>CM077463.1:17032073-17408504 GCA_039654755.1 Calcarius lapponicus
TGAAGCAATTTGGAGGCAATTGAATGAGAAGGAATAAACGAGTGGATATTGCAGTTTATGGATGGCTGAGTCAAACCCACAGGCAGTGATTAGAGGCCCACGGTCCCTTTCATGCCCACAGTAAGAAAATTACTTAAATTTGTTCCATTTTAGCTCCAAACAGGAGGTGAAGTTGTAGTGGGCTGGAATGTCAGCTATGTCACCTTTTTAATATTCATCTGGAGGGAAAACAGAACAGAACAGATTTTTTATTTTAATTTAAATAAAGTGTTGGTCAATCCAAAGCAAATTTCTCTGGCTTTGATCATCTCCTGTTAGTTTGGATGCAAAGAAATGTTGGTGGGGGAAAACAGAAAATAAATAATTACAACTTCCCTACTCTTTCTCCCACCTTCATTTGCCCTACAAATAATTTCCAAGGCAGCTTTTTACCCTTTCTTATCATGATCTGTGGTGGTTCCTCACCTTCTTCCTCACCTGTTTGCAATCTTGATATTCTTAAACCACCTCCTCTCATCAGTGTCATTCTCATGATTTTGGGTTGTTTATTTATTAATATGGAAAAGATACCCTAAGATTTAAAATGTATTTGTCAGCTTGTGACTCTTACAGTCTTGTTTTTAGCACTCCTGGGATTTAGCCACCATGGCATCTGAGTCTGAATTTGGATATCAAACCTCATCCTCTGCAAACTGACAGAAATTTAACATTTTTCAAGGCTTTCAGAGACGTTACAAACAACAGCAAAAAGGAAAAAAAAAAAGGTAAAAAATATCTGAAAAGCCACAGACACTTAAAACACCAACTGCTGAAGACATATCAGGGTTTGAGTGGATAAAAAAAGGAGAGAAATAAAACGAACACCTGGTGGATGCTGAATTTTCATGCTGCTGATGGTGACTCTCACTCTGGTCCTAAGTCAGCTGGGAAGGGATTTTTAGAGCTCACATTTGGCGAAGACAAAACCTGAATGCCAAAACGATTGCCTCAGGAGCCTGCAGCCCCTGAGAGCCAGGGGGGTCTCCAGAGGGGAAGGCAGAGGATGGTGAACAGGAGCCAAGGTGAGGGATGGGAGCCCAGCTCCTGGGGCAGCTGCAGAGCACTGGCTTTGTGTCACTCTGTCACATGGAGAGGATTTGTTCAAAAAATGGACACTTGGAAAGAGCATTTAATCAGTTTGTAGGGAAACTGGAGCTTTCTTTTTAAAAAAAACTATTTCTGATGAAAAAATGTGCCCATTCAGAGAACCCCCTTCTTTTTTCTTCCTTATTATTTTTTTCTTTTTTCTTTTCATATTTTTCTTTTTTTTTCTTTTTTTATTTTTCATCTTTTTTCTCTTTTTTGTTTTCATCTTTTTATCTCTTTTTTATGTTTTCTTATTTTCTTTTTTCTTTTCTCTTCTTCTTTTTTCTTTTTTCTTCTTTTTTTCCTTTTTTCTTTTTTTCTTCTTTCTTCTTCCCTTTTTCTTTTTGTTATTTTTCTTTTTCTTTTTGTCTTTTTTTTTTAATCTTTTTTCATCTTTTTTCTTCTTTTCCTTTTTTTTTCTTTTTTCTCTCATCTATTTTTTCTTTTTTTTTCTTTTTTTTTTTTCCTTGGGTTTTTTTTTCCATTTTCCTTTTTCTTTTTTTCTTGTTTTTTTTTTCCTTTTTTTTTTCTTTTTTTGTTTTTTTTAATTGTTGTTTTTTTCCCTTTTTTCTTTGTTCTCTTTACTTATTTTCTTCTCTCTTTTTTCTTTGTTTCTTTTCTCCTTTTTCCTTTTTTTACTTCTTTCTTTGTTTGTTTTCCAAAAACAGTATCAGCAACAGAAATCAAGCAAACAAATCCAACAACTTCCTTTAGAGCAAGTCCCCTGACCAAAGGGGCTCCTGACCAAGCACCCAAGTGAGGAGATCTGATTTCCCAAAGAACCTGGGCTGATTTTTATCAGAAATATTCCTGATTTTTATCAGGAATTCTGCATCCATCAGAAACCATTCCTGACTTTTTACAAGGACTCAATCAGAACTTTCCAAGAGCTTGGTCTTCTCCTTGGGAGGGGAGGTCTGTGCTGGGTTTTGGGTGGCCAGTGTAGGAATTCCGTCAAAAGAAACTACTGAAGTGCTTCACAAAGCAACCCCAAGCACAGAATTAGGGAATCTTAGCTTGGAAAATCTTCAGAAAATCTTGGAAAACCTTCAGGGTCATCAGGTCCAACCATTCCCAGCGCTGCCAAGACCACCACGGACCATGTCCCCAAGTGCCACATCCACAGGGCTGTGGAATGCCTCAGGGATGTGACTCCCTCCACTCCTGTCCTGGGCAGCTGTGCCAATCCTACAGCTGGGGCCACAGAAGATTCACAGAAATCACAGAATTTACAGAATTCACAGAGTTTACAGAATGAGCAGCTTGGGAGAGACCTTCAAGGCCATGGAGTCCAGCCCAGCCCCTGGCACCCAGAGCCACCTCCAGGCTGGTCAAACACCCCCAGGGATGGTGACTGCACCACCTCCCCGGGCAGCCATTGCAGAACTTTCTCCCCCTTGCTGGAAAAGCTTTTTCCTGCTCTCCAACCTGAATTTCCCTTGGCACAGCTCGGGGCTGTGTGCTCTGCTTGTGTCAGTGCTGCTGGAGCAAGAGCCCAAGGGCAGCTGGGCACAGGCACCTTTCAGGAGCTGCAGAGAGTGATGGGGGCAGCCCTGAGGCTCCTTTTCTGCAGGCTGAGCACCCCCAGCTCCCTCAGGGGCTCCTCTCAGGGTTTGTGTTCCCAGCCCCTCTCCAGCCTCGCTGCCCCCTCTGGATGTGCTCAAGCAAGATGAACACTGTCCCTGTCCCTGTCCCTGTCCCTGTCCCTGTCCCTGCACTGCAGCAAACACCAGTCCTGCCAACTGCAGAGTGCTGGGAGCCACGTTCCCTCCTCCTCCTCGCTCACAAACCATTTGGAGCTCGGCCACAGCCCTGGAAGAGAGCCCAGATATTGATGTTCCTGGACCTTGGCTCATGGCAGGCAGTGTTTGGTTTTGCAAACAACTGCTGATTAAACAGAAATTCCCTGCCGGGCAAACAAAAGGAATCTTTTCTTCACCAGTTTTGCCCATCCATTTCTATGCCTGGGCTGGACCAGGAGTGTTTTACCAGACAAAATCTCCTTGGTAAAGTCCAAGTTTGGCTCACACCTGTGCTGATGGTCCCAGGGATTCAGAGTCTGAAGAAATTGGGAGATAGTGTTGGATGAGGGGAAAGTTAAACTAACACTTAGGTAAAATTCCAAATAATTTTCAATGCTCTCCATCAGCCCTGCAGGGTTTGGTTTCTGCCCCTAACATCAGTTTCCACTGGTGACAACCAGTCCACAAACATCATTTCACACAGCCCTTCAAAGTGCCCTCAGTTTCCCCAGGATAAAAATGATGCGAGAACTCTGCAGCTGCAAAGCTGAGATGCAAAGAAATTACAATGGGGTAAACAGAGAATAAATAATTACAACTTGAGCCAAAATAGCTCCAATTTGAGTCAATTTGGCCTCCAAAAGATCATTCTGTCCATCCCAACAAGGCTTTGTTATCCCCAGCCGTGCCTTCCCCCAGGTTTGTGTTTGCATTGCCCATGACCCAGCTGCTTTCAGCTCTTGTGGAACTCTCTGGTTCGTGGTGCTGTACATCCCAAAATATTTATAAGGGGAATAAAGTAGATGATGTTTGGGAACAAAAATAATAAAGATAACGTATGGTTTTAAAGGCAGGGGATGGCTGGAAGCTGGCAGTTCATGAGCTCATCCACAGTGTACAGTTAAATTGGTGTTCACAGTTTCACAGAATTGTGGAATATCCTGAACTGGAAGGGATCCACCAGGATCACCCAGTCCAGCTCCTGGCCCTGCACCCCTGAGAACGTTGTCCAAACACTCCTGGAGCTCTGGCAGCCTTGGGGCTCTGCCATTCCCTGGAGAGCATGGGCAGTGCCCCACCACCCTCTGGGAGGATTCCTTTCTCAGCCCTGCATTTAGGAATAAATGTAATTTTCCCATCACAAATTATTTCTCAAGGCAGTATTTTTTTTCCCCAACACTGTTTCCCCAGCAGCATCTTCAACACCAAACCCAGCAGCTCAATGGCTCAAACCTGAAATGTTTGGGTGGGAGAATTTTCTCGCCTGCCTTCAGCCTTATTCTCCCACACTGGGAGATTTCCTGCCTGGAATAAATCATCCCCTTGGTCAGAGGACTTGTTCTATAGAAAGTTGCTGGATTTGTTTGCTTGATTTCTGTTGCTGATAGTGTTTTAGGAAAACAAACAGACAAAGAAGAAAAAAAAGGGGAAAAGGAGAAAAAGAAACAAAAGAAAAAAAAAAAGTAAAGAGAAGAAAGAAAAAGAAAAGACCCCCCCCCAAAAAAAAAAAAAAATAAAAAAGGAAAAAAAGAAGAAAAAAAGAAAAAGAAAAAAACTAGGAAGACACCAAGAAAAAAAAAATTATTTGGGTTGGAAGTGACCATAAAGTTCCTGTAGTTCCAACACCCTGCCATAAGCAGGGACACGAAATCTCTAACAAGGTTCCACCCCCCTTTTCCTCTAAGATCCTAGAGGAAGATGCTTATCAAGAAATATATCCAGAAAAAAAATGGAGCAGTTCTCTTTACACAGCAGAGAATGATCCATTGGAATCAATTTTTCTTATTTCCCAGCCTTTGTCTTTCCAAGTTAACATTTTCACTGAACTGAAAACTTGTGAGAATGGTAAAGATAGAAATGTCTTCATCCAGCTGGAACTGCAATGGAATCCCATGGAATAAAATAAAAAGGGGGCTTCCAACTGTCTTTCACACTTCCATTAAAGTTTAAATTCTTCTGGAGGGAGCTTGGCATCCTGCTTTGGGATGACAGAAGAGATGCTGGATGATTTCAGTGATGCCATTTCTGGCTTTGCTCTGTCACTGCTGCTCATGTCTGCTGAAGAGGCTGAAAAGTCATCCAATTTCCCTTGGACAAGTGACCCTGTGACCTGGACAGCAGAAATATCCTTTGGCTGGATTGACTTTGAGGCAGTGACCTGGAGGGGAAATCCTCTGGTGTCTCCTTACTAATCGTGGTCAGGCCAAAAGGACTTGTAGGACACGGTGACAGGAAAAATAGCAAAGCACCTCAATGAGTATTTTGAGCCTCAAACATCAAAGAGCCACTAAATCCACAGAGAATAGTTCTGAAAATAACATGTTTGGGTGGAACTAAGTAAAGAATAAAGAGCTTTATCCTGACTTATTCCTGATTCACACCAGCCTGAAAAATCTAGAGGAGATTGATGGCAATGGTTTAATGAAATGTGGTGGCCTTGGACGAAGGGAAAATTATCCAATTTGAGGGAGTGCCTTGGGCTGAACCCAATTTTTAGAGAGCTCAATCACCTCTGGACACTGAACTGAGTAACCCAGAGGAGGCTCAAGGGTTTATCTAGAGAAAAGCTTCTCTTAAATGCCTGACTGAGTTTACAGGAGAACATTTCACATCCTCACTTCCACTTGGATGGAAAATGGAAACAGAAGTGGTTTGCTGCGTTTGATTCCAGAACCAGGAAGTTCAAAACCAGAGATAAAGTCACATATTTGAGAGGAAAAAGGGAGAAAATACCCTACACCAGCTTGATGATGAGTTTTGGGTCAAGCCTTGCTTTGTTCAAATCCATATTCCCAGCCTCAGTGGTTTGGTGGTGGGAACAGCTGGACCTCAGGAGTCACCAAGACTTGGGATACAACCAAGGTAGCTCTTGAAATTCCATCCCCACAACCAGGAGAATGCAGATGAATTCTCTTCTCTTAGACTGGGATGGAACTGGGAGCTGTGCCTGGGTGCACATCTCAGTGCTGGAGTGTCGCTGTCATATTTTCTGAAAAATCCCTTCTTATCTTCTCCTGGGAAGATGAGAAGCCTCAGCTTCTCCTGTGTTTGCTGCTCTGGAATGGGGTCTGGAGATTGTTTAACCAAACATGTGAATTGTTTTTAATTAGTGACCAATCACCATCAGCTGTGCTGGACTCTGGTCAGTCACGGGTTTTTAATTATTCATTCTTGTTAAACGTTCTGTCTGTATCCTTTCTCTTTCTTTAGTATAGTTTTAGTCTAGCATAACATAATAAAATATGATACGATATAATATGATACAATATAATATGATACGATATAATATAATATGATATGATATGATATGATATGATATGATATGATATGATATAATATAATATAATATAATATAATATAATATAATATAATATAATATAATATAATACAATATAATATAATATAATATAATATAATATAATATAATATAATATAATATAATATAATATAATATAATATAATATAATATATCAGCCTTCTGAGAACATGGAGTCTGATTCTCATCTCTCACCTCATCCAGGGCACCTCACAAACACCACAGTGTGAGGTGCAATTTTCAAGTTTCCTTCACTTGGGTGAGCTGGCGCAGGGTCCCCCTTTTCCTTCTGCTCCCTTCACCCCATAAACAATCCAGAACAGGGCACAAAGCACCCCTACCTACTTTCAGCCCAAGTTTTAGGACAAAGAAAAGCAGCTGCCTCAAAGAGCAGGCCCTGGATGATGATCCTCACTGATCTGCCTCGCCAGCGTTTTTTACAGCAGTTTAAAACACCATCAAGGCACCATCAAACTGCCTTTCACTTCCAAACCCAAATGGCCATGGAATGGAGCCCAGAGTGAAATGCTAAATTGGATCCCATCAAACCAGGCTCAGATCACACAGGCTAAGGGGGAATGAATGGCTCCTAACGACGGAGTTCATCATTATAAAGTAATGACAAAGGATACAGAACCACCGAGGTCTCCAGCAGTGCAACCAACCCTTCACCACCCCTTCCCCCCTCTCCAAATGCCTGCTGATTTTTTCCTATTAGGGCGAAACTTTTTTTTTTCTTTTTCCTTCCTGGGGTGTGTTTTTTTTTCCTCCCTGTAACTGCCAAAGGGTTTCAGGGCTCATTCAGGATAAATTATTCAGTCTAAACGGAGATGCCATAAATCTTAAATGGCAAACAATAGATGATCCTCCCTTTAGACACACGGAGCCTGCAAAACTAATCTCCTGCTAAGCAATGGTGTGTCCCGCTCCAGCTGCTGATGGCAAAATTTACAGGGGGTAGCATTTGTTTCCTTTTGTGCATCTATATTTAGGTTGCCACAGGGCCTCCCCTTACCACAACAACGTGTGAACTGGTCACCATGGGAGAGAGAGACAGGGAAACAGCTCACCCAGTTTGGGAAAGGCTCCATCATTCAAACTTCCAGCTATTTTGCCTGTTAAATAAGGACACTTCAAAGTGGGAGAAAGGATGGAGCAGCTCGTGTAAGTGAATTAGGATTAGCAGCCCCATGTGTTGTTTTTGCTGAGATTTAAGCCTCTCACGTAGCGGGACTCGTGCTTCTCTCTTCGGAAAGCTTGGCATGAAATCCATACTGTTTAAAGCAATTTTATGCACCCTGAAGCCAGCGGGCCCAGCTGGAAGGAGGCGAAGCTTCAGACCCACCTGCAGCACTCCAATCCCTGCTCCATCACCCAGGCCAGCTCCTCCTTTTCCCTCCTCCACATTTTAACTTCGCAGCATCTGGAGGGTGTTGCTGCTCCTTGAGAGGAATGGTGGATTTGTCTTTGGAAACAAGCTGTGGGTCTGCTGGTGGATAAAACCAGCACTGGGAGATAATAGAAATAATGGGAAGGGCTTCACTGATTGATGAATGGAAAAAGACATTTGCTTTTACAAATAAACTTTGGGTTTGCTGATAAATGAAATTAGACATTGAGAGATGAAAGAAACAATGGGGAAGAAAAACCCCTAAATTCCATAAGAATTAAAAATGAAAAGGGAGGGTTGTACATTAGAGAGAAATCTTTTGTATTAAGGGTATCAGGGAGTCTGTACCTCTCAAGTACCTCAGAAATTGGGAAAGAGAGAAGGGAAATGTGGCACCCACACAGTGAAGGGGAAGGGACATCGAATTGACATGCAAATGACATCAGATCCAGCATGCAATGGGAGAAGCCCCTCACCAAACCTACCCAAAAACCCTTAAAAACAACGAGCCAACACAAAATTGACGAATCAAAGGGATGAGGAACAGAATCTGATTTCTGCTAAGACTCTTTTTTACCCCTCACCCTAATCTAAGGATGTCAGCTTGACAGAGGACCTCAAATGTTAAACCAAAAAATAGGGGACCCTCCTGATGCTCTCGTGAGGATGGAATCCCCAGCTCTGCCCACAGACCAGTGGACAAAGCTGCGCTCTTCCTCCTCCTCCGAGTCACTCCTGGGAGCAGCAGTGGCGTGAGCACGGACCCATCGGTTCTCCCCACCTGAGCTGATAATTTTTAATAAAAGCATTAAAAAGGAGAAAACTCTCTTGCCTGTGTTTATTTCAAAGGGTATCAGGGAGTCTGTACCTCTCAAGTACCTCAGAAATGGGGAAAGAGAGAAAGGAAATGTGGCCGGGAAATTGGTATAAAAAGGAAGCTGCGCCCTACAAAAATTCAAGAGATCCCAGGGGAATGCCCCATGGCCTTTCCCTTTATTCCAATAAAATAAAAGGACTCTTCTGTCTCTTTTTTTTGGACATAAACCGTTTGTGTTTGTAGATTAATTTTCCTAACATCCTTAAGGAGGAGAAGCAGCTCCAAACACACACAGAAAATGCCCAGCCCAGCTTGGGTGCCCACAAACACTGTGGGCCAGCACCAGCTCCGGCCACGGCGCGGGGACGGCTGCCAGCGCATCCCGGGCAAGGCACAGTTCCCCTGGCTGGGTGAGCACTGTTGGCCTTCTGTGTTGAAATCTTGCCTCACGCTGCTCACCCACCCCTCCCTGCCATCTGCCAGGCGCGCCGTGCCCCGGGCCAAGTCTGGAGCTGCAGAACCTTCCCCAGCCCGGATCTGCCCGAGCACTCCCAACTGCTCCTCTCCACGCCCAGAGGAGCCAAGTTGGGAGCCCTGCTGCCATTCCCCCTACCCCCACGTCAGCTGTAGCAGCACTGAGCGACTGCCTGGGCTTCTCTCTACCTTCCAGGGCCATCTGGAAAAGCTCAGACCTGGTGCCGAGGGGGATGGAGGAGGGCCAGCAGCACCTTGGTGTTGTCAGCCAGGAAGAAAGTTAGCGTCTGGAAGCAGGAGGTTTATGTACATACAGGGAATGCTCACGGCTTCCTGCAGCTCCTTTATGTCTGCCGAGTCCTCTGGGGATGGCATGGACTCCTAATGGATGCTGCATTAGCTAATCCAGTGATTCAATTACTCCTAAATACTCTCTGGTGGCCGGGGCTGGCCTTCCTGCTCACTTACTGGAAATAAGGGGAGGGGAGCAGAGTTTCCATTATAAGAAGCATCCCCCTCTGTTTTCTTTGTCTCGTCCTTCCACTGAGAGTGCTCAGCTTCCAAGGGCAGGGATGGAGGCAGACAGACCTGACTGGGATCCACTGCCCCCCTCCCCATGGGACAGGCACAATGACTCCATGACTGCTGGGTCACACCAGCCCAGCATAGCAATGCAGCCCCCAAGTAGCCACCAGCTGCTGGAAGCTGGCCCATGCCCACCTGGATCAGGTGAAGCCAGAGGTGCTGAGTCCTGCTGACACTCAAATCCCTGCTCTCAGGTTTCTGTGGTTGAGATGACCCCCGAGGTATTAAAAGTCTTTTTTCCCAGCCCCACGACCAAAGAAGAAGTCGAAATTCCTTGGCTCTGCTTTTCAAGGTTTATTTTCTCTTATCTATTCCATTCTTTCTCTGACCTGCTGAGATCTGTCCAGCAGGTTGGGTTGTGGCACAGTCCCTGCCCTTGGGGTGGTGTTGGCTTTTTATACTAAGAACTAGCTGTACTTTATTTACAATAATTTTCCAATACCTATTACCTACATTAGACAGTCTGTCTCCCAGAAGTGCCACCATCACAGCAGATGGAGGACAAGAAGGAGAAGGAGAAGAAGAAGGAGGAGGAGAAGGAGGAGGAGGAGGAGAGAAGAAGGAGAAGAAGGAGAAGAAGAAGAAGGAGAAGAAGGAGAAGGAGGACAGGACACACCCAGATTCCTCCATCTTGCCTCTCGAACCCCCATTCTAAAACCCCAAAATTCTACTTTTTCACCCTGTGACAAATTCACTGTCATTCTACTCAAACTCTTGTGGCTTGTAAATCCTCACACAAAGTTGGTAATTGTTTCCATGGGCTAAAATCAAAGGCACAGGTGTTTTTGACTCTGTGCAAATGTCTCTGAGCCCCCTGCCAGGGTCTGGAATCACCCAGGGCAGTCAGAGCGATGTCCTGGGTTCCAACACCCTGCCAGCCTGGGAACAGAATCCAGGGGATGTCATGGGTTGCCTCACCCATTTGCTGTGGCCATCCTTCAGCTGGACAGCCCTGTGTCCAGTGCTGGGGTTGTGACAGACATTGAGGGGCTGGAACATGTCCAGGGAAGGGAACAGAGCTGGGAAGGGGCTGAGCCTGGAGCAAAGGAGGCTCAGGGGGCCCTTGTGGCTCTGCACAGTCCCTGCCAGGAGGGGACAGCCAGGGGCGGGGACTGGACTGTGCTCCAGGGAACAGGGACAGGATGAAATGGCCTCAAGTTGCACCAAGAGAGGTTTCTGCTGGATATTGGGAAAAATTTCTCCACTGAAAGGGTTGTCCAGCCCTGGCAGAGCTGCTCCAGGTAATAGAATCACCATCCCTGGAGAGATTTAAATCCATGTGGATGTGGCACTTGGGGACATGGGTTCAGTGGTGACCTTGGCAGTGCTGGGAATGGTTGGATTTGATGATCTTCAAGGGTTTTCCCAACTTAAATGATTCCATGACACCATGATCCCTAAAGGGGATGGCAAAACTGTGGATACTGGGCTGGACAGACACCTACCCAAGAAATCATGATGTCTTCTACTGCCCAAATTCACATTGCAGCTTTAAAGGGACATTTCCTCATTTCCTACACCCTCTGCCTCCATGTGGATGGATAAACCCATGTGTCCTACAGCAAATCTTAGTGCCCAGCAGTATGGACAGAGATTTATAAGCCTGAGATCACCATTAGTCTCAGTTCTTGAAAGCACAGACGAGATAAAAGACAAATTTGTCATTCGGAGGAGTAAGGGGCTCCTGCCAGAGAAGAGGAGGTTTGATCCTGGACTGTAGGGTGGCTGCAAATTGGGGTGGATACACACATGGAAATAGTGCTGCCCTCTGGAAAGGGCTCAGCCACACCACGGGAGGGGCTGCCACCAGTCTCAAGTGGCTTTTACATAATAAAACACTTCCTTAGAAAAACTATTTCTCAGAAACAGAAAAACGAGGGAAAATTTGCATGGAATGGGAGTGCCAGGCACACTTCCCTTTGATTTGTCAGGGATGAGCCATCAAAGAAGATCCACTTTCGGCTTAACTTTTACATTAGGATTTCTGTATTCACTTTGGACCAGGGAAGAGCTAAAGTATGTACAAAAGACATTGTCTGCATGGCCTTGAAAGGGAAAGATAAAATCTTACAAGCTTCTGCCAAAAACTTCATATGGCCAGAAACCACAAGACAGATTTCTTACATTGGTTCTTAGCCTTAAAGAGCAGAAGACACCAAATGGATATATTAAAATATATATATAAAAAATTAAAGCACATTAAAAATAAAAATATTAAATATTCAAAAGGATATTTTATATATACATCTGTATATACACAAATACTTCTCTTCAGGGCTGTTCCAGTATTTTCAGGGCTGAAAATTCCCCATTATAGTTAGGGAAAACCCTTTGTCTTAATCCAGCAATCACAGGTGGGACACATAACATGGAGAGAGTGGGAAGGGAGGTATAAAGAGAAAACCTGCAACACAGGACAGGCAGAAGAGATCATAAATTCAGGAAGAAAGAATCAGACAGACACAGCCTGAAATTCAGATAAGTAGTACCTTTTCTTTGCATTGCAGAAGTAATTTAGAGAAGAAATTATGGATGGGGAAGGATTGGGATTGGAGTCACCTCGGAAGGTGGAACAAAGTAGGAAATAACTTTGTTCCTGTAACCCAGGAGGTGCAAAGGTCCTTCTGTTCTTTGCCTTGGTGGGTCTGGAGACAACCATGTGGTTGTGGGGACCACTGAGCCCCAAGGACAGGGGACAGCCAGGCCAGACCCTGTTTAACACCCCTAAAATCCTTCTCAACCCTTCAGACCAAAGCTTCCATGATTCTGTGATTGGAAGCTAAGCCAGTGTTGGAGGTCCCCAAATTGTGACTGTTGCTGCACAAAGCATAAGCAGGGGATAGCTAGAATTGGATGGAAGGCAAAAAACAGTGAAAAAGGCAAAAAATCAGTGAAGGAGGCATGAAACAAAATCAAGGAGCAGGGAAGGGGCAGAAGCTGACATCAGGCACTTCCCATTCAGGAAGAGCCAGAACGAGACAGGAGGACCATGGGCACTTCCAAGCCCTCTTTGTGCATCTTGTTGGTGGCAATGATGGAGTTAACTCTGCTCCATCTCCACGTGGAGCAGGCAGCCTGCCAGAGGCCCCAAGGCTGGGCAAGCAGCAGGCACATCTTGGCTCCCTGGGAGCAGATTGTTACCTGGGCTCAGCTCCTTGCACGGTCACACCTGAGTGTCCCCGTGTCACAGCAGGGGACTGGGGACCTGCAGGGAGGAAATGGCTTTGGGTCTCCACCAAGCCCTGGTTCCAAGTTGTTGCTGCACCAGCATCCCCTGTCCTGATCCCTGGATGCTTCATGTTCCTCTCCTGGCAACCCCCAGACTCCCACACTGCTCTCAGGGAGTGGAAGTTCCCCAAATCCTTCCCCTAGTGCTGATCCCAGTGCAAGGACCACCAGACTTGCTGAACTGTAGCAAAACCAGTTTGGGTTGGAAATGGCTTTGGATCTCCACCAAGTTCTGGCTTCAAATTGTTGCTCCACCAGCATCCCCTGTCCTGGTCCCTGGATGCTTTGTGTTCGTCCTCTGGCAACTCCCAGATTTCCACACTGCTCTCAGGGGATGGAAGTTCCCTGAATCCTTCCCTTTGTGCTGAACCCAGGGCTTATTGGTTTGAGCTGCAGCAAAACCAGTTTGGGTTGGAAATGGCTTTGGATCTCCACCAAGCCCTGGTTCCAAGTTGTTGCTCCACCAGCATCCCCTGTCCTGATCCCTGGATGCTTCATGTTCCTCTCCTGGCAACCCCCAGATTTCCACACTGCTCTTAGGGAAATGGAAGTTCCCCAAATCTGCCCTGAATTCTTCCTCTCATGCTGATCCCAGTGCAAGGACCACCAGCCTTGCTGGTTTGAACTGCAGCAAAACCAGTTTGGGTTGGAAATGGCTTTGGATCTCCACCAAGTTCTAGCAGGGGTTGCTCCACCAGCATCCCCCCTGTCCTGGTGTAATCTGCCGATCCCTGGATGCTTCATGTTCCTCCCCTGGCAACTCCCAGACTCCCACGCTGCTCTCAGGGGGTGGAAGTTCCCCAAATCTGCCCTGAATCCTTCCCCTCGTGCTGATCCCAATGCAAGGACCATCAGACTTGATGAGCTGCAGCAAAACCAGTTTGGGTTGGATATGGCTTTGGATTTCCACAAAGTTCTGGCTCCAAGTCATTGCTCCACCAACATCCCCTGTCCTGGTGTAACCTGCTGATCCCTGGATGCTTTGTGTTCCTCCTCTGGCAACTCCCAACTCCCACGCTGCTCTCAGGGTGTGGAAGTTCCACAAATCTGCCCTGAATCCTTTCCCTCGTGCTGATCCCAGCGCAAGGACCACCAGACTTGCTGGTTTGAGCTGCAGCAAAACCAGTTTGGTTGGGTTACAGGGCACTGACAGACACAGAAATGTTGTGGGAGTCTAGAGGGGCAAGGTGGGCACAGCACCATCCCCTCTCTGGGCAGCCACCTCACCCAAAAGGCTGTGGCTGTGCAGCTGGGTACCTCTGTCCACCCAAGGAGCTCCTTCCCAAGACAATGGACAAGATCCATCAGGGAACTGCCTTCTCCAGCATTATTCCTGAGGCAGAACCTCAACTGAGCTTCAGGTAGTGGAGCTGATGCCTTGAGTTTTAGCTTTCATCTTTTCCAGATTATGCATTAGTGTGTGACTCTTAACTTCATATAAAGTGTCAGCAAGTTCTCCTCACAGCTCAGTCACACAGAACAATCCTTTTCCAGCCCCAGAACCAAGGACACCATTGCAGCTTCAAAAAGTGCAAACAACAGGGAATTGTGGAGAGGAAACTGGGAGGATGGGGCTTCATAACCGGGAGCTGTAATTGGACAATTAACCCCAAAATGGAAATGGACCAAAACTTATCAAAGTGTGAAAACTCATGACCTGTTGTCCATCTTAGGTGGAGCCACAGCCGGGCTCTTGCACTGCCCAAGGTGTATCCTTTGAAAGCCTTTTTAATAAATCTCTACTTTATTCCTGTAACTCTGTCCAGCCTCTGTTCCAGGCAGCCTCTCAAGGCACCAGAGCCACACCATCAAACCCCCTTCTAAAACCTGCCAAATCAGAAAACACAGCTGTCAGGAGACCTGGCTAAATTCTGGAATGTGATCCATTTAGGGGGGAAAGAACCCAGCAAACCCACAGCTCACCCTGAGCTAGAGATCAGACATAGAATTATGGGCTGTTATTTGGGCTGGAGGGAGAATCCATCAGAAGTCATCAGTGTAGGGCACGCAGAGCTCATTGGAGCAGCTTCAGCTCAGGCCAGGGGGATTCCATCTGCTCCAGCCAGCTTTGCCACAGTGCCATGCCTGCGTTTTATTTAAATAAAATCCTTGCTGCAGTTACCAGGATCTGCACAGGAACCCCCTGTAATATAAATCCTTGCTGCAGTTAAATAAAATCCTTGCTGCAGGTTCCTGGATCTGCACAGGAACCCCCTGTAATATAAATCCTTGCTGCAGTTTCCTGGATCTGCACAGGAACCCCCAGTAATATAAATCCTTGCTGCAGTTTCCTGGATCTGCACAGGAACCCCCTCTCCAGCCCTTGTTTGCTCTCAGCATGCAGGGAATTCAAAGCTGAGCTCCCCACAGCACGAGGAGCTGCTGCAGGATCGGCCGCAGCGTCACCAAATCAGCTGGAAAGTTTGCAGAGCTGCAGCCAGGCAGGAGGGCTCATTTTTCTCAGCTGATGAAAAGCTTGGAGAGCATTTTTTATTAAATCCATTGAGGGGAAACCCCAGGATCGGTGGCAGAAGGGGACAAGGGGTTGTTATGGAGAAAAATCCTCTCTTAAACCACACAGAGCTCTTGGAGAGAGGCCCAGCAGAGGCATGATGAATTATGAAAAATTATCAACAACTCCTACAATCGAAATGGCCACAGTGCTGTAACAAATCAGCTCTGAAAAACACACTCTGAAACCCCCCTGGGAGGTGGAATCCAGACTGTGTGACGATGTGGCTTCATCACAGCCCCCACAGCGATCTGGGGACCAGTCCTCGTGCAGGCACAGAGCTGCTGTTTGCCCACCCAACCCAGGGCAGACCCACCAGGGCTGTACCCAGCAGCCACGCACCAAGCAGGTGCTGCTGGAAAGCACCTCTGCGATGTGCAGCTTTGAAAGGCTGTGCTGTACTTTGGATCCTTGCTCTGAACCCACCCTGTGGGAGCGTCGGGGGGAGGATGATCGGGATGGATTGAGACGAGAGATCTCTGAAGCCAGGTCTCGAAATTTGGGGTTTATGGCAAAGGGCCTGGGTGCAGGGGCCTTTTGGGATTTGGGGTTTATTGCACAGGGCCTGGGTGCAGGGGCCTTTTGGGATTTGGGGTTCATTGCACAGGGCCTGGGTGCAGGGGCCTTTTGGGATTTGGGGTTTATTGCACAGGGCCTGGGTGCAGGGCCCTGCTGGGATTTGGGGTTCATTGCACAGGGCCTGGGTGCAGGGCCCTGCTGGGATTTGGGGTTCATTGCACAGGGCCTGGGTGCAGGGGCCTTTTGGGATTTGGGGTTTATTGCACAGGGCCTGGGTGCAGGGCCCTGCTGGGATTTGGGGTTTATTGCACAGGGCCTGGGTGCAGGGGCCTTTTGGGATTTGGGGTTTATTGCACAGGGCCTGGGTGCAGGGCCCTGCTGGAGCTGCCAGGCACAGCTCAGAGCAGGCCCCAGAGAAGAGATGGGGAGAGAGGATGAGAGGGTAAAAGAGTAGGAGAGAAAAAGCATAAGAGAGTAAAAGGGGTAAGAGCGCGAAGTTCCCGTTACAATACAAGAAATCTTCTTCTGTGTTGAATATTCTGATTCTCACTTAACCAATCTAGTACAAGATACAAATCCTATAGTGTTTACATACAGCCTATAAGAATCATTACATTACCATCCTGTGTTACATTTTAAACCCTAAAAACTCCTCTTTGGGCCCCTTCTGCCAGGCTGTAGGGTCTGCTCTGACCCTTGGGCCTGTCTGCAGGCAGAGGGTGTTGTTCCATCAAAAGGGGATCACCTTCAGCTGGCCATGCCATTGTTTTCCAGTTGTTCAGTAACTGAGGAATCTCAAAGCTTGCTTTCCTTTCAATCTCACTTACAGTTTCAGTATTCTCAAAATCTTTTGCCAGGCAATCATATTTATAAGGCTTTCCTGTTTTATCTTCTCCAACACCACTTCAGTCCATATCCTTTCTTTTCTGAAGCCTTCTGCTCCTTGGTGCCTGTTCCTGACAAGGAACTCAGCTGTGCCTGCTGCTTCCACAGTGCCTTTCTCTGATGCAGCTGCCTGATGCCAGCTTCTGCCCCTTCCCTGCTCCTTGATTTTGTTTCATGCTCTCTTCACTGTTTTTTCCCTTCCATCCAACTCTCACCATCCCCTGCTCATGCTTTGTACAGCAATAGTCACAATTTGGGGACCTCCAACACTGACTTATCTTCCAATCATACAATCATGGAATGGTTTGGGTTGGAAGGGACCTTAAAGATGATCTCATTCCACCCCCCCCGCCATGGACAGGGGCACCTCCCACTATCCCAGCTTGCTCCATGCCCCATCCTTGGACACTTCTAGGGATTCAGGAGCAGTCACAGCTTCTCTGGACAACCTGTTCCCACAATAACCTGTATCTGAACATAGAGAACACCCAGGTGTCCTCTTCCCACTGCAGGATTTGCATCTGCAGCCTTCTTTTTACATGGAGTGCAGGATTTGAGAGCAGCCTGGCAGAAGAATGGGGGTTTTGCTATCAAAGAGGCCAAAAGGAAGTTGGCCAGGTGGGTTACCCATAGGGAATCTCTGTGAGGGAATGTGGAGCATTTCTGGGGCAGATGCTCAGTGGAGTTGATTAGAGATAAATAATCTCTCCCTCCCAGACCTCCCTCTCAATTCAGGTGGAGAAAGGGGCTGAAGAGAGAAATCTCTCTCCTTTTTGTCGAGTGCTTCCTCCTCCATGCTACAAAGTGTTGTTCCCACCCTCCTGTGCAAGGTGGGCACATCAACCTTTCCCTGGGAAGCAGACTCCCAGGGAACAAGCCCTACCATTTTCTGCAAGTGAACTTTAAAGAGGAGGAAGCCTTTGTTTCTGGGCTCCTGATCAATACCAGAGCTTCAAACCCCCACAAACACGCTTTTCCCTGCAGCCAAACCAAGCCTGGAGGCTCCTTGTGATGCCAGCCAGCCTTTCTTCCAGCCCTGCTTCCCCATCCCTCTGCCCACAGAGCAAGGCCCAGGGCTGGCACATTCTGTATTCTGAAATAGGAGCTTTTTTGAGTCTTTAGGTCTCATAAACTCTTGGAGGTCTATTTCACGCCTTAGATAGCTCAGCTACCTTAGAAGGCATAAAATCAGCAGGATGGCTTCTGTTGCAGTGTTGGAAACGAAAAGGTTTTAATAAAAGGTAAAATAACAAACTCTTAACAGAGAAAAGCTGATCCAGGTGCAAGAGGCTCTTCTGCCCCAGGTAAAACACCTCACAAAAGCCATTAGTTTCTTTGTTCTCTTTCTAGTAAATTGCCCAGATGGGACCTTTTGGCTCCTACCCAATTGGCCATCCTTAAATTTGAGGTGAAGTCCCCCAAGCCTATGAGATGCCTTTTTCATGTAATCGAAGAGAGAAACTGCTGGGCTTATTTACTTTTTAAGGGGACAAAAGATAGTTTTGTCTTGGGATTTCTGCTGCTCAGAGTGACTCTGAGATAGGTACAAGTCTCTTTTCCCAGCCTGGCAGTCAAAGAAGGAGTTGGGATCCTTTGGCTGTAGTTTTCAAGGTTGTTTATTATTTTTTTATCTATAACATTCTTTCTCTGACCCGCTCAGGTCTGTCCAGCAGGTCAGACAGGGGCACACTGACCACCTTGGGGTGGTGTTGTCTTTTTATACTGAAAACTACTTGTACATTATTTACCATAACTTCCCAATACCTATCACCTGTGTTAGACAGTGAGCTTCTACCTTAAACCAATCCAAAAGTGCCAACATCACCCAGAAGACGGAGGCCAAGAAGAAGAAGGACAGAGTACCCCTAAATTCCTCCATCTTGGGACCCCAAGCCCCCATTCTAAAATTCCAAAAATCTATTTTTCACCCCATGACTAACTATTATTCTAATTAAACTCTCTTGACTTGTAATTCTCCATATAAAGGTGGCAATTTGCTCCGTGGGTCCAGATCAAAGTCACAGGTGTCTTGCTCTCTGTGCCAAGGTCTCTGAGCCCCCTGGCAGGGGCTGGAGCCATCCAGGGCAGCCAGAGGGATGTCCTGGGTTCCTACAGTTTTGTCACTCCATCCACAGGGAGCACATCCCTACAGCATTCCAGCCTGCTCCACACCCACCGAGCCAATTAGTGACCAATGGCACTTCCAGGGGTGGGCCAGCAGAGAGGGTGACATCTCAGTGACATCTCAGTGACACAGGGCAGCCCATCTCAATCCCAGCTGCATGTCCAGCTCATCCATAATGCAGCTGGGGCTGCTTACAGCTTCTCCCTGTTGCTTTCGATGAGCGGGATGAGCAGGAAAATCACTGATCATTAGCAACAACAGACAGAGGGATCCCAAGGGCAAACTTTGTGTTGTACTCATAAAACCATCCCTCCTCACAGGCAGGCTGGCTCCCCGTGGCAGGGCTGCTGCTCAGAGCATCTTGGAAAACTCAGGTTTTATTTCAGCAGTGCCCAAAAATCAAGGCCACCTTATGCAATATAGTAAAATCAGGACTTCTGATGAAGGTGTTGGTTGGTATCTGACTCTAAGGCTTCAGAATGTTGGACATTCACTTTGTTAAAACCATACTATATTACATTATAACTATATTAAAGAGACATGCTGTACTATTCTATACCATAGTTACTGCTACTGAAAAACTCATGACTGTCTGCAGACCCACAGTCCACACAGATTGGACCTGATAGGCTAATTAACATAAACAATCTCCACCAGAATCTAACTGATAAATTCCTTCAGGTAAACAATCTTCCCAACACATTGCATGTGTGCAAAACACCAGGAGCAGCAAGCAGACAACAATAAAAATTGTTTTCTCTCTGTGCTTCTCCAGGAAAAAGCCTGAGAGAGAGAATTTTGTCTCTGTTCAGAGAATATGAATGCCACGATGCAAGGCACAACAGGGTTTAAGGAGTTTAAGTTCAAAGTTTAATCTCTGCCCTGTCGAGTTTAAAATTCAAATAGTCAGAAAAATGTGGGAATGGAACAAGAGACTTAGAGAAGTGAACTGGCTTTCCAAAATTGGATTGAGAATTAGTTCAGGGCTGGGAATGCCCCTGTAGTGTCCAGCCAGGGGCAGAATCACAGCAGCACGGTGGGACTGTCCTGTTTAGGACACATTTAAATATTCCAGGTGCTGGAGTGTTTATCATTTTTCTTTGCCCGGCCATCAGGAATTGATGCCTCTGATATTTAGCCTGAAGTGCTACTCTCCCCAGTCATAACCCAGTTTACTGCCCAACATTATATCTCTCCTCTGGTTTTTATGCACTTCAGGGATCTTTAGTGTTTTAGGATCTGTTGTAGGATGTGCTCCTACCTGTCATTGTCTAGTGGAGTTGCACACCTGCTCCCTGATCCTCTCACTGCTCTTCCCTGAATAATTCTGGTTTGTGAAAGTAATTCAGGTTTTACAGTGCCAAATTACCAGCATTGGTCATTTGGAGGTAGCTGCACAAGAAAAAAGCACTTTTATTTGGAGATCATTCCAGAAAATAGTGTTTCCCACCCTGAATATGTGCCACCACCCTGTGCAGACGCCTTGCAGGTACCTGAGAGGATGGCAGTAAAATGTCCCACACTTAGCCCAAGCCTTGGTAAAGTCAGGTTGATATAAAGTGAGGCAGTGGCCTGACAACTTCCCATCAAACCAGCTGGGAGCAGCAGGGTCTGTCTTTGGGATGCAGCTGATCCCTCACTCTGGATTTATAGGGATTCAAGCAAAACCTCTGACCTCATTAGGGACCCATAAACAGAAACCATAACACCTGATGCCAGCCCAGCACCATGAATGGCTGTGGCCAAAATTATGTGTCATTGCTAGATAGAAAGCCATGTTTGAAATCATCCTCCATGGCTGCAACATCCTGTGAGGAGAAAACCATTCCTCTGGAAACCAGGGAAGCATGTTTACAGCAGCATTATCCACATGTTACCTATATCCATATAGAATCCTTCCATTCTCAATATCCATTTAGAGAAATAAATATAGAAAGGAAGCAATGCAGGCATGACTATTCTCAGCAACCTGGCCTAGTGGAAAGTGTCCCTGCCATGGCAGAGGGGTTGGAACAAGAGGGTCTAAAGTCCTTTCCAACCCAAACCACACTGTGATTCTATAATTTAATTTTATTTTTTTTTATCTTGGCTCATACAAAGGCAGTTTGAAATCAAATGTCCAATTGGGGCAAATCACCAAGTTTGGGGCTGATACCCTCTAATTTTTATTTTTTTTTTTTACTACTTTACTACAGACATGAGAGATCATTGAATTTTCTGGGGATAATGAAGTGAGGGCAATTGTTGGCATTCAGGAGGACACAACCATTTTGCAGGCTGATCTCAACAGAGAAGGTGAGGAGGCACAGATGTAGAATATGAAATTTACTGTGACCAAGCATGGAGCAACTCACAGGGGTAGGAGCAGCCTCGAGTTAAGTGCAGCTTAAATGATGCTGAATGAGCAACACAAGTAAAATTCAGACTTCACCCACAGACTCAGCATTGCACAGGGATGTAACATAATGTCTGGGGGTCAGGGGGTCAGCAGGAGAAGCAGGTGAGGGCACCAGCAGCCTCAGCTAACGACCACTAAGGTAGTTAGAGGAAGATTCATTTTTTTTTCCCTTTCTGATGCCAAGGTCCATCCTCAGCTGCTCCTCGATGCTGTCAGGCCACCCTGGCTGCTCCCATCCTGCCTCCTGATCTTCATTACATTGCCAAAGTTTAATTGGCCCAGCTGATGCTTCCCAAGCTGACTGCCTGCTGCAGACTTGGTTATTTGTGCTGTTATTTGCCACAGGAGGTGGAATCAGGGAGGAGGAGAGGGAGCTCAGGTTTCAATACAAAATGAGTGCAACACATTCCCAGTGAAAATGCATGGGACAAACCATGAGAAAAGATTGATTCAGCTTTCTAGAGGAGCAGGGCTGGCCCTTCTCCTTGCTTTGGAATAGGGTTTTGACATGAGAAAGAGAGATGGAGTAATTCTGATACCTGGGGAATGGCTTTTTTCCACTCCCTGAGAGCCATGTGTTTGCTAAGTTAAAAATCCTCCAAAAACTTAAACTTTCCAATTATTCAAGAAAAGCTTCTTGGTGCATGGTGACCACATCCCCTGAGTCATTTGTGTGCACTGGCCATGCTCCTTCCCCTCACCCATCCAGGAAAGCAGCTGGATAAACCCTGGAAGATTTGCCTTGCTAGCCCACCCCAGCAATGGTCCCCTCTTATTTAGGACAGGAGTTTGGAGCAAGAAAATTTTTCTCCACAAACTCATAAATTGGGCCCCTTTTGGCTTCCCAGGCAATGACTGAGGAAAGGAATGGAATGGAATATAGAATTTAGAATAAAAAAGGAGGATAGGATGGAATGGAATGGAATGGAATAATAGAATAGAATAGAATAGAATAGAATAGAATAGAATAGAATAGAATAGAATAGAATAATAGAATATTTCAGTTGGAAAGGCCCTAGAGTGACCATCCTGCCCAACTGCTTGACCAGTTTAGCGTTGTCCAAAAGTTCCAGCCTGCTTTAAGGGCATTGTCCAAATGCCTCTTCAACTCTGACAGGTCTGGGGCATTGACCATTACTCTAGGAAGCCTTTTCCAGCATTTCAGTAAAGAAATTCTTCCTAATATCCGGTTTAAACCTCCTCTGGCAGAGTTTTGAACCATTCCCTCATGTCCTGTCAGCGGATACCAGGGAAATCAGCACCTCCCTCTCTGCTTTCCATCCTCAGGAAAATGTAAAGAGTCCTTCAGCCTCCTTTTCTCCAACCTAAACAAACCCAAAGTCCTTGGACATCCATCACAGGACATTCCTTACAGCCCTGTCACCAGCAAGAGTAAAGAACAGAGAAGGAATGAGAGAGAAGAGAACTTGACACAAGCAGATGTTGGCTGAGAGTCCGTGGACTGACAGGACAGACATTGATTGTCCAAACCATGACAAGGCATCATTTTGGGATGCACTGTTGGGCTTGGGCCAAAACCTCTCCAAGAATCCTGCTCCCAGCCCAAATCCTGGCCCGTGTTTGTCAGCACTGACCTAGCCTGGTGCTCCCATCCCACACTTTTTCCACTGTCAGGAGACAGAAATGAGATTTTTCTACTCTCACCTGCTGCTCAACACAGAGCACCCATCATACTCAGCACAACTCTGCAGCATGAATCTCAGAGATGAATCCTGGTGACAACCAACAGAAATGGAAATTCATGGAAATTCAGCCTTTTTCCTTATAAAAAAAAAAAGGAGAAAAGCTAAAAAGAAGAAAGATGTTTATAACCCTGAGCAAAATGAACATCAGTGTTTTAAAATCAAAGCTAGGAAAGGCCCAGATTGCCAGTGTGGATACTTGAATCCAACCCCTTTCATATTTATTATTACATTATAATCTTGATTACACGGCTGAATGGGTTTTGTCTGCAGAGTTTGGCTCCCAGAACATAACTTTCTCACAGAGGCAGGCACTAGGTTTCTCCCTGTCATTCAGGGGGTGACCCCAACCCTTCTCTCCATAGGATTATGAATTTCCTTTCAAAACACTCTCCTGAGATGAAGCTGGGGTGTGATCCTCAAATTCTAGGAGCTGATACATAGATAAAAAACACATATCCATTAGGGCTGCTTGATTTCAGCTGCAAAAACTCGTTTCTTTCCAAGGCTGAGCCTTTTTTAGAGCTTTCTTTGATAGATCTCTAAGGTACCATTAGGTTTTAGCTGCAATTTCAGCTATTCAACATTTTTACAAAGTGGATTGCTTGGTTTCAATGAATGGTCAACAAAGAAGATTTTAGTCTAAATTACTTTCTGTGTGTGCAAGATGAAGGGACTTTTGTGGGAGAGCCAAGGCTGAAATAGGGCTGGTCACAACCCAAAAATTCTCTTTTGAAGGAGGAGAAATGAAAAATCAAGATTTAATTTTTAAAATTACTAATCAGGATTTAAATGTTTGAAATGCATTAATGAATCTGAGACCTTCTACAAAAGGTGAGAGGGCAAAAAGAAGTTGAGTCGTGGTCAGGTTGAGTTTCTGGAATGAGTTTAGCCCAAAATTTAGTCCCTGATCTGAATCAAGCTGCAGACCACAGCCTTTGCAGATCCTCTGCAACAGAGGAAACAGACCTTGTCTAAAAAAAAAAAAGGGATCTTTATTTTTATTTAGTTTTATATTTTAGTTTTTCTTCCCTTAATAAGTCAAGGAAACTGGTGATTTGGTAAACCCCAAAGTTTTAAGTGAAAATGCCACACAGTCAACAAGAAAGAAAGAATAAATTGGAGAATGACTTGGGCTGGAAGAGACATCTGGGGGTGTCTGGCCCAGCTCCCCACTCAAAGCAAGGACAGCTGCAAAGTTGGATCAGCTCTGAGTTCAGATGAGGTTCTCAAGGTCGTCTCCTTGGGCTGTGGGTTCAGCAGGGAAACAACCCTGACTCATGGTTTAATCCCAGCTGGAAACAGCTCCACATATCCATGGGATGGGTTGAGATGAAGATGTTTTGATAGGGAAAGTGAAAGTCACTCAGGAGCAAAGCAATACAGGGAACTGACTGCCCAACTCCCATCACAGCCACTGCCAGGACAGCAGGGCTCCATCACATGGAATGGTGACTTGGGAACAAAACACTATCACTCCAACCATCCCCACATCCCTCTCCTCCTCCCAGCTTTATATATTGACCAGATGGTCTGGAATGTCTCTTTTGTCACTGGGGTCAGCTGTCCTGGCCCTGACCCTTCCCAAGCTCTTGGTCTGGAATGTCCCCTTGGTCCCTGGGATCAGCTGTCTCCTCCCAAGCTCCCGTGAGCCCCAGCCTCCCCAGGGCTGGGTGGGGTGAGGAGTTTAAGAGGCCTCAGCTCTGTGCAAGAGCTGCTGAGCAATAGCCAAACATCCCTGTGTTAGCAAATCCAAAACAGCCCAATTCCAGCTACTATGATGAAAATTTATTTTACACCAGCCAAAAGCTGGGGTTTTCCTTGGAAAGGCTCCTCAGTCATGGGCAGACACTTTTGTCCAGGGGCGCTTCCACCTCTGCTCAGGAGGTTCCTGGCTATAAACTTGTCCTGATTGACCAGAGTAATAAATTGCCTGGTCCACATCCCATCTGTACAACATGGATGTGTCCATCCACTGCCCTAATCCAAAACCGTCACAGCTTTGGAAACTGTCACCAAACCAAGAGTTTTCAGTGGGATAACCCAAACCACGTTCCCTGCTCTCCCTGAAGAACTTCACAGCCCTCATAATTAAAACACAGTTAATTGCGTCCATTGTATGTTCTATATGTGAAAGAAATGAGTGCTGAGCGTGTCACCAGCCAGAGGTGTGACAAAGGTGATGCTCCAGGCCACGGGAGCACCTCATGAGGGGCAGCTTTGGTGACATCCTCCCATCCTTTACCCTCGTGCAATTAGAGCTCTTCTCCTAATGCCTGTCCCCACGTGGGCACAGGCCACCAGCATCCTGCCCCTTCCCAACTTCATCTTTGTAGCCTTAATGTCCTTTTAATGCAGAATTTGGGATGTAATTATTTATTTACATGGCCATGCAGCCTGGCGGGGCTCCCTTACAAGGCTTGCGTGAGAAGACTGTGATTACTGGGGCTTTGCAGAAGATGATTAAAGCAGCGTGACTAAAGTGTTTCAAGTGATCTGTCCTGAAAAAGGGCAATGCATAAAGTGCCCTCTTCCTGCAGCTGCTGCCTGTGCTCAGAGACAGATTTGTTAACCGCAGTGACAAAAGGAAGCTTTTTTCCCACTCTTCCTTCTCATCGCCTCGGCGTTAATCAAATACAGCCCGCGCTGGGTTTTATTCCTTCCAGTTGCCCGCTCAAATTGTTGACTCATTTCCAGGCAGCTCCACGCTCACCAGGCTCTTGACAGCAGCGAGGTGGGAGACGGGTCCCCAAAGGCATAATTTGAAGACAGGATATTTTACAGAGCTGTCAAGAAGTTCTTCATTTGGGCTGCCGAGCCTTTATTACTCGTGACGTGCCGTAAAACAGAGAGCACCCAACTCGCATCTCGCGCTTCAGGATGAGTTTGCAAGAGTGAAAAAGAAAAAAAGTAAAAAAATCCCACACCAGCAAGAGCCCTTCTTGTCAGTGTGGAGCTTATCTAAGATGCTGCTCGCCAAGGGAGATAAACGCGGGTCCTCTCAATCTGATTTTCACAGCCATTTCACAGGCTCGATACCATCGTTAATCCACGGGCCGCTATGAAATTAAACTGGCTGATCTGCTCGGAGAGAGGCCAGGCTTGAATGGCTGAGGGATGAAAAGGAAGGGTGCAAAAGGGGAGGATGGAGGAATTTCTTTTCATCTCTTGGTTTGTACAAAGCCAGGCTGAATATTCATGGTGGGTGGCAAAGTTTGGGAGAAACAGTGAGGGGGAAAAATGGGAAATCTTAACTTGAGGGAGTTTGTCTGGTCACGAATATTTTCCCTAAACATTTATAATGGAAATGCTGGATGCTGCCTGGTTTTGGTACACAGATGGAATTAGCTATCTGCTCCAAAATCACAGACTAATCTGAATTAGAAGGGACCCAGGAGGGCCCTCAAGTTCAACTCCCAGCCCTGCAATGAGAAAGGAAGACACTGAGGTGGAATTTAGGAGCATTTACTGGGATTTTTGAGCATTTTCCAGCTGGACAAAGTGGGTAAGATGCACCTTGGAATTACAAAAGCTCTCCTGAACAGTAGCAGCAGCCTCCTGTCGCACCTGTAAAGGTCAGTTTTCCATGAAAATGATGTGATCCTGTGGGAATAATCACCAGCACAGCCACATGGCCTTATCCAGGAGAAAGGGGAGAAAAGGATGAAGCAACACCTGAACGTGGCTTGTATTTGTAAAAATGATGCTCACAAGGAGGGATGTCATGAAGGAATCACTTTTCCAGAAGGCAAGACCCCTCCTTCTCAATAATCCCCGCCCTAAGGTAAAACACAAATACCAAATTTACTCCCCAGAACAGCTTCTCCTCAAACAGAGAATAAAAGAAGGGAATTCCACCCCGTGCAGCCAAAGTGTGATTTTCCTGAAAAGTGGCAAACTCCACCAGTTTCAGAGATCAGAGGTGGGGCTCAGTGATACAGAACAGGCTTTGGATTGTCCCCACCACCGTGGGCTGGCTTTGGTCCCATCCAACTTCCACCTCAGTAGCACCAACCCCACAAAAAGAGAAGCAGCAGGAGGGTGTGGGAGAGGCTGGAAAGGCTTTCATGGGAGGGGAGAGGGGTTGGTCACCTTGCCTTTGAAGAGGCAGAGCCCCAGCCAGGAGTTGGAGCCTTTAGAAACAGAGCTGTGTGAAGAGTTATAAATGGAGGGAGCTTTTAATCTCCCAGCGAGCTACAAATCGAAGGTGAACCTCATTAACTTGGACACTTTGTGTGTTAAAAAATGAGAAGCGTTTCACCTAATGAGGAGCTCTTAATAGGTGTTGTTTTTTTGCTAAATTATCATATTAAGCAGAAGATAATTAACAAGCATTTTCTTAATGTGGTGCTCTACTGATAAAATCTCATTGTCTATAAATCATCAAGACATGGAGAAAAAAAAGAAAAAGAAAAAAGACAAAAATTGCTTTTTAATTATGCTGGGCTTGATGGACAAAATCCAGGTTCAATTGTTGGGGAACTAGGAGGGAAAGACAAAAATCTCCAACCTGCTGGGGCATGCAGGAGGTCCCTTCAGGTACATCAAACACTTAGGGCTGGTTTTTAAAACACATGACAGGACTTAGGGACACTGATATGCCATTATTGAAATTCCTTCATTAGGGGTATGGTGTAGCAGAAGGTTCAGAGAAAATGTGAGATTTTTAGAGGACATGGGGGTGTTTCCTCTAAGCAAAAAAAAATCCTGGAAAGGAAAATGAGCCAAGATGAAGCCTTCAAGGTATTTTTTGAAAGTCAGAGATATTTTTTGCTGTCAGAAAGATGCAGCACAGTGATGATGCAGGGAACTGCCAACACAGCCATACCTGGATGGCTCAGTGTCTTGGGTTGGAAATGCAGGATGTGGCTGGGGTGTGTGTTCTGTCCCCATCTGTCAGAGCTGGGGCAGTTCTCTCTGTCCATGGGGCAGTTTTTTCTTTATCTCTGCCACAGCCAACCCTCCCTCCAGGAGATCTCTGCTGTCCATGGCCAGGGAGTGTCCCTGCAGGGCTGATCCAATTCCAGCATCCCATGGGGAGATGCTGTGCCCAGGGCAGGAGCCAAGCATTCCTACCTGGATCCAATCTGAGCCTGGCACAGCACAGCAGCCTTTGCCCCCTGCATTGCCAGAGGAGCAGCTTTCTGCTGCCCTGCATTGCCAGAGGGAGCCCAGGCCCATCTGCAGCAGCCCTGGAGCTGCAGAGGAAAACTCCCCCCTTGTGCAGGATCCCTGCTGCAGCAGAGCCACAGCTGGCACTGCAGGAGGGCTGAGCCCCCATGGGATGGGGCTGTGCCACCCCCTGACACACAGGGGCAGCTCCTGCTCTCACTCTGCCACTGGGTTGGTTTGTTTGTACCATTGCATTTGTATTTTTAATTTTCCCAATAAAGAACTGTTATTCCCATTCCCATATCTTTGCCTGAGAGCCCCTTAATTTCAAAATTATAACAATTCAGAGGGAGGGGGTTTACATTTTCCATTTCAGGGGAGGCTCCTGCCTTCCTTTGCAGACACCTGGCTTTCCAAACCAAGACACTGGGAGAGCAAAACTTGAGTAATTTCCAAAGCACCAAGGCCTCACCGAGCCCCATCCAGCACTGCTCATTGTACACCAAGCCAAGAGATGTTGGAGGGGGCCCTCCAGGAAGCCCAGTGCTGGAAAGACAGGTTGGAATTGGTGGGAAGCTCGTCCCATTCTACAATGCCCTGCATTCCACTTTGATTTCTACCAGCTTTTACTCCATGTAGCCACCACAATAATCTCTAAGAGTTTTCTCTATTAATTCTAATCCATGTCTGTCTATCCTTTGCTTAAGGACATACGAAAGCTGTGGTTAAACCCAAAGCTGACCTGCAATCTCCCAAGTCCCTCCTGTTGCTCCCAACCCAGCTGTCCATTTATCAGGACAGTGTCTGCACAGGAGAATGTCTCATATCTGCCTTGCCTTGTGCCCAGCCCCGGGACCACCACTGAGGCAGCTGCTCTGCCTCTTCCCAGCCCCATGGCAACAGGAGAGAGCTGGAGAAGCAGCATGAGGTAGAAAATAAGGGAAGAAAGGGGATCTCAGGGGTCTCTGTGATCAGGATGACCCCGAGATGTGTCAGAGAGTCTCTGTTCCCAGCCTGGCAACCAAAGAAGGAGTCAGGATTCTTCTGTTCTGCTTTTCAAGGTTGTTTGTTTGCTGTTATCGATAACATTCTTTCTCTGGCCTGCTGGTCTGTCCAGCAGGTCAGTCTGAGGCATACTGCCCATCCTTGGGGTGGTGTTGTTTTCTTATACTAAAAACTACATGTACTTTATTTACAATAACTTCCCAATACCTATCACCTGTGTTAGACAGTGAGCTTCTACCCTAAACCAACCCAAAAGTGCCACCATCACCCAGAAGATGGAGGCCAAGAAGAAGAAGGAAAAAGGACAAGGCATGCCCAAATTCCTCCATCTTGGGACCCCAAGCCCCCATTCTTAAAACCCCAAAATTCAACTTTTCACCCTGTGACAAACTAACCATCATTCTACTTAAACTTTCGTGGCTTGCAGATCCTCATATAGGGTTGGTAATTTTTTCCATGGGTCAGAATCAAAGTCACAGGTGTCTTGGGCTCTGTGCCAGGGTCTCTGAGCCCCCTGGCAGGGGCTGGAGCCACCCAGGACAGCCAGAGGGATGTCCTGGGTTCCGACAGGGGGAGAGCAGAGCCCTCGGCCTGACCCTGTGCTGGGAGGGGAGCAGCCCCAAGCACAGCCCCCCTGTTTGTGACCTGCCCTTGGCACTTGATTTTACATCCAGCAGCACGAGGACTTGTCAGAGGTAACTCAAGACCACCAGGAGCCTTCATCCAGAGCTCACACAGTGGAAACTCTTCCATCAGCACTCCCTCCCTGACAGCTCCTCTCCCTTTCCTCCTTGTCTCACATCCAGGTTACGGCCAGAGCTCATCTGCAATGACCTGGGGCTGCTGCTGCACCAGCTCTGACCTCTGCTGAAAATGTTTTTGGGGCAGGGTGACTGACAGGGAGCCCTGGCTGAGCAGTGGGAGCTGCACACCCCAGGTGTCTTCTGCCTCCAGCCACAGTGGGGAGGGCAGGCTTCTCTGGGGCTGTTACAGCCAATTTCCTCTGTGATTTATGGGCAGGGAAAAGCCATTTGTAATTTAAAACTGCTTTCAGTGTTCATGTGTCTGCATGTATGAAATATATATATAAAATAAGCATTAATTTTATATATATATATCCCTCATTTTATTTTATTATTTATATATATATGTAAAATAAAATGAGGAGTTTATTATTCTTACAGTATATATGAATATGTATTTTATATATAATATATATTTTAATATATATACTATCTTTATTCCATATATTTAAATATTTAAAATATATATATTTATATATTTTATATACATCTATGAATATATATACATATATATACTTATCTATAGATAAATATAATAAAAATATATTAAATGTATATGCTTATATTATATATAAATCTATATAATATATATTTCTATCTATAATATGTATTTAAATATTTAAATAGCTATATATTTAAATATATATAGCTATTATATATATATTAATTATATATTTAAATAGTTAAAATCAATTACATGATATATATAAATTTTGTATTATATAAAATTATATTTATTAAATTAATATTATATATAATTATTTTATTATTTTTATTTTATAGATATATGTATTATATATATAACCAAATGTAATATATATAAAAACAAACCTAGCAAGAAGGAGAGGCACAGGGGTGTTTGCCAGGCTGGGAATGTGCAGCAAGTTTTACAACTGTCTGGCATTTTCAGGGCATTTGCTACAAAAGCTGTGGATTGAATTGTTTAGCATCCCTCTGTGTCTCCCTGAGACTCCTCTGTGCTGTTTGAAGTTCCAAAGGAGCTGTTTTTGTGAATGAGACAATCAGTGCTGACTCACCAGCCACGGTGCCTGTGTGTAATCCCTGCACCTCCCGAGCAGAGAACAAAGCCACAAAGTCCAGATAATCCCCTTGGGAGCTGTCCCTGGGCCCTGTGGCAGGAGAGGAAGGAAGGATTATTCTGTCAAGGGCAGAAACACTTCTGTCTTCTTACACAGGGGCCTCCTCAGGCCAAATTCCAGGTGAAGAGCTCCAGGAACGAGGCCACCATGGGGTCACCAGCCAGGGGGCACCTTTGGGTCCCTGCAGTGATGGAACAAAGGTGTTGTATTTGCAGGGTGCCCCAATGAAGGAAGAAAGGAATGATGAATCTGATTCCATGTTCTCAGAAGGCTAATTTATTTTTTTATGATACTATATTATATTAAAGAATGCTATTCTAGACTATACCAAAGAATACAGAAAGGATACAGACAGAAGGCTAAAAAGATAATAATGAAAACTCGTGACTCTTTCCAGAGTCCTGACACAGCTTGGCCCTGATTGGCCAAAGAGTGAAAACAATTCCCAGCAGAATCCAATGAAACAATCACCTGTGGGTAAACAATCTCCAAACACATTCCACATGAGCAAAACACAGGAGAAGCAAATGAGATAATATTGTTTTCCTTTTTCTCTGAGGCTTCTCAGCTTCCAAGGAGAAAAAATCCTGGGCAAAGGGATTTTTCCAGAAATAGTACTTATTTAATTTATAAAATAAATTAAATTTTATAAAATAAAATAAATTAAAATTGCTGCAGTCATTTTTGCTGATAAAAACAGCCTCAGAGCTGCCTTGCTGAAACCAACAGGTGAGCATCCATCCTTGGGATCTAAGTGTGACCTGTGTGAGTGGGCAGAAGGGGCTGTTCCAGCTCTTGGGCTGGCCTGAAAGGCAGGAGAGGCTATTTTCCTCTCTTCCAGCGGGTAATTTACAGGATGAGATGCATCCAAAGGATTTGGGATCAGAATGGGGGAGGCAGCAGGAGTGACAGGAAGGCAAGTCCTGTCCTGCACAGTGGGGATGGTTATCAGAGGAAAAGAATGGCCAGTCATGAATTCATATATTTTAAGGCCTCTCAGTGGTTAAAAACACTAAAGAGATGCTACAGAGAGAGAGCCTGGCTGAAGCCTCAAAGCCCACAGGGTGGGTTTGGCTCCCTTCCCCTGAAATGCTCTGCACCTCAGTTTAAAACACAGAAAGCTGCCTTCCCCTTTCTACACAGTCCACTCCAGAATGAAGCAGCTGCTCCTGCTGCCTGTCTTTGGAGAGCCCTGCTCCCTCCAGACAGAGGAATCTCCCGTGCTGACACATCCACACCCACCTCTTCCTGCTCTGAGCCTCTCCAAAGGGAGCCATCACTCTCTGCAAAGCACTCTGCTGCTGTCAGTGGTGATGGGCAATGTAATAATGCCTTTTATTGGCTCAATACATCAGCTGGCAAACAGCAGCCATCCCTTTCTGCAGGTGATGGCCAGAGACTGACCTGTGTCAGTGGGCAGGATGGGCTGCTCCAGCTCTTGGGCTGCCCTGGAAGGCAGGAGGGGATATTTTTCTCTTTTCCAACAGGGAACAGGGTGCATTTTCCTCTTTTCCAACAATTATCAGGCTGTATTTTTCTCTTTTCCAACAGGTATGAGGGTGTATCTTCCTCTCTTCCAACAGGCTGTATTTTCCTCTCTCCCAAACGGTATCAGATTGTATTTATTTTCCTCTTTTCCAACAGGTAGCAGGGTGCATTTTCCTCTTTTCCAACATGCAGCAGGGTGTATTTTCCTTTCTTCCAATATGCAGCAGGCTGTATTTTCCTGTTTTCCAACAGGCAGGAGGGGATATTTTCCTCTTTTCCAACAGGTATCAGGCTGTATTTTCCTCTTTTCCAACAGGCAGCAGGGTGTATTTATTTTCCTCTTTTCCAACAGGTATCAGGCTGTATTTTCTATTTTCCTCTTTTCCAACAGGCAGTAGGTTGTATTTTCCTTTCTTCCAACATGCAGCAGGCTGTATTTTCCGCTTTTCCAACAGGCAGGAGGGGATATTTTCCTCTTTTCCAACAGGTAGCAGGGTGTATTTTCTTCTTTTCCAACAAATATCAGGCTGCATTTTCCTCTCTCCCAACAGATATCAGGCTGCATTTTCCTCCTTTCCAACAGGTAGCAGGATATATTTTCCTCTCTCCCAACAGGTAGCAGGTTGTATTTACCTCTGTTCTTTTGTCTCTTGGTGCTTTATTGCATTTCCTGTTCTCTGAGCAGCCTCAATAAAACATCTTTCTGAAGGGTTCTCTGCTGGGCAGTAAATATCCTCCTTCATCTGCCAGCTCAGATAGGGATCCATCAATCAGAGGAAGTCCCTGGGGATGCCACGGTGCATCATTCAAGGTTAGGGACCAGACAGGCAGGTGACAGCAGAAGGACTGCAGTGTTTCTACAAGGAATTAACCCTCTCACCCACCCCCCTGCTTGCCAAAGTAATATTTTTTTTAAAAAAGGTGCTGGAGAATCCTCCAAAGATGGGAAAGTTTTGTGTAAGAGCCGAAATGAGGGATGTGGGACTCCAGGCACTCTCCAAAATGCAGTTTATTGTATCCAAGGTGTCACAGCAGCCCAGGGTGGTGGGTGACAGAGCTGTGCCCACAGCTGTCAGCTCCAGCTGCAGGCAGGCCTGGAGACCCTTTGGTTTTGGTTACAGTGCATTATAGACTTTTCTTTGCTGAGCATCTTAATACAGCAGAACCAATCTATACCTGAACATTTATCTATAGCCTATCATAACTACTGTAATTACCATATTCATGTTACTGTTCTCCAGTCACTAACAGTTAATACATTACAGTTTAAGCTAGAAGTTGTTTTTCAGTTTTCTTGCAGTGGAAAATTCTGAGACCTTTTTCCTACTTGCCACATCAGCAGGCTTGTTTGCCTGTGCTGTCTTTGTGCTTGGTAGAAACATCTTCTTGTTTGGGGTGGGTTTATCCTTTGCTCTAAGCCATAAAACCCCTTCTAACTAACACAGCCTTTGCCTCCTTGGTTATCCAGTGAGACTGGCTCAGCAATTCTTTTCTTCTGTATCAAAACTTGCTTTCATTTCTATTTCTTCTTCAGATTCTACATCCAAAAATCTTTCTGCTAAGCACACATATCTGTGAGACCTTCTTGTCAAACTTTCACCCTTCCCAACAGTTTTGTGTCCCATCCTCAGCAGGGTTTCCTCAGGCACAGGCAGCCATGGAATCACTCATCTGGGTGGGTTGGTGTGGTCACAGCAGGATGCCCTGGGCTCTCCTGCCAGGGGACACCAAATCCAGCCATGGACTGGGGGCACCACACATGCAAGGACTTGGGAACCTCCCTGTGGCCAGGGTGGAATAATCTCCGTGGGCAAGGACTGGTGGTGGCTTTGTGCTGCCAACACAACATGAAATGGTAAATTTCCAGCTGGTAAAGCCAGGGTGGCTCCAGTTTGAGCCACAGGAGCCATTGTCAGAGCAGGTGACAAGGAATCTGTCCCCATGGAAAGAGTTTCCCAACAAAGCCTCGACAGCAAGGTTTTCCTGCTACCTGTGCTTCCCAGCTTTGATATCAACTCTTTGGTGCCTTCCAAAACTCAAAGAGGAATCCAAAGGATGAATTTATTGTGTTGTTAACACATTAAAATGTCAATATTGGCCTTGGGTGGGAGAGGGGAGTGTGGAAGCTCTTCCTGCAGCCCTAAGTAACAATGACCTTTTAATTGGTCCATTACAAGGTCAGAGCTTGGCCACCGTGCTGGGAGAGTTCCCTAAGCAGTTAATCCACTTAGCAGAGCCTGGATCTTTGGAGAGGGTGTAAGTGGTGTGGTTGTTGTCTGAGCTGCATTTGAGAGTCATTAAAGGGCTGCTCTGTGCAGGAAGAGTCTCCTTTTAACAGCATCAGCTCCAGCAGGAATTACCCTTCAGTGAAGCTGCAGCTATAGATTTCAGCTTATAGTTTCTGTGGGTAATAAATGACAGCTCTCAGACAGCCTAGAAAAGGGTTTCCAACTGGAGTGGGGGAGCAGAGAATCCATCCAGGCTCAGGAGTGAATTAAACCCCAGCTCCCTGCAGACAGCTCCTCCCCAGCTGGATGAGAGGCTGGGTAACATTTACAGGAGGAGTTTCCTAAATTCCTGATTTCTTCATTATCCTTTATCCTAAGAGAGAGGTGCCACTGTTTAATTACAGAAACCCCTGGCCAGGCAGCACCAGCCAAATTCTGTCCTCTGGTAAATTCACAGGATGAGGCAACAACTGAATCTGAAGGATTTGGGATCAGAATGGGGGAGGCAGCAGGAGTGACAGGAAGGCAAGGTCCCGTTCTGCACAGTGGGGATGGTTATCAGAGGAAAAGAATGGCCAGTCATTTGTCGCAGACATCTTTTCACTAAAAATCCTTTCTTGGGATTTTTCTCCTTTCTGAGGAGCTGAGGCCTCAGAAACAAAAAGTGAACAATGGTTATCTGCTGCTGTGGAATGCAACAGGTCCACCTGTGATTGGCCCATCTTGGATGTTTATAATTAATGGCCAATCAAGGACAGAGCTATCTCAGACAGAGTCCAGGAAAGCTGCTTTGTTGATCATTCTATTCTATTCTTAGCTCAGCTGTCTGAAGAACCTTTTTCTTTCTATTTCTTTTTAGTATAGATATAATGTAATATATATATCATAAAATAATAAATCAAGCCTTCTGATCAGAGAGTCAACATTCTTGTCTCTTCTTCATCCTCAAAACCCTTGTGACCCTAATCACAGTCATTAGTTCATGTGTTTTAGGGCCTCTCCGTGGTTAAAAACACTAAAGAGATGCTACAGAGAGAGAGCCTGGCTGAAACCTCAAAGCCCACAGGGTGGGTTTGGCTCCCTTCCCCTGTCTGCTCTCCCTGGCTTTTACTCTGGTGGATCTACACTGGGATGTTGAGCTCTTCACCTTCCAAAAATGGTTATCCCAATTGCAGGGGACCCTCTAAATCCTTCCCTGGTCAGACAGTCCTGAACATCTCCTCCAAGACAAAGAGCCCCATTACTGAGGAATGAGAGGGTGGATGGAATTTGTGGCCAGAAAGGGCACTCAGACCCCGGGCTCACCACAAAGCTGCAGCAGCACAAAGTCCTGCAGGCCCTCTCCTGAAAATGATGGGAATTGTAGCCATGATATTTTCTGAAAAATCCCTTTGCTAGGATATTTTCTCCTGAGAAGCTGAGAAGCCTCAGAGGAAAAGAAAAACAAGGATTATCTGCTGCTGTGGAATGCAACAGATGGATCTTTGCTTGGTCCATCTTGGTTGTTTCTAATTAATGGCCAATCACAGTCAGCTGGCTCAGACTCTCTGAGTCATGAGCTTTTGTTATCATTCCATTCCTTTCCTTTGTTTTCAAGCCTTCTGATGAAATCCTTTCTTCTATTCTTTCAGTATCGTTTTAATAAAATATGTATCATAAAATAATCAATCAGCCTTCTGAAACATGGAGCCAGATCCTCATCTCTTCCCTCATCCTAAGACCCCTGTGAACACCAGCACAGGGAATCATGGTGGGATCACCTGCAGGGAGGAGAGCTCAGGCTGTGGAGGTGCAGACTGCTCAGGTGGGGCGAGATGACACCAAGAGTCAGGGTCAGGAGGGGGACCTGAGCCACCCATGGCTCCTCCTGGTGACCCCAGCGCTGGGATGAGCTGCCCCATGGACAGGGCTGCACCTTGCCCAATCTCCGCCTGCCCATCCCTTCACACTCCTCCCACTCCAAGAGAGAGCTTGAGTGAAACCTCAAAGCCAACAGGGTGGGTTTGGCTCTGCTCTCCCTGGCGGATCTACATTGGGATCTTCACCTTCCAAAAATGATTACCCCAACTTCAGGGGATCCTCTAAATCCTTCCCTGGTCAGAGGAACAGTCCTGAACATCTCCTCCAAGACAAAGAGCCCCATTACTGAGGAATGAGAGGGTTGCACCTTGCCCAATCTCCGCCTGCCCATCCCTTCACACTCCTCTCTCTCCAAGCTCCTTTTCCCAGATATTCACTGCTCTGCCTCAGCCTCCCAGCCCCCAGACCCATCTGCATCTGAGGCAGCTTTGACTGCCAGCCTCAGCCCAGATCAGAGCCTCGCAGACAGAAGCATCTTTGTGCCCAAGCTCTGACCTTTGGCTCGGCTCCTGGTCCCAGCAGGCTGGATGTGTCCAGCTGTTTGTCTTGCTGGGAAGAAGGACAGGGAGCTGAATGAAGCAGGGGTCTATTCTTGGCTCCGTCTCAGACTTCCTCCCTGACCCCTGGCCAAATGACCTCCTCTGTCTATTCCCTGCTGCAGTTGTGCTCATGGCAGGAGGAGGATCAAAGGGTGGAGGATAAATTTGGGCGGACAAGTGTTGCTGCAATTGAGCCTAAAATCCAAATCTGGCCTTTCCAGAGTCTCAGAAGGACTGCAAGGAAACAAGAGGAATTGTACAGATTTAGTGCCACACCTTCTTCATCTCCCAGACCTTTTCCACCAGCACATCCCAGCCCTTCCCAGCACAGCTTCCTCCTCCTCCTCTGGGCAGGATGAATCCAGACCCCACCTCTGCCCCTTCCTCCCCATCTCTGGGGACATTGCTCTTACTGATGCCCCTCCACCTATTGCTGCACACCTCAAACCTGCAAAATAACCAACATTTTGACATTTCTCAAGTGCCAGACTTGGCCTCTGGGTCCACAGGCCACATTCTTGGAGAGTTTGGGTCCTACACCCAAAAACTTGTTGTGGGCAAAACCAGATCAGGCCAAATTGAGGAAAACAATGAGTTTGATGAGTGGGGGTGTGATGCTCACCTTGCTGGGGTCCTTGTGGGTCCTGAAATTCAGGTGTGTCATCACCATCCTCAGGGGGTCCTGCAAGGATGGGAGGGATCATCTGGGAACATGTCCCTTTTCCCATTTTGATGGTCACCCACGAGTGCATTTCAGACATTCCATGGCAGCACAAACAAAGGAGGACAAAGCTGAGCATCCCAGGGGAATGTGATGAACTCCACCCTCCCAGCCTTCCCCATTCTGTGATTCTGGGATATCCATCACAATCCTAAAGAAAAAAGGCTGGGAGAAGGTATTGACCTGCACTCTGGAAGATGAGCACATTTCCTACCCTGTACACAAGTACAGCTTTTACCTCTACACTCACAAAACAAACAACCAATCACACTTACCAATATTTTTTTACAAACTTTTACTTCCTTTGTACCCCAAAAAGTAAAAACAAACAACAACCCCACATCCACAGCTCAAAAATCAGCCACAATTTTAATAGATTATTAAATCTATTTCACCACACTTTTAGAATTCCCTATTCCCCCCACAAGCCAGACAATTATTAAAAATTCACACCACACTCTAAAACCCATTCTGGATCAACAGAAGGGGGCAGTGGCCCAAGCAACACCTCAGGTGAGGTTGAGCAAAGCTTTATGTGTCTTTAATTTTTTGAATGGCTCATTTGTAGGACCTAATCCTTGTCAGGATTAGGTTCCTACAGAACCTAGCCTTATTAGGATGAGCCTTCTAATCCTGGAGGCTGCAGCCAGACCACTCCTGTCAGTCTGTCCTGGCACTGCAAAGACCCTCTTGGTCACTGACAGAGCCCTGCAATGTTCTTATTGCCTTCCACCCTCAAGAGATCAGCCCCACCATCATTCCCATGTCCCTTTTCCCATTTTGGTGGTCACCCACGAGTGCATTTCAGACATTCCATGGCAGCACAAACAAAGGAGGACAAAGCTGAGCATCCCAGGGGAATGTGCTGAACTCCACCCTCGAGCCCACAAAGGTCAAACCCCAAAATTCTTGGAGCTCATTTAAAGTCCAGATACAAGATTAATTTGACTGACAAAGGACTAATTGGTTTCAGGACTAATTAAGTACATATACTTGTCTTTGCTTAATCAGTGAAATTTCCAGTGGCATTAAAATGTCCAAGAATACAAATCCCAGGAGATTTAAAGCAAATAGTTAAAATCAACTTAGATCCAATTATCATATAAATCACTAATGACCTGGGTAAATTGGAAGCTCTTTGGCTCAGCCTCTAGGGAAGAATAAACCTGATAAAAATGAACATGGTACCTGGATTAATGCACAGGCTCAGGGGAATTCATGGCAAATATTCCAGGAGGACTTTTTCCCTGACATTGTTATTCTGTGCAAAATGCCAATATTTCTAAACAAACAGTTTCCACAGGAAGGTTTGGAGGAAACTTTCAGCAGGAACTTTGTGTTCAGCATCCAAAGATAAAATCACTCAAGAATTGCCATCTGTCCATTGTTGGGCCTATTCCTGATGGATGCTTTTCCTGGGGGGGCAATTAGTAATTTCCATGTTGTCTTCCCACCCTCTGCTTTTCATCTTGCCCATGGTAACAGTCTGCTAGCCCAGTTATTTAAAAAAAAAAAAAAAAGAAAAAGGAAGAAAAATATATAAGAAGAAAACAGAAAAAATTAAAAAAGAAAAAAAAAAGAAAAAAGAAAAAAGAAAAAAGAAAAAAGAAAAAAGAAAAAAGAAAAAAGAAAAAAGAAAAAAGAAAAAGAGAAAATAAAAAATAAGAAAATAAGAAAATAAGAAAATAAGAAAAAAGGAAAAAGAAAAAAGAAAAATAAGAAAAAAGAAAAAAGGAAAAAGAGAAAAAGAAAAAATAAATAAGAAAAAAATGGAAAAAAGGGAAAAAAAGACAAAACAAAAAAAACAAAGAAAAAAGAAAATAAAAAGAAAAAAGTAAACAAAGAGAAAAAAGAAAACAAAAGTAAAAAATAAAACAAAAATAAAAAATAAAAAAAGAAGGTGATTAAAGATGTTGGCTTTAGGATTATTTTCATCCAGACATTTTTAGGTGCAGGTACAGAAGATCCAATCTCCACTAACCACCTAAGCTGTCTCATCTTGACCTGTTTATTTTGCTTATTCCAACCTTATTTTCCATTCCTGCTAACCTGAAGCTTGGAAAAAGTGGTACACGAAGGAAAGAAAAAAGGAATAAAAAAGATTAAATACATGGATAACCTATGAAATCCAGTTTTTATACATCCTGTGATCACAAACCCCAGGGTTTGCCAAATTGCAATGCACTTTAGGAAGTGTTGCCAATAAGTGACATTCAAATCCTGCCTGTCCCAACAACTCCAGAGTTCAGCCAGGAACTGCTCCCAGTCAGAAAATCTCTCTCATTCCAGAATTTTGTTTGTTCTGTTGCTGATTTCTTAATGTCCCACCAAGGAGTTAATCTGAGAGCAGAGAGACAAAAATTTAACAGCAAATATCTCACCCAAAATGGGATAAAGTGATTAAAGAAATGTTCTTGCACCTTGGGCTGTGTCTCACACAAAAACAACATTCAGGTGCAGCAGCCACCTTCAATCCAGACCCAGAGAAACAGAGAGGGCTGCACTGAGGGACATCCAAGTGCAAAACCACGTCCTCCCTCACATGACAAGCCACATTTGGCCTGGAGAGGTGGCTTTTCTCTGGGGAGGCAAGCCTTCATCTCTAGTCAGTTCATGAGATAAAAATAGGTCAGAGCTTGTTCCCCCTCAGGGTTCTGCACTGTGGGTTTGTTGGTTTTGTTTTTGTTGTTTTTTTTTTTCTTTTTGTGCTGGAAAATCCCAGGGAGTTGGGTCTGGGATTTCCCTGCACGTGCTGGGAAAGCTGCACACCCACCTGGGCCTGCCAGCCTGGGTGTCCCCAAAGCTGGGATTTGGGGTGGAGAGGCTGGAATTTGTTCTGCTGGCTGCAATCCCCAAAATTTCCAGGGGAACACCCATGATGCCTCAGGTTCAGCTTTTGTATTTTTCACATTCTGTGCTGCTTTAGCATGTGGGTCTGGGTTCATATTATGGGATGGTGAGCTCTGTGCACAGAGCAGGGAGACAAAACAATTCCTGCTCCAGCTGGGCACCAAGGACAAATGACCCAAACCTCAGCCCAGGAGCACAAACCCCGTGGGCTGAAGCTCAGGTGGGTCCCAGTCTGGGGTTTTGCTGTGTCAGACCCCACGTGTGACCCCTGGAGCCCATGGAATGCCCAGGTGGGGCTGGCCCAGCAGCCCTGGCCCAGGGACAATCCAACCTTTGGGGCCGGGCCTGGCTTTGGTGCCACCTGGATCCTGCCCAGAGGGAGCACGAGGCCACTCTGGGGAGCTCCATGGCCAGGACAGGGCCAGCACAGGAGGGAACAGCCTCAGGCTGGCCCAGGGAGCTCCAGGGGGGACACTGGGGACAATTCCCTCATGGAAAGGGTGTCCAGGGATGGCAGGGGGCTGCCCAAGGCAGGGCTGGAATTCCCATTCCGGGAGGGGTTTCAGGGCCCTGTGGATGTGGCACTTGGGGACGGGGCTGTCATGCCTCAGGTTTGGCTTTTATATTTTCACATTCTGAGCCGCTATGGTGTGTGGGTCTGGGCTTCATATTATGGGATGGTGAGCTCTGTGCACAGAGCAGGGAGACAAAACAATTCCTGCTCCAGCTGGGCACCAAGGACAAATGACCCAAACCTCAGCCCAGGAGCACAAACCCCGTGGGCTGCAGAGAGAAAAACAAGCAGGGTGGGACTGCAGGGGCTGAAGCTGGGATGGGACAATGAACTGCAAGGTGCAAATGGAGCAGAACTGATCCCAGGGAGAGATCCCGGGAGCGCTCGTGCATTTTGGGGCCATTTTGGTTCATCTTGGGTGCAGCCCTGGCTGGGCTCTGGTGCTGCCCAAGGTGCATCCATGGAGGAGATCCTTGGAATGAATCCCTGCTTTATTCTGGAGCTCTGCCCAGCCTCTGTCCTAGCTCAGCCTTCCCAAGGCATCACCCACAGCCAGGACAGCTCTGCAGCATCCCCACAGTCACGGGGACACTGAAATTCTCACTCTCTGTGAGATGCAAATGTTGGCAAACACAGATTTGATGTTGCTGAACTGTGTGGAGGACATGGGTGAGCTCAGGGAAGCCCAGATCCCAAATCCATGGGGTGAGGAAAGGGTTGTATGTGCCCAGGGAGGCACAGGAGACACTTCCCTGCACAGTCAAGGCTGCAAATTCAGCTGCTGGGATAAAATCCAGGGGTAGCCCAGGGCTCGGTGGCATGGACAGCACACAAGGATGCTTGAAGATGTGTCCTTTAAGCTTGTGGAGGCTTTACAGAGCTTATTTCTTCACTGTAAAAATAAAATCAAACCCTGTTATGTAACTCCCAACCCCTTTAAAGCTTGAAAGTAAAAAAAAATAAGAAAATAAGAAAATGGGGAAGATTTTAATCTGGAAAACCCCTCAACCTTCAAAGTAGTAAAAAAAATCCTAACAAACAACAGCATTTCGAGCAAAGCAAATAAAACCCACACCCTGACTGGGGGAAGTTACAACACAGCCAAACTGGGAGCCTTCCCCTCCCACCCTCACTGGGGTCTCCCCAGTGTCAGGGCAGACCCCTGGGGGTTTTGCCTGCAAGGTTTTTGCTGTGGGAGCTTTTCCTTGGCTTTTCCCACCACTGCTGTTTAATGAATAAAACCTAATCAATAGTCCTAATAAAGCTGCCCAGGTGGTAGGAGGGAAAGATACACCTCATAATTACCATTATAGCAGGAGAATTGATTCTCCCTCCAGTGACTCAAGGTCACAAATCTGACTTTTTGTTTGGCTCTGACTGGTTATGGCCCTGCCAGCGTGGAGAGATGTCCCCAGTGTCACATCAGCTGTTGAGTTTGTGAGGGTCCTCAGGATGAGGTGAGAGATGAGAATTTGACTCCATATATATTATATTACTTATATTATATTATATTATATTATATTATATTATATTATATTATATTATATTATATATTGTATATCATATATCATATAATATTATATCATATTATACCATATAATATTATATATTATACATTATATTTTATATTTTATTATATTTTATATTATATTTTATATTTTATATATTATTATATTATATTATATTATATTATATTATATTATATTATATTATATTATATTATATTATATTTATTATATTATATGCTGGACAGTGTTAAAAGAATAAAGTAGGGATTTATTAAAAGGCCTTCAAAGGATACACCTCGGGCAGTGCAAGAGCCTGGCCATGGATGGACCCAAGTTGGACCCTGAGTCACGAGTTTTCACACTTTTATAAGTTTTGGTCCATTTCCATATTGGGGTTATTTGTTCAATTACAGCTCCAGGTTATCAAATCCCATCCTCCCAGTTTGCTCTCCTCAATTTGCTCTTGTTTGCACTTTTTGGGCCCAAATCTGTCCAAAAACCAAGCTCTCCTTGGTTTCCAAGCTGGAAAAGGATTGTTCTGTGTGACTGAGCTGTGAGGAGAACTTGCTGACACTTTATATGGAGTTCAGAGTCACACACTAATGCATGATCTGGAAAAGATGAAAGTTAAAACTCAAGGCATCACAGGGCTCCCACCCACCCCTCTCCAGAGAGAGGAGCTGAGCTGAGCTCTCAGCACAGAGCACCCCAAATGCCATTTTCCTGTCCCAGTTTCACCAGGCTGTGCTGAAGAGTTCCCAGCAGCAGCTTGGCAGGGGCCCAGCCCCAGCTCCATGCAGGAGCAGCAGAGTGGGAATGAAGACAAAGCCCTGGGAGGGTTTGATGGACAAGAGGCAGAGCTGCTTCCCAGCCTGGCTGCTCAGCCAGCACCCAAACGAGGACACAAATCAATGCAGAGTGTTTGAACTCCAGAGAGAAAGGGAAAATCAACACATCCATCACACTCTGGCACACGTCCACTCGAGCTGGCAGAGCTTTGGAGCAGTGCAGCAGCTGCATTGATGCAGGCTGGGATGGGCATTCAAAGGATGGCAGCTCCCTTTCCCTTCACCAAGAGGAAAATGCTTCCCAGTCACCTTCAGGGTCATCATTGGGATACACAATTTTCACTTTTAAAAAAAGGATTTAGCCCCACTTTAAGGAAGGGACACTGAGGGGACAAATCCTACCCTGTGGCTGAGCTGTGGCGAGGAAGAATAAATTTGGGTTAGGAAAGATTTTGGGGAAGAATTATTGGCTGGGAGGGTGGTGAGGCCCTGGCACAGGGTGCCCAAAGCAGCTGTGGATGCCCCTGGATCCCTGGAAGTGTCCAAGGCCAGGCTGGACAGGGCTTGGAGCAGCCTGGGATGGTGGAAGGTGTCCCTGCCATGGCAGGGGGTTGGAATGAGATGAATTTTAAGGTTCCTTAACCTTAAAACCCAAACCATTTTAATGTTCCTTAATCTTAAACCCAAACCATTTTAATGTTCCTTAACCTTAAACCCAAACCATTTTAAGATTCTTTAACCTTAAAACCCAAACCATTTTAAGGTACCTTAAACCCAAAGCATTTTAAGGTTCCTTAACCTTAAACCCAAAGCATTTTAAGGTACCTTAAACCCAAAGCATTTTTATGTTCCTTAAACTTAAACCCAAACCATTTTTATGTTCCTTAACCTTAAACCCAAACCATTTTAAGGTTCCCTAACCTTAAAAACCCAAACCATTTTAGGGTTCTTTAACCTTAAAAACTAAACCATTTTAAGGTACCTTAAACCTAAACCATTTTAATGTTCCTTAACCTTAAACCCAAAGCATTTTAAGGTTCCTTAACCTTAAAACCCAAAGCATTTTAAGGTTCCTTAATCTTAAAAACCCAAACCATTCCAGGATTCTGGAGAGGGATAAGAAGCCAGACCACAACCACAGATCCTCATTTTTTTTTCCTAGCTCTGGAAGAGGCTGCCAGGGACCTCCTGTCCCTCTCCGTGTCCCCACTGCATGAAGGTGATGGAGCTCCCTGCAGCCCACAGGCACAGCCTGGAGTTTATTAAACCCTGCCGAGCATTGATTCTTTTTCCCTGTCAGAGATCAGCATCATCTGGGGGGTTCCTGGGCATACAAATGAAGCTTTAGCTGGATGCCAGAGAGCTTGGATGGTCACTTCTATCTGACACTGGGCACTTTGGCAATACCACAGGGAAATGTTGTCTTCTCCCCAGCCTGGATGTCTGAAACACCACAATGTTCCACAGCCTGCTCCTTCTCCCAGGCTCAGCCATCCTCTTCCTCCTGGAAATTCCAAGCAATCCACCCTAACAAACAACAGCTGCACCAGTTTGTTTAAGGTTATTATTAAGATCATGGCTATCAGACTGCTGTAAGCATTTCAAAGAGCCTATAAACAAGGGAAAAAATCATAAAAATCAGATTTAACGAGGAGGTTCTTAATAGTGGGAGCCATTTAGGGAGTCCTTCCCACCTGGCAGAAGCCACTGCAGAGGTTTGGTCTGTCTGCACACCCTGGTGGGCACTTCCAGCCTGCTCCTGCTTTGGCATGGCTGTGACCTGACTTTGCCCAGAAAAATGCACAAGTGCACATTTGGATTTATCGTAGAGCCATGGAATGGTTTGGGTTGGAAGCAATCCTAAAGATGAGCCTGTTCCAACCCCCTGCCATGGCAGGGGCCATTCACTGTCCCAGGGTGCTCCCAGCCCTGTCCAGTCTGGCCTTGGGCACTGCCAGGGATCCAGGGGCAGCCACAGCTGCTCTGGGAAAGCTCTGCCAGGGGAGAATTTCTTCCCAATATCCTGTCTAACCCTGCTCCCTTTAACCAGATTTGGAGAGAAAAGAACCAGAAGCAGCCTCCAGCTCCCAGATCCACTGGTTTGAATCTTGGACAGAAACACCAACGCAGAAACCCACTGAGATCCATAAAAACCACTCTCCTGAGCATTCCCAAGGCTCGCCTGGGTCACACAAGGAGATTGGGAGGACTTAATCAGAGTTAAACTCAGATTTATAACCACTCATTTCTAAACCTGCAGCACTTTGGGAGTCACTGCCCAGCTCACAAGGTTGGAGCAGAAACCCTTCAAATTCCTGTGGGATCCAGCAAAAGGGAAAACTTGAAACATCCCCCTGGCTATTCCCATGTTCACTACAAGGATCAGGAGACACTTTGTGGGGAGCACTGGCTCCCTGCTGCCCCTAAAATATCTCTGCATCCATCCCTCCCTTTTCCCCAAAACCAGGATGCAGCTTTTCTCCTGGATTTCCCCAGCCCAGGCTGTGAGTGCAGGATTTTCTGAACCAGTGTTGGTGTGAAAACAGAAGGTTTGGAAAATGCACTCATCAAGGGCACTGTAAACTCTTGGATTTAGGGAGCAGCTTTTGTGCCAGCCCATGTGGTGCCAGCCACCAAAGCGTGACCAGAGATGCTTCAGTGATCCCAAATAATTCCCTTTTAATGGGCAGAATGAGAGCTGGTTCAAACCGGCCAAACATCTGCCAGGAAGGGTGAGGTGAAGTTCATCCTGCCCCAGGGTGGGAAAGGATCTTCTGGAGCTGTCTGGAACAACACAGGGGCTTCATCCAAAACATCCAAATCATTTTTTGGACATCTCCTCCAGACCCCTCTCCCTCCCCAGCCTGCCAGGCCCAGGGGTCTCTCTGTCCCCCCAGTATTGCAAATTACAGCAGCTCTGGGTGTGAAGAAAAGGTGATTTTGTTATTTTACTGGATATTTGAAATTACAAGAGGCTCTGAAATCTGTAAAATAGGGCTGTGCTCCAATTCTCACAGAGACATTCAGCCTCTCCCCACCATGCCCAGGCTCACCTGCTGATGTTCCCTTTTTGCCAGCACAGGGCCAATAGGGAAAACCAGTGAATATCAAACCAGAGCACAGCAAACCAGAGAACATCAAACCAGTGAATATCAAACCAGTGAATATCAAACCAGTGAATATCAAACCAAGGCACAGCAAACCAGTGAATATCAAACCAGAGCACAGCAAACCAGAGAACATCAAACCAGTGAATATCAAACCAGTGAATATCAAACCACGGCACAGCAAACCAGTGAATATCAAACCAGAGAACATCAAACCAGTGCCCATAAAACCAGTGAATATCAAACCAGTGCAGGGCAAACCAAGGCACAGCAAACCAGCGCCATCAAACCAGTGAATATCAAACCAGTGCCCATCAAACCAGTGCCCATCAAACCAGTGAATTTCAAACCAGAGAAAATCAAACCAGTGCCCACCAAACCAGTGCCCACCAAACCAGTGCCCACCAAACCAGTGCCCAGCAGTTACCCCAAAACTCTCCCCAAGCGCCCCAGCTCAAAACGTGGGTGCTGATCCCCTGATCCCCTCCAGCCCAGCCTTCCTTTGCTCCTTATCTCCATTACAGGAGCCCCCAGTATCCTGTTCTTGTCTACATCTTAAATCTGACTTTTTAAGAGGCTGTCACCTCTCAGGAACTCTCAGCAAAGGACCAGAATAAACATTTGCCTTTTTAATCAGTGTCCCCTGGGGAGAGCCCAGCAGCTGTGGCCAGATGTGTCCTCAGGTCAATCCCAGCTGTTGTCTTTCCCCAGGAGCAGACAGGCCCAGCTCCATCTATTCCAGCAAACCAGACAGGGTCAGGGCACAGAGCAGACTCCAGCTCACACTTACACACCCTTTTATCTCTGGCAGCTCTGTCACAGCCTCAGAGCACCCTGAGCAGCCTCCCAGCCTCTGGGAGGTCTTCCCTGGGCTAAAGGACCCTGAAGCATGGGATGGTTTGGGTGGGAAGGACCTTAAAGCTCATCCTGTTCCCATACACCTCCCACTGTCCCACTCCAAGCCCTGGCCAGCCTGGCCTTCCCAAAACACAGACTGGGTTTGGTCACCCTGCTCTGGAAAGTGTCATCATGGAAACACAGCTTTGCCATGCTGAATGGTCTCTTTCCTGTTGTGTTTGTGGTGGACAAACAGCCCTGGGCTCTTCTGCCCGCTCTGCTCTGGAAATGCCACTTTATTGCAGAGTCCTCCTCACACTCCGAGGGTGGAAGTTGTTCAAACAGAGAAAGGGGCAGAGAGGGTTGAAGGAGGAATTCTGTAAAAACAAAAAAAGAATCTCCAGGCTGTTCCCCAGGAGCTCCAAAGCTGGGATCAGCATGGCCCTTGAGTCCTGCCCTGAGATCAGCCCTGGCTGCACAGCTCCTGGCCGAGGGAAAAGCCTCACTCAGCCTCAGGAGAGCTTTGGGGAAGCTGTAACCAATCCCCTGCACCCCAAACTTCAGTGCCTGATGCTTTTGCATTTTCCCTTTGAAGCTGGGAAGAAGGAGGAGCCCCTTCCACCTCTGGGGGAATGGCTGGGATGGGAGCCCACCCAGCTGGATGGGGCAGGTTTGGGGTGTGCGGGGGGAGCCTGGCTGCCCCTTCCCCTCCTGCCACCCAAGCTGGGGGAAAAAAATGGGGAAAAGAACGTGCTGAGAGATTTTCAGTGTGCTGTCACCATGGAAACCCCTTCCCCAGCATCCCAGGGATGCTCATGGTGGCCACAGAGCCCTGGGAGAGCATCTGGGGTGGGAGTGGGCAGGGGAAGGAGAACAGGAGCAGGACAGAGTCAGTCTGCACATCCCGGCCACGGGGAGTGGCAAACTGAGCCCTGCTGTAAATGCAGGCAACCCAGCGAGGGGAGGAATGATGAATCTGACTCCATGTTCTCAGAAGGCGAATTTATTAGTTTATTATGCTGTATTATATTAAAGAATACTAAACTATACTATTGCTGTGCTGAGAAGGCCTCAACAAAGGAGGAATGATGAGGAGGACTCCATCTTATCAGAAGGCCAATTAATTACTTTATTATACTATATTAGTTCTATATTATATTGCATTATATTACATTGCATCTAAAATGAATCTGCCAAGCACTCAACTCTGCACACACTGCACAGAATCTCGTGACTGTCCTGACAGTCCCCACACACACACCAGGCCCTGACAGGCCAAGGAAACAAAACACCATCACTGTGGGTAAACCATCTCCACATTGCATTCTGCTTTGGCACAAACACAGGCACTGCAAATGAGGTAAGAATTGTTTTTCCTTTCTCTGAGGTTCTGAGAATGTGAAACCCAGAAAGATTCTTGGGAAGAATTGTGCCTTGCTTTTCTGTGTGAAGAGAAGCGTGGCTACACTTTACTATACTGAAGAATACAGAAAGGATACAAACAGAAGGCTAAAAAGATAATAAAAATATAATAATGAAAACTTGTGACTCTCTCCAGAGTCCTGACACAGCTTGGCCCTGATTGGCCAAAGAGTCAAAACAACTCCCAGCAGAATCCAATGGAACAATCACCTGTGGGTAAACAATCTCCAAACTCATTCCACGTGAGCAAAACACAGGAGAAGCACAGGAGATAAGAATTGTTTTCCTTTTTCTCTGAGGCCTCTCAGCTTCCCAGGAGAAAAACCTGGGTGAAGGGATCATATTCAGGGAATGTGAATGGCACAGAGCCCTGCCTTACCCACCATGGGGAATCTGCCACAAAACCAGGAGAGCAGGACAGGGAAAATACTCCATAAAAATACTCCATAAAAATGCTCAGCTCAGCATTGCTTCCTGCAGCAGCTGTCCTCGGGCATCCATCACATCCTCAGGTGCCCTCCTGAGGAGCCCTGGTCCCTTCTCCACCCCCTGCTCGAGCCAACACCATCCTGGGCACCAGAAAACCCCAAAACTCACAGGGTGTTTACTGGGAACCATGCAAATCCCATTGTGCTTCCCAGGAAAGTGGTGAAGGAAGGATGGAGGAAGGATTGGACATCCAGACCTCACCATCACCTCAAGCAGCTGCTCCCAGGTCTTTGCAAGCCCAGGTCTGCAGGAAAGGAATTTTGGGGCCCCACCATCACACACCATCCTCTCTTGGAGGGGCTCCAGAAACACCTGGAGGTGGCAAACCCCACCTTGATCCATGCACGTGGTTTTGGGCTCTGTTGTCCTCAAGGGAAACTGAGCTGGATCAGGATCTGATCAGGATGTTTTGTAGGTGTTTGACAGTTTTTCAGCATGTTTCAGGGTTTTTTTGTTTGTTTTGTGCCACACAGTATTTATTGTGTGTTTTACCAAACAGCAAGAAAGACGTAAACAGCAAACGATCAAAGCAAGAGATCTTTTCTATCCAAAGACAGACGAGCCAGATGGAGTTAATTAATGAAGATGTTTAGCAAGAGAGGGGTTGGTGTGCAAACAGGTTGTTCCCAGAAGTGTCAATCTCATCCAATAAACAACTTGTGGGGGTGTAAGAAACGCTGCTTTTGTCCCTTCCTTCCCTTTACAAAGAGCTGAGTGAAAACTTTTGTTGTTGCTGCTTCATCCTCTGCTTGAATTAACCAAAAAAACAATTCCTTGCTCTTTTTGGAAATATCCTGCATGCCCTGATCCTGTTGCTGGAGGGAAAAGAGAAGTCAGGGATGCAGAAGGAGGTTCCATGCTCAGCCTGCCAGCAGGGGAATTAATTGGAATGGGAATTAATTAATATGGCCAACAATAACCCTGTGGACATCACTGCAACAACTGCAGCCAGCCAGGAACCCTCTCCCCCGTCAGAGGATAATTCAGCACGTTGTGTCAGGCTTTATTTTTATTCCACAAGCTATTACCAGACATAAACATCTGTGATGCCCCAGGGGATGGCCCCTTCAATCCCCCTGCTCTGTGAGCTGCCCCATCCCTCAGGTTTACAGTCCAGCTCTCTGCCACAGATTATTGATCCATCACCTGGCTGGGGCTGCAGCAGGAGGGAGGCCAAGGCAAGGGAAGAGGAGCTGGCAGCTCTGGGCAGCAGGGATGTGTGCAGGGCCGTGGGGGGTGTCCAGAATTCCTGGGTGTGGGAGCTCGCACTCCCAAGGTCCTGAACAATCTGAATAACCGAGAGAACCCTTGGGGGGCTCGTCGGTCATGGAATCTTGCCAGAGGCAGCTGGTGGCTGGATTTCAATCCATCTAAGGATGCACCGCTCGGGTATGAAGGATTAAGAGTCACAAGGGTTTGAATAGTGTAGAAATACTGTGTGTTCACGAGGTGATATATAGATTTAGCATTTGGTACAGGGGGGTTGTACAGGGGGGTTATGGAGGCAAGATGGAGGGAACCGGGTGTGTCTCGTGGTTCTTCCTCCTTCTTCTTGTCATCCATCTTCGGTGGTGGTGCTGGCACTTTGGGATTGGTTTGTGGTGATGGTGCACTTGTTAATAAGGGTGATAGGTATTGGGAAGAATAGGTAAATATTGTATACGTAGTTTGTACTATAAAGGGACGCGACCGCCCCGTGGGCGGCCAGAGTGCCCTTGGCTGCCTTGCTGGTCGGACTCCGGTGGGGCAGAGGGAAAACTCTGTTGATAAGAATTAATAAACATCTGGAAGACAGCAAAGCAAAGAGTCCAGCTTCGTTCTTTGAGAGCCCGGACGGCTGTGGAGCCTTCCCACGCATTCTAAGGCAGAAACAGAAGCTCTGTTTCGCCACGCCTGGGGGCTGCAGGGATGGGGATCCAGCAGCGTCAGCATCTCCCAGCAGAGAGGGGAGTGAGCTGAGGGAGGTTCTGGAGCAGGGCAAGGAGTTGGCTCCACCTGCATCCACTTCATCAGGATGGACCGCGGGACAAAACAATGACCCAAGCCTTATTGATGGAAACCCATGGATATGGAAATTCCATGAATATGGAAACCCATGGTTTGGGTTGGAAGGGACATTAAAGCCCATCCAGTGCCACCTTTGCTATGGACAGGGACACCTCCCACTGTCCCAAGGTGCTCCAAGCCCCATCCAGCCTGGGATGGAACATTTGGAAAATGTTATTTTTGTGCAGAAAAACTCTGAAATCTGTTTCTGTGCACTCTCACCTGGGTTTTTCCAAGCTCAGGCTCTGAGACACGTGCAGATAAATGGCATTGCTGGAAAAGGAGCATCCAAACCCCTCTGGAAGGGATGGAGGGGGGCTGCAGGAAGAAAGGCACTGACTCAAGGGCTTCCAGCTGTAGCTGATGAACAGAGGGTGGTACAACCCTGAAATAAACTCATCCTGGTGTTTTCTGTGTCTCTGACATCTCTCAGGAGCAGCTTGGGGTTGCTGAGTGATCTTCCCTCGAGACAAACAGGTTTAGGGTAACTGTACCAAACCCCAAACAAGAGCTTCCCCTGGGTAAAGAAGTGTCCAGGACAGATCCAGACTCAATGTGTCTCAAAGCAGGAAAGTTCCCAGCTGTGGGGTGATGGAGCAGGAATGTGACTGGGAAATGGCCTCGCTCACCTCCAGCTCACGTTTCCAGCAGTCTGTGCTGGAGAAGGAGGTGGGAGGAAGGGAAGAGCTGGGATGGTTTCTGCACAGGAGATCCTCCCCCAGTGAGAACCTGGTTTCTCAAGGTGAGCATTCCCAGAGGTGTGGGAAATGGATTTGTAGATTTGTTTCGTCTCACACTGTAGGAAGACCCACAAGGAGTAGTTTTAGATGGTTGGCTTTAAAGCATCTACAACCTAATGTGACAAAAAGCTGGCAGACCAAGAAACACTTGTGTTGTAATTAGGAAATAATTGGCTTCTGATTGTGATGGTGTGAATTATCACACCTGTATTGTCTCACTCTTCACATGAGACTGAAAATGGAATAAAAGTTTTTGTAACACCTCTCAGCTGCCACTGAGGGAATGAGGGGATCTCAAAGGTCCCACCCAACCCCACCCAACCATTCTGTGATTCTGTGAACTTTCAGGTGGAGTTTTACACCCAAATAGGTGTGGGATTTGCTGTGTTAGCCCCACAGCCTGGCTAGGAAAGGGCCAGATTTGGTTTTAGACCCACTGTGACCCTGTGAGTGCTGTGAGCAGACACCTCCCCAGCCTCCCTGAGCACGGATCAACAACAGCTTTTAAAAATTATCCTTAAGGAATGGAGAGTTTGGCACTCCCACCCCCTTAGGTGGCTGTAACTACAGAGAATTAACATCAAGCTGCAGCCAAAGGGACTCCCTGGAGCCTGGAACGCCCTTGGTGATGTAAATTTATGTGAAGTGGCAGCAACCCTTTGTGTTTCCTTCCTCAGCAGTTTGGCTTCTCTCCCAGTCTGCCTTTAAGGGAGATTTCCTGCCCATGGGGACAAGGCCACGGCACTGATGGGGGTCTGAAACCCCAGCCCAGGTGTGTTCAACACCTGAAACCCCAGCCCAGGCGGGTTTAGCGTCTGTAACCAGAGCCCAGGTGTGTTTAGGAGCTGAAACCACAGCCCAGGTGTGTTTGGAACCTGTAACCACAGCCCAGGTGTGTTTAGCACCTGTAACCACAGCCCAGGTGTGTTCAACACCTGCAACACCAGCCCAGGTGTGTTTAGGAGCTGAAACCACAGCCCAGGTGTGTTCAACACCTGAAACTACAGCCCAGGTGGATTTAACACCTGTAACCCTAGCCCAGGCATGTTTAGCACCTGAAATCTCATCCTGGGTGTATTTAACACCTGAAACCACACCCAAAGTGTATTTAACACTTGAAATCCCATCCCAGGTGTGTTTAGCACCTGAAATTACAGTCCAGGTGTATTTAACATCTGAAACCTCATCCTGGGTGTATTTTACACCTGATAACACAGCCCAGGTGTATTTAGTGCCTGCAACACCATCCCAGGTGTATTGAACACCTGAAACTGCAGCCCAGGTGTGTTTAACACCTGAAACCTCATCCTGGGTGTATTTTACACCTGATAACACAGCCCTGGTGTGTTTAGTGCCTGCAACACCATCCCAGGTGTATTGAACACCTGAAACTGCAGCCCAGGTGTGTTTAACACCTGAAAGCACACCCAAGGTGTAATTAGCACTGAAATTACAGTCTGGGTGTATTTAGCACCTTTAACCATAGCCCAGGTGTGTTCAAGACCTGAAACCCCAGCCCAGGTGTGTTTAGGAGCTGAAACCACACCCAAGGTGTATTTAACACCTGATAACACAGCCCTGGTGTGTTTAGCACCTGCAACACCATCCCAGGTGTGTTTGACACCTGAAACCCCAGCCCAGGTGTGTTCAACACCTGCAACACCAGCCCAGGTGTGTTTAGCACCTTCAACCACAGCCCAGTTGTGTTCAACACCTGCAACACCAGCCCAGGTGTGTTTAGGAGCTGACACCCCTGCCCAGGTGTTTTCAGCACCTGAAACCACACCCAAGGTGTATTTAGCACCTGAAACCCCAGCCCAGGTGCATTTAACTCCTGAATCCACAGCCCAGATGTGTCTAGCATGAAAAACCACAGCCCAGGTGTACTGAACACCTGAAACCCCAGCCCAGGTGTGTTTAACAGCTGGAACCCCAGCCCAGGTGTGTTTAGCACCTATAACCCCAGCCCAGGAGTGTTCAACACCTATAACCCCATCCCAGGTGTGTTTAGCACCCATAACCCCATTCCAGGAGTGTTCAGGAGCTGTGTGCTCAGCACCACAGCCCCCCTGCAGCATCCCCGGCCTGGAGCTGCATCCACATCCCCACATTCCTGCTGCTTCTCCTAGGGCTGGAGCAGAAACAAGAACTGAGCTTTGGTTCCTCTTCCCTCCCTGCCCAGCCAGGAGGAGGGTGTGAAATGCAAGCAGGTTAGAGAGAATTTCCCTGGCAATATTTCAGAGTGCCCCCAGTCCCTTTTATTCCTGCTGAGGATTCCCAGCTTGAATATTGAGTAACCTGAGCTCCCAACCACTCAGGAGGTGATGGATTGCTGCTGAATGCAGGCTGAAGTTTTAAGCCAACAATTACTTTTCTCTGCAGACTTTTTCCCCACCAGAAACTGGGGGGACAGAGCATCTCAGGATTGTTTTTATGACCAGTGTTGTCTCCTCCAGGGGAGCTGGGATCTTTAAGGCATGCTGGGTTATGAATTGCTCTCATTACTGGGGGGGAAAAATGCCCAGGGCCATGTTGGTGATTTTTGTACCCGATCCTGCTCTGTGCGAGGGGATTAATCACCACTTTTAAGGAGGATCAGAGCTGAAATGATTTAACCTCTGAGCAGAAACTCCATTTAAAAATGAAGGAGCCCACTCAGGGATCCTGAGCCTTCTCCTTGCTGCAGCTGGGATGGAGCTGGGCAGAAGGAATGTCTGCAATCCCTTCAATCAACAGGAGAACAACTTCTGGCAGGGGAAAGAGATCACTGAAGAACAAACCCAGGAGAAGGGCTGAACCCCCAGAGCATCAGTTTGATGGTTTTGCTGCTTGCCTTTAGTTTGTTGGAAGTCAGAGTGCGGGGTGTTGTGCACCACCCATGTAGCCATGATATTTTCTGGAATATCCTTTCCTTAGGATTTTCCCTCCGGAAAAGCTGAGAGGCCTCAGGAACAAAATGTAACCAATGGTTATCTGCTGCTGTGGGATGCAGCAGGTGCATCTGGGATTGGCCTCATGTGGTTGTTTCTAATTAATGGCCAATCACAGTCAACTGGCTCAGACAGAGAGCCAAGCCACAAACCTTTGTTATCATTCCTTCCTATTCTATTCTTAGCCAGCCTTCTGATGAAATCCTTTCTTCTATTCTTTTAGTACAGTTTTAATGTAATATATATCATAAAATAATGAATCAGCCTTCTGAAACATGGAGTCAGATCCTCGTCTCTTCCCTCATCCTCAGACCCCTGTGAACACAGTCACACCACCCCCTAAAAAATTAAATAATCATTGAAAAAAAGAGCAGCTTTCCCCTTGATCCAACAACATTAAACACATTTAATAAAAGATCTCTGCTTGAGGGTCATGAGTTTCCTACAGGTAACTTTTGGGGTCCTTGCCTGCCCTCGGCACCTCATGGTCTTGAGCAGGTGATTGTTGCAGGCTGAGATCCAAGGGAAAAAACCACCACATAATCCATATCAGGGACAGCACTGACAAACTGATATTTTGGGGTTTTTTTGGGCAAAGTGGTTGTTGGGACTCTGCTGTTTCTCACCTGCCAAGCTCAAGGGCAGAGCTGTTGAACCATTTCAGCTTTTTTGAACATTCCAGCTGGTGGGACTCAAGACAAGGGGGGGTCACCTCCCCTTTTTCCCTAGTTGAACCAACCCCTTCAGCTTTCCCAGCAAACCCAGGGTGTCCCAGGGAGGACCTGGTGGCCACACAGCTCCAGGACAGATCCAACACCATTCCTTAATTCAGCTTGTCCAAGGGAAATCTCAGAAACAGGAGAGACACAGCCACCACACAGCCAGAGCCCACTCCTGGTGGGCCCATTGCCCATTCCGTGCCCTCCAGTGCCCATGGAGTGTTCTCCTGCCTGGCAGAGTGATTCCCACCAGGAGACAGAGGCATGAAAAGGCTGAAGGATGCATTTAGTGATGCTCCAAATACAAACCTCATCCCCTGATCACAGAATCACTGGGGTTGGAGAAGATCTCTGAGACCATCGAGTCCCAGCTGTGCTCGATGCCCACCTTGTCCCCAGCCCAGAGCTCTGAGTGCCACCTCCAGGAATTCCTGGGACACCTGCAGGGATGGGCACTCCAAACCTCCCTGGGTAACCCCTTCCAAGGCCTGACCCCCCTTTCCATGAGGAAATTCCTCCTGATGCCCAACCTGAGTGACCCCCATGGAGCACTTGGCATCTCCTGCACGGACCGAAACTCAAATTCTGGTTGGTTAAACTGGGGAAAGAAGGGAGGTGACACCACCTTGTCTTGAGTCCCACCACCCGGAATGTTCCAAAAATCCCTGGAGGTGACACTTGGGGACGTGGTGTAGCTGTGGCTGATGGTTGGATCTGATGATGTTTAAGATCTTTTCCAACCTAATGATTCCATGACTTCACCTTGAGCACGGGGCCCCCTGGGACCTGCAGGAAGCTCCAGCGTGGCTGGGCAGCAGAAGGGAAGGACCTGCAAGGCCACCAGGTCCCAGAGGCTTTGGGAGGAGCAGCCAGAGAAGGGCAGGGGCTCTGTGGGAGCCCTGAGTCACCGAGCCTTGATGACACACACGGGTTTGGTTCTCCTTGGTAACAGCTTTGCTCAAACCCCCCAAAGTGCTGCCACGTCAGGCTGAAATCCTCCCATTTAAAGGAAAAGCAACCCCACAGCGAGGCCAGGCTTGCTGTGACTCACAGTGATGCTGCTTCAGAGGCTCCCTGAGGGTGCACTTGGCATCCAAGGTGAGGAGGTCTCTGGTGTTGAGATGACCCCAAGGTGTTGGAAAGTCTCTTTTTCCCAGCCCTGAGACCCAAGAAGAAGTCAGGATTCCTTGGCTCTCGTTCTCAAGGTTGTTTATTTTCTCTTATCTCATACATTGTCTGTCTGACCTGCTGAGATCTGTCCAGCAGGTTGGGTTGTGGCACAGTCCCTGCCCTTGGGGTGGTGTTGGCTTTTTAGACTAAGAACTACCTGTACTTTATTTACAATAATTTCCCAATACCTATCACCTATGTTAGACAGTCTGTCTCTGCTCTAAACCAATCCAGAAGTGCCACCATCACAGCAGAAGATGGAGGACAAGAAGGAAGACAGCAGGCCAGGACACACCCAGATTCCTCCATCTTGCCTCTTGAACCCCCATTCTAAATCCCCAAAATTCTACTTTTTCACCCTGTGACAAATTCACTGTCATTCTACTCAAACTCTTGTGGCCTGTAACTCCTCACACAAAGTTGGTAATTGTTTCCATGGGCTAAAATCAAAGGCACAGGTGTTTGTGACTCCGTGCCAAGGTCTCTGAGCCCCTGCCAGGGTCTGGAATCACCCAGGGCAGCCAGAGCAATGTCCTGGGTTCCAGCACCAAGGAGCACATGGAGCTCACTGCTGGAGTGAATGATTCTGATCACAGGCACATCCCACACCTCACGGTGCTTCCCAGGAAAATACCCACTCCTGAGGGCCTGGAGTGGATCAGAGCCAGCTCTGGTTTTACTGGAGGATATTGAATATCCCTTGTTGTGTCTCTCCCACCTCCTCTCTCCAGCAATTTCCCCCCAGACCTGCAGGAACCAAGAACTCAGGCACTCTGTCACAGCGTTCCCTTGCTGCTCCTCCCAGACCAAAGGCACAAGAGCTGGGACATTTCCCTTCTGTTTGATGCTAAGAAAGGGATTTTCTTTCTAAATCAGTTCCATCCACCTGCTCCAGCCTCACTCAGGTGTCCCTTTCCCAGCACTTCACATTATTCCAAAAAACATCAACAGGATGAACTTCCATGGTGTAAAACCAAAAATCTCTCCTGCTCTGTCCCTTTCTTGTGCTCCTGCAGCTGCAGCTGCATTCTGGTCACTGACTTCTCCAGGCAAAGGTAATTTTTTCAGGCAAAAACAGAGGTTTCATTTGTCTGCCCAATTCCAGGAGTGGGACTTCCAGCAAAAACAGAGCTCAGAGTCCTTTCCCTGGCCTCAAACAGCCCCTGGCTATCAGCCAGACCTCACTCAGTGCTGCAAACTCCTTCATCAGGCTCTGCTGTTTAAAGGCAGATTTCTTGTTTGCCTGCTTTTCACCAAGAGTCAGACTGGAAGACATTCAAGCTGGCTTTGACCTTCTCAAAGCAGGCCAAGTGTTAATAACATTAAACCTGAGAAGGGAGGAGAAAAAACTTCTCACTACCTGACAAACAGGAGAGAGACCCAGTGAATTCTCATGTCTGGCAAAGCTGTATCATCTATTAATGGACTTTTATCTCCTTGCTCCCACTGCACTTTTGCAGATCTGATCCCTCCACCACGATCAAACTTGTGAACAACGTGGCAAGGAGCTGAAGGAACCTGTGAATTTCCTCTAGCAGTTTTTATGGAATAGTGGACGCCAGCATGTGCCAAGTCCCTCCCAGCCCTGCTATTTCTGTATCAGCAACAGATGAACACGAGGAAGAACCTGCTTCGTTTGCAGTTTTCTGGGAATTAGATCCACTTCCTGCAGCTCCAACCTCCCAAATGAGCACTGGCACTTTGAGCTTCATTTTGGGATCATCAGGGACAGCTGCACTGCCCTTTCCACCCACAGGACGTGGTGAGGAAGGAGGGATGGTTTTCCTGGGCAGAAATACCTGGTTTGATAGGACACAGGCAGAAAAACTCACCTGCAGGTGCTGAGCTGCAGCCCAAGCTGGAAATGGCTCCAAGGCCAGGCTGGATGGGGCTTGGAGCAGCCTGGCCCAGTGGAAGGTGTCCCTGCCCGTGGGATGAGATTATTTGGAAGGTCCCTTCCTGTTGGAACCCAGGACATTGCTCTGGCTGCCCTGGGTGATTCCAGACCCTGGCAGGGGCTCAGAGACCTTGGCACAGAGTCACAAACACCTGTGCCTTTGATTTTAGCCCATGGAAACAATTACCAACTTTGTGTGAGGAGTTACAAGCTACAAGGGTTTGAGTAGAATGACAGTGAATTTGTCACAGGGTGAAAAAGTAGAATTTTGGGGATTTAGAATGGGGGTTCAAGAGGCAAGATGGAGGAATCTGGGCGTGTCCTGTCCTTCTTCTCCTTCTTCTTGTCCTCCATCTTCTGCTGTGATGGTGGCACTTCTGGATTGGTTTAGAGCAGAGACAGACTGTCTAACATAGGTGACAGGTATTGGAAAATTATTGTAAATAAAGTACATGTAGTTCTGAGTATAAAAAGCCAACACCACCCCAAGGGCAGGGACTGTGCCACAACCCAACCTGCTGGACAGACCTCAGCAGGTCAGAGAAAGAATGGAATAGATAAGAGAAAATAAAGAAGCTTGAAAAGCAGAGCTGATGAATCTTGACGTCTTCTTTGGTCATGGGGCTGAGAAAAAAGACTTTTAATGCCTTGGGGGTCATTTCAGCAACAGAAAACCTGAGACCTTCCTACCCAAACCAGTCTGGGATTCCATGGAATGCCCGAGCTGAAGCAGCAAAGCAGCCCAGCAGTGAAGGGTTGGGAGGGATCCAACACAAGGAGGAGGGCTGAGCTTCAGCAGTGCCACTGGGACACTGCCAAGCAGCTTCCCAGGAAGTGTCCCCACACCAAAGGTGTCCCCAGCATTCTTAAGGAAACATAAAACCTTGCAATAAACACACCACTGCTGGGTGAGCTGCCTTAAATCCTGCCCTGACTGTGGCACAAGCACTTCTGGATGCCATCAGAAGGTGGCTCAGAAGTTTTTGGGGACAAAACCTCTGACAAACTGAGGGTTTAGGGTTATTTTCCCTCCAGAATTTCCCATTTCCACCAATGCCAGCTGCAGCTTCCCAAGCAGGGGCTGAAGGGTTAACCTGGGAGGTGCTGCAGCCTGAAACTCAAGGTGCTTCCTCCAGCATTTCCCAGCAGTTACTGGCTTGAGAGAGAATCAAACTAATTACCTTAGTAATTACCAAACTAATTACCTCTCTAATTACCCAGTGTCTTTGTTCACATGGAGCTGACGTTCTTGCAGAGGAGCCCTGGCTCAGTGCCCCACGTTCCCCTGGAATTTTGCTGCCTCTCTCAAGGACTTGAAGACCCAGGTCCCCCTCGCACCATGGCTGAGCTCAGGTCCTGTCCCTCCTCCCCAGGAGGGGCAGATGCTGCTGGTGATCAACCCAGAGCTGCCCTTTGCTGCCAGGCCCTGTGTGACACTTGGGAGAGCAGCCAGGGAGGCAGCAGAGCCAGCACAGAGCTGGAAGCAGCATCAGAATGAAAGCATTCATCACTCCTGCCCCAGGGGAATCCTGCCCTGGGGTCACTCCCTGCTCTCCTGAGCTCTGCTGGGACACTGGGGACAGCCCCCAGCTCCTGTCCTGGAAAGCAGGGACATGAGTGGTGTCACCAGCGCTGGCCATGGCCCCAGAGGGTTTTGTGGGAAGGGAAGCACAGAAAGGACCCTCCTGGCTGCAGGACCTCACCCTCGTCTGCTCTCTCCTCCCACATCCCCTCCTGTGTCTCCAGCCAACCCCCAGAGTGTCAGCTCAGCACAAACCACCACAAATTACGGACTGGGCAGGCCACAAAATCCACATCTGCAGCTGTCTGTGCCCACATCTAAATCCTTGTCTGCTTTTGATGGAACAGGACTGACCACGGGCAGGGAACTGCAGCGTGCTGTCACCTGGCACAGGACAAACCATGACTTCTGAGTCCTGCAAATCACATCTGACACCCTGGACAAAAATCCTGGCACTTCTCCACTCCCTCTGTCCCTGCTGGTGTGAAGGAGGCTGGCCTTGCTCTGTCACCTGGTGTTGGTTTGGGATCTGCAGGTGCTGAAAAAGGTCACAGAATCCTAAAATCGTGATCAGGAGGGAAACTTCTCCATAGGTTATCCACGCTAAAAAGGAAACTTCCAGGACTTTAATATTTCAGCACCCACACCAGCAAGTGGGGAGAAGGAAAAAACCAAACACCTACAGCAGGACAGGGGTGCAGGTACACAGGAGGTGCAGGTGGCACAAGCAGAGGCGGTGGTGAAACACCAGAAACAGCCAAAATTACTGCTCTACTCTAAAGGCAAAGGTTGTGCACACCATGGAGAGTTCTGGAACCCACACTAAGGACAGTTCTGCAGTCCACAACATGGAGAGTTCTGGAACCCACACCATGGACAGTTGTGCAGTCCACAACATGGAGAGTTCTGAAGTTTACATCATGGTTAGTTTTTAAGTCCACACTGTGGACAATTCTAAAATCCACACCATGGACAGTTCTTCAGTTCTCACCATGGACAGCTCTAATGTCCATTCCATGGACAGCTCTAAAGTCCACACAGTGGACAGTTCTGAAGTTTACACCATGGATAGTTCTTAAGTCCACACTATGGACAGTTCTAAAATCCACCCCATGGACAGTCCTGAAGCCCACAGCAAGGACAATTCTGCAACCCACAGCAAGGATAGGTCTGAACCTCACCCCATGGACAGTTCTGAAGCCCACAGCATGGACAGTTCTGAAGCCCACCCCATGGACAGTTCTGAAGCCCACCCCATGGACAGTTCTGAAGCCCACCCCATGGACAGTTCTGAAGCCCACCCCATGGACAATTCTGAAGCCCACACCACCAAGAGGGCCATTTCTAAACTCCTTACCCTGCTGCTGCCACCAGCCTCGCCCAAGCCCAAGCCAGGCAGGCTGCAGATGCCAGCCCTGATGCCACAGAAGATGTTTAAAGAACACAACACCTCAAACACAGTTGGAACAAAGCAGGCAAGGCTGACTCTCATTGCTCAAGGCTGTCAGGATGAGAAACCAATAAACATTTGGCAGTAACAGAGCCCTTCCTTCCTGACACAGCTCTTCCCCTGATTTTACAGCATCATCTGGCCTGAAAAAACGTCTGCTTTTCCTCTATGCTGTATTTTGCTGCCAATTCTGAGTCTGGCAAGGCTGGCTCTGCCAACTTCTTGGCTCTCTGTTACAAAAGAGAACATTAGAGAGAAGGATTTGTGAGTTAGCTGATTTGTAAACACTACAGCAAGGCACCATGTAAACACGGTGCTTATGTCCCTGTTGTTCCTCCTGAGCAGTTTACCTGGCACCTGATGTTCAACTCCAGGATCCTCCCCTCCCACCAACATTACAGTTGCTTGGCATGTTAAAAAAAATAATAAAAAATCCCAGCTTCTCTGGGTAGCATTAAAAAAAATCCTTAATTAAACAGTGCTCACAAAGCATCTTGATAATTAGGAAAGTCACTGGTAATATTTTGCATGAATAATAAATGAGATCCACAGGTGCACCCACAGTTGTTCAGTAGGATGAGGTTCAAACACAGCCAATTAGAGAGGGAGAACAGGTAAATAAACAGCAGAAGGCTCCAGACTAGCTGCTCATTTGACATCATTACTTTCACTATTGTGTAAAAGTCCTTTCCAAGATTGCTTGGGACAAGGAGTGTGGCAGTTTTTACCTGAAGAAAAAGAATGAAAGGAAACTGGGTGCTTGTACAAAGCTGGTTTGGAGATTTTAGGGGCTTTATGGCCTTTCACAGAATCCCAGAATGGTCTGGGTGGGAAGGGACCTTAAGACCCTGTCATACCAACACCTTCCACTATCCCAGGTTGCTCCAAGCCCCATCCAGCCTGGCCTGGGACACTGCCAGGGATGGGGAACCCACACCCTCTCCAGGCAATGAGAGCTTGTGCTGCTCCATTCACAAGCATTTCCCAAGGAGGGAAGTGGTGCTGGATCAATCACAACACTCCTGTCACGTGGGATCCTTTTAGGTGGCTGTGATGGAAAACAGCTCAATCCAAGCCCCCTTCCTGACACCAGGGCTGGTTGTGCATGAAAAGTCTGTGCTTGAAAGCTTCAGCAACAACATCTGCTGGGAAAGCATGATTGACACAGCAGAGGGAACACCATCCACCCCCGAGGAGTGGGAAGGGAGACAGACTGCAGCATCAATCTTGTGCATAAAATAGATTTATTGTTGGTACAGAGCGAGGCGTTCTCGTCAGACCTTGATACGAGCGAGGAGCACAACAGAACCATCCCATGGAAGCAAAGGCCATGGAGCACCCTAAGTGGTGGGTCACAAACATCATTCCAGCAGAAGGCCTGCGGAGAGAGACTTCATCAAGCCAGGCCATTTGGGGAATAAGTTAAAGCACAATCTACAATTCTACACTGTGAGGAGAACTCTGACAGCGGGACCAGGGGTTATTCCCGAGGAACGGCCGCGTCCTGGTGCTGCAAGGGTTACACCCCTGCCTCTGACAGAGAGATGTTTCTGAGGAGATCCTCCAGTGAAATAGCAGCATTTGAAGGATATTTCCCCTCTCTGAGGTCAGAGAAAGGCTCTTTTCTTTCTCTTCCTTCAATCAGCAATAAGTGGGCTTTGATGCGGCCCTGGACGGGCGAGCTCTGATGGAAGGAGATCCAGGCCTGGCTTCCCGAGCGCTCCTGCTGATTGAGCCCTGAGCATGCTGCCCTTCAAATGGCTCTTCCACTTCTTCTCTTTACTGGGCTGCCCTGCAAATGGGCTGCTGGGTCGTTCTTGGGGAGGAAAACAAAAAAAAGCTCTTCTGCTGAAATTAGTTGATGGTCTTGTGCTTGATTCGGACAATGCCTTTATCCTCCTCTCCCAAGCATTCTCTGCTGCAAAAATGATCACAGGGGAGGGGAGAGACAGGGAGAAACACATATTTCAGTAACTCCAAGTTATTCTGAAGTTTGGCTACAATTCCTTCCTAGGATGTGCTATTTTTTTTAAATAAAAATGCAGAACAAAAACATTGTTGATAAACACATCATGCCAGAGACAAGTCCCAGAAGCAGAATGAAGCAGATTGAGGACTCAACAAGGCAGTGGTTTGGAGGCCTGAAGAGTCTCACTTATGATCCATTTTCATCTCCTCTTATGCTATCATGGCTTTAGTGCTGTGGCTATTAAAGGAAATTAAAACACATGACCTTACAATAAGAAAAATCCAATTTCCTGCAATTAAACTCTTGAGGAAAAATATCCTGGAAATATCCAACACTGAGTATCCCTCACCTGGCTCCTTCCTGGGTGCTGAGTCAGAATCAAAACCCCAACAGTCTGAACATGTTCCACTCAGCTTGGGTTTCATTACAGAACCACAGAGCATGGAATGGTTTGGCTTGGAAAGGACCTTAAAAATCATTTAATTCTTTTCACTAGACCAGGGTTCCTGTCCCTGGAAATGTTCCAGGCCAGGTTGGGCAGGGCTTGGAGCAGCCTGGGATAGTGGGAGGTGTCCCTGCCCATGGCAGGGTTTGGAATGAGATGATCTTTATGGCCCTGTCCAACCCAAACCCTTTTTCTTGTCACAAAACCCATCAAATGAGTAAGGACTAATTATGAGTCTCCTTGCAGGAAATGGCAGGAAGAGATTTGATGATTTTAAGGCTTTATGTCAGGAACAAACCCAAATTTAAACCTTGAAATCCTCCAAACAGCTGATTCAGGTGTCTGAGCAACACTACACAGCTTGGAGGTCTGGACTGCATTGTAACAGTCGTGGAAATTAGGGAAAATTAACAATAAAGGGAATTAAAACCATGTCAGGTTTGGCTTCAACCAAATTCTCATATTATTCCTAATAAATCCAGTAAACTGTGCTATTCCATCCAGTTCCTGCAAGGGTAAGAGCTGGATTTTAGGAAAAATGTCTTTCCCAAAAGGATTGTCCAGCCTGGCCCAGCTGCCCAGGGGTGGAGTCCCCCTTCCTGGAGGGATTGAAAACCCTTTAAAATGTGGATGTGGCACCTGGGGACATGGTCAGTGGTGGCCTTGGCAGTGCTGGGAATGCTTGGATTCCATGATCCTGGAGGTATTTTCCAACCTTAACAATTCTGACTTTAAAATTCTCCAAGGCATCCACACAAACAGGTGGTGCCTGTTCCCGTGCCCACAAAATCCTCCAGCATCCACAGAGGAGAAGGAGAGGTTGGTGGAATAAAAGGAGTCAGTTTTGTGCTCTTTGGGTGCATTTACAAACAAAAATCTGGGAAATTTCATCTGTTACCAAAACCTCCAATCTATGGCACCTCCATGGAGATTTCTGGAAAGCTCTACCTGGAAAATTCCTTTTTGCACAGGAATTACAGACTCACTCCAAGCCATCTCTGAGCTGAATATTAACTTTATGTTGATTTAACACTGCACAAGTTAACACAGGAAATTCCCAAGGGATCTGAGAAAAAATGGGCTACTTTTGTTGAGTGTCCTAAGGAAAGAACATGCAGATATTTGTTCATCATATCCAAATTTCACCTTCAGACAAACAGGAGTGTTCCAAGCTTTGCTTTGGTTTTATCTACATTTTTTCTTGTCTTTTTAAATTAATGTATTTAAAATATTTAAAATATTTCCTTTTTTTTTTTTAACCTAACCCCACGGCGGGAAGCTGGTCCCTTTTTAAATTAATGCATTTTTTTTCCTTGCCTTTTAAAATCAATGCATTTAATTTTTTTTCTTTTTTACATAACCCCAAGGAGGGAATCTGGTCCATAATAAACTTCCTTCAATGAGGGCAGTGTTAAATGATGAGGTCTTTTTGCTTCATTTCAATTCAGTGCTTCCAGATACACAAATTCCATCTATTTTTCTCTTAGACTGGAAATTGCTATCAAAATACTGGAAGATGAGGCTAAAATCCTGGGTTTTATTCTCTTTAGGATGCATAATTAAGGACCCATTTGATCCAACAAATTAAAATAGTGGTTACACTGTTTATTTACACTTTATCCAAGGCTCAAAGATAACATTTTGTAGCCAGGCTGCCAGGCACCAGCAGCTGCTGGTATTGTTATTTTAAGTACTCTTAAACCTCACCTGCCTGCAGAGGCCTGAATCCTTCTGGAATTCAGTGGTTTAACAGGAAATTATTGCACAGATTTGTTAAACCATGGACTAGTTTTTTTTTATGTAAGAATCAGAACTTCTTGTAACCCAGGAGGGGGAAAAATTGAGAAAAAACACCCCTGAAATGTGTATTTTAACAGTTAAAGTCCATAGCCATGGCTGGAAAACCAGGAGTAAGGATTAAAAAGCCATGGATGGTCTGGCTGGAGTCACTTCAGCATAAATAAATGCCAGACACAATCCAAATATCTTCCCCTTAATGGCTCCATTAGGTTAAGTTTTCCTCTCCATTACTGGCATTATCATTATAATAACATGCAAACATTAATAACAGAGTTTAATTTATCTCCCCAGCTTCTCATGACTTTGGGAAGAGATTTCAAGGGAAGATACACCAACGTGTCAAACCCCTCTGAATTAACAACTCTCTGGGCTTTTCTAAAGAGGGGAGAAAAGGACAGATAGAGACATGAGATTACAGACAGCATGAGAAATAAGGAGCACACAGAAGAGAGGGGGAGATAATTATAAGCAAGATAGGGAAGAAAGAGGAGTCAATAAATTCAATTTATGAAAAGCACAGAGTGTGCTCAGCCCGAGCACAAGTGCCCAGACTCACCGCCAGGAAATCGGATTAGTTCACTTATTTGCTTTTCAATATCTTGCTCTATTCCCTCTAGCAAATTTTCTTCTTCCTTTGTTTCTTGTAGCCAGTGTCAGTTAACTTTCTCATTTCTGAATCTGCCATTTATCCCCCTCCTCTGCCTCCCAACCAGGCACACAGAGAAGGTAATTTTGAAATGATTTTATAGCAGCGTTTAGGAATTATTTCAAAGGAACTGTCTGGACATGTGGGCAAACAGTGAGTAAAAATAATTACAATTACAGCTGCAGCACGTGGAGGATGGGCTGGAGTTCATTATGAAAAACAATTGCTCCTGCTTGCAAATATTTCCATCATAAAAGGCTTCTCCTTCTCTGTTATCATGAGAGAAGCCTCTCTGAATTCTCATCTTGAAGCATGTGTGAAACAGAATAAGAAACATTTAGGAAACACTTTTAACTACTTGACAGGCTTGGATGAAGATCTTCAACAAAAAAAAAAAGGTGTTTAAAAGGGTTCAAAAACCTAATGCTCATATTTATGCAATTTGCTTTTCCTGCACCTTCAGAACATGAATTAATTCATCCCCATCAGAGGCTTCTGAAGAAATTCCTATCAGATACAAACTCGACTTAGAGCTTAAACATGTCTAAGTAATTAATCCATTTTTTTCTCGTTACTTTAAAAAATAATAAAAAAAATTATACATGCAGTAAATTAGTGCTACAGATGCTGCAGGGCCATGGGGAAATCCACTAGAGAACAAACCAAAACAGGGCTACAAGTGATAGAACAAGAGAAAACAGCCTCAAGCTGCACCAGATTAGGTTGAGGTTGGATATTGTGCAAGATTTCTTCACTCAAAGGCTTGTCCAGCCAGGGCAGGGCTGGAGTCCCCATTCCTGGGGGGATCTCAAAGCCATGTGGTTGTGGCACCTGGGGACAGGGTCAGTGGTGGCCTTGGCTGTGCTGGACTGGATGGGCTTAAGAATCTTAATGATTCTGTGATTTTCATGTTATTCACTGGACTTCCCCTAAAAAAGGGGATTGGTGCATTCCAAAATGGGCAGGAGGAGAAATGATGGAATTCCCAGAAGGGTTTGGGTTGGAAAGGACTTTAAAGCCCATCCAGAATCGCCCCAGCCATGGCAGGGACACCTCCCACCATGACAAGGTGCTCCAAGCTGGCCTTGGACACTTGCAGGGATGGCACAACAAATACCAATGAAGGATAGAATAAAGGAATTGGGTTTGAAGGGAGCTCCCAGTGACTGAGGCACAACGAGCAGTGTGTTAATTCCAGCAGATCTTCGGGAATACCAGCTCGAGGCTGCAGCATTTAAAAGCAAAAGGTCACGGAGAAGGATCAGAGGCAAAGTCTCAGGGATTTTGTGCCCAGGCAGAGTTAAGCCCAGGGAAGGTGATTACCATGATCAAACACCAGTTGTACTCACCAGGTCTCTGCTATCACATAAAGATGGGTGCCCTCACGTGCTCAAATATTAACTCACAGATTTGGGCAGAAATAAAGATCAACAGACTGATTTAAGCACTTTGTACACATCCTGCATGCGGGCTGTGAGCACATTTCCTGGTTTGTTTAAGAACAAAATTGAGGTCAATATATGCATTTCTGCATTTGAAAGATGCAAGCTGATGAAAAAGAGTAAAACTGAGAAATTGTAGCTTCTTTTAATTTAACGATTTACGTATTACTGTCATTTTCCTTCATGCTGCACTAATAAAGCATAAGGATTTTAATTGGCAGTGGCATCCATACCCTACAAAAGTAAGGGAGGAGGGCAAGAGCAGGTATAGAGCAGTTTTAGAGCCTTGCATAACACAAGACAGAAGAAATCAAGAATTTCAAGTGGTCACCAATGTAGTTTGAGACATCCAGGAGTTTTTCATATTTATGGCAAAGACTACCGGGTATTTTAATCCCCTTGTTTTACTGCTAAAACTGTAGATAACAGGAAACATCTGCCAACAGCAAGAGCTGCTACACTAAACAACAGCTTCCCAGGGGGAGAGATGGAAACCTGAGCATTTAAATCAACTCTGAGTGGTCTCCACAGAGCTCTGGGAACGCACACACTGGGAAATGCTCAGGCACGGAGAAAGGACTAATTAGAAATCCCTCTGCTCATCATTCCATCATTTTTCAGTGAGAATAGGCCCAGCTCACCTGTTTGGCATGATTGACACAGTGCAGGTACTGGCTGGCCAGGGCAGAGCAGCTCAGGGTCTCCTGGGCATGTTCCCGGTAGCACTGGAGGATTTTATCCTGCAGCTCCCCACAGATGGGATGGGACTCGTATCTCCTGTGGGAACAGAGAACAGCTTCAGGATTTCCTTCTAAAAACAGCTCAGGAAAGACAAAAAACTTGCATTAATTTATTATTATTATTATTTTTGAATCTGTTTGGGTGGGAAGGGAGTTTAAAGCACATCCAGTTCCACCCCCTGTCCTGGTCAGGGACACCTTCCAGGGTGCTCCAAGCCCCAATGTCCAGCCTGCTCTCGGACACTTCCAGAGGAGAGAATTCTTCCCTGTGAGGGTGGTGAGGTCCTGGCACTGATTGCTCGGGGCTGCCCTGATGCCTCAGGTTCAGCTTTTATATTTTTCCCATTCTGTGCTGCTTTAGTGTGTGGGTCTGGGCTTCACATTATGGGATGGTGAGCTCTGTGCACAGAGCAGGGAGACAAAACAATTCCTACTCCAGCTGGGCACCAAGGACAAATGATCCAAACCTCAGCCCAGGAGCACAAACCCCGTGGGCTGCAGAGAGAAAAACAAGCAGGGTGGGACTGCAGGGGCTAAAGCTGGAATGGGACAATGAACTGCAAGGTGCAAATGGAGCAGAACTGATCCCAGGGAGAGACCCCGGCAGCGCTCGTGCATTTTGGGGCCATTTTGGGTCATCTTGGGTGCAGCCCTGGCTGGGCTCTGGTGCTGCCCAAGGTGCATCCATGGAGGAGATCCTTTGGATAAATCCCTGGTTTATTCTGGAGCTCTGCCCAGCCTCTGCTCTAGGGCAGCCTGAACAAGGCATCACCCCCATCCCTGGCAGCGTCCAAGGTTGGGGCTTGGAGAACCCTGGGATAGTTGAAGGTGTTCCTGCCCATGGAAATGGGGTTGGAACTGGGTGATACTCAAGATCCTTCCCAACCCAACCCAACCCACTCTGTGATTCTGATTCTCATTTTGCTGATTGGCCAAGGCAGATTTCCTCCATCAGGGAAATGAAACGTGAAGCACAAACGCTGCTCCTTTGGGGAATTGATTTCTTGACAATCACTGAAGACGTGGTGCTAAAATAAAGAGACTGTTAAGTCACCTTGATTTTACAGCACGTACCTATATAAAACATCTCTTCCTCCTTTCATTCATTATCTGAATCTGTGAAATCTAAACCAGAATTTAAATGCAGTCCCAGCTGCTTCCACACTTCATGATCTCCAAGTTCAAACTTCTGCAGACTCTTACAGGGGAGGATTTTCCCTTAATCCCCCCTGTGCTGAGATCAGCACGTGCTTCAAAGGCATGTCAGGCATCAAAATGTGCAACCACAAACTGCTGCACATGGAGGGAGGATGGCAAGGTCTGCATTGGGACAGGAAACACAGAAACAGCAGGGATGTTCTCTGTAGACATCTCCCAGCAGCGATGATTTAGGTCCAGCTAAACCAGAGCTCGATTAAAATGCCCAAACTCCTGGTGTGAAATTGATAAATCAATACAAGAGAACCTGAATTAACTAAAAATACCCACAGTAAACCTAGCTGTGCCTTTTTTCACAAGTGATTTTAAAATGAACTCTTATATATGAACTCTTATGAACTCTTCACACTCAGGTGAAGAGAGAAAGGAATGGGCTGCTCTAGCATGGCTGCATAAATTCTGTCAATCTAAATAAAGCCATTTCAATGGGGGAACTCTCTACCCCATGATAAACAGCTTTTAAATTGTTTATTTTTTTCCTAGAGTCACGCCATCAGTGACCATAATTCCTTATTTGAATGTTCCAAAGGATTCTGTACATTGCCAACCATATGGGAGCCCTGTGAGCCACATCATCTCCTGCCCCTCAGTGATTTGTTTTCACACTCTCACTTTTCCCACCCCATTCAGGGGGGATTTTTGTAAACTTGCTCTCAGCTCTGTCCTTGTGAGAACACAGACACTTCCTCCAAGCCAACCAAGTCCATTTCCTGGATTAATCTGAAGAGAGAGAGGAATGGGCTGCTCTAGCATGGCTGTATAAATTCTGTCAATGTAAATAAAGCCATTTCAATGGGGGAACTCTCTACCCCACGATAAACAGCTTTTAAATTGTTTCTTTTCCTAGAGTCACACCATCAGCGACCAAACTCCAGGTATTATTCCTTATTTGAACTTCCCAAAGGATTCTGTACATTGCCAACCATATGGAGCCCTGTGAGCCACACCATCTCCTGCCCCTCAGTGATTTGTTTTCACACTCTCACTTTTCCCACCCCATTCAGGGGGGATTTTTGTAAACCTGCTCTCAGCTCTGTCCTTGTGAGAACACAGCCACTTCCTCCAAGCCAGCCAAGTCCATTTCCTGGATTAATCTGAAGGTGAGCACTGTCTGTGTATTGATCAGCTGTGCTTGTTCCACTCTCCCCTAATGCTCTGTTGGCACTTTTGGGAAAGCACTGAATGAAATTACTGCCTGGCATTAGAGGGCCATAAACCACAGGCTGCAGGATCTCCTGTTGGGAAAGGAGGTTCCATTGTGCATTATGGGAACCCCTCTGAAGGGTTTCCCATTGATTTCTGGACTCACTCACAGATGGATGGTCAGAAACAGCAGCAAGGAAACTCCTCCAAAGGGGAATGAAATAACTGCCTAACAGAGAACCTCCTGAAGCTGCTATGGTTACATCAATTAATACTTCAATGGGATATTGGGAAGGAATTCCTGGCTGGGATGGAATTCCCAGAGCAGCTGTGGCCATCCCTGGATTCCTGGAAGTGCCCAAGGACAGGTTGGATGGGGCTTGAAGCACCCTGGGATGATGAATGGTGTCCCTGCCATGGCAGGGGGTGGATCTGGATGGGCTTTAAGGTCCCTTCCAACCCAAATCATTCTGTGGTTCCATGAATAAAGGTCATTTTACAGAAGCATTTAAGAGTCTGTGGGGTTTGACTGAGAGAAAAGCTCATAAGAAAAGGTAAATAGTGCAAACTCATGGAATCTACTGGGAAAATGTGGAGGTTTTAAATGTCTGAGTGGATAAAACAACCTGGTCTGATCCCAGGCAGGGCCAGGAGATCCTCAGAGCAGGAGGTCCTGAACTATCCCATGTCCTGAGAGAGATCTGTATTTTGGGACATGTGGTGGGCAAAGTGTCACCAGAGTATCACAGAATGGGTTGGGTTGGAAGGGACCTTTGCCACCCCTGCCATGACAGGGACACCTCCCACTGTCCCAGGCTGCTCCAAGGCCCAGTGTCCAACCCTGGACACTTCCAGAGATCCAGGGGCAGCCACAGCTGCCCTGGGAATTCCATCCCAAGGCCTCACTGCCTTCCCAGCCAGGAATTCCTTCCCAATATCCCATCTCAATCCCCCCTTTTTCAGTTTCAATCTCTTGCCCCTTGTCCAATCACGATCTGCCCCTGTAAAATGAACAAGATGGTGCCCTACACCATAATTAATTAATTAATTAATTAATTATTCAGGTATTTCACAACTAAACTGAAGGAAAACCACAAACCATGGGAGTGCAGCAGGAATGCCAGGGAATGCTGACAGATCTCCAGCTCAGTGCAACTCCAGAACTCCTTAACAGAACCAACACACCCAAAACCTCCCAGCTTGTGCTTTTCTCAGCACAAGTCAATATGAGCAGCAGCAGCCACATGGCATGTGAGGAACAGCGTGGTTTTATTGAGTTTGCAATTCCTTGATCTGCTTTCCCTTCTCCAGCTGCTCCTGAAGCACCTCCCATGCCAGAATAATCTTTCAGTGCAGGAATAAACCTCTGAGGGAGCTGTGCACCCACCTCTTCCAGAGAGCTGATGCATCACAACCTCATAAAGGTAATAGGATGAAAACACAAAAGGAAACGAGAGACAGTCTTAAAAAGAAATATTCTATGCTAAAGCATGAAAAGAAAATTTAATGAAGGGAACTTTGTACTCATCTGGGCTCTCTCAAAGAGCATAGCTTATTGTGCTCCTGGGGGCTTGGGGAGAGGAGCCCCTTCATGGCATTCAAACAAAATGTCTACTAAAGAGGAAATTTGAAATCACCACGGTGAGCTTTGCGAGTTTCGTGCTAAAACTGACACTCTCACTGAAGGAATCTGAATGGCTGATGAGTTTCCAGCTGTGCAGGTATCTGGCATAATCCCCCCCAAGATCAGGACTTCAAGCAATTGTCATAAAATATGGGGGGGAAGAAAAATAGCAACAAAAAAGGAGAGCATGAGATAAAAATAGTGCCATGAGATGGGCAGGAGTACCCAGGGCTTAATTTAATTCCTCATTAAAGTGCTGACACCTATCAAAGGCAGCTGATTTTATTTGTGTAACCCTTGGCTACTTCTGAAGTAGTGAATTAAACAGAGCAGGCTGGTGCTCTGTGTCCGAGCAGCACAGCACAGCCCGCAGCTCTCTCAGATCAAATCCTGCTGTGCCTCCTCCCCAGAGCAGCTCAGCACATCCAAACCACAAACTGGAGCTGGTTCCCAGCGTGGGGCCGTGCTGGGGAAGTCCAGGGAAGCCTTCACTTGAAAACAAAACCCTACAAATGAACGTGATCCCACTGATCCCAGAGCAGCAGCACAGGAGGGTGTTGCAGAGGATGCTCTGACCTGGTTTATTTAGTCCTGCTGATGGAGGAGAGGAGCCATGCTGTGACCAGACCTGGCAGAATGCAAAATAAACAACAAAAAAAGGAAGGTCTTTCTTTTCTCAGAGTTCTCAGAACAAACACAAGGATAAGGAAGAACAAATGGATGCAAACAAATGGTGAAACTCAGGCAATCCACACCCTCGAGGTGGGCAGCACATGAAGTGTGCAACAGCTGAATTGTTTTCAGGTGCCTTATGAAAAGTGGTTTCAGAACGATTTGTGGGAATTTAATCAATTAACATTGTGTCCAGCAGAAATTCCTTCTGAGAAAGAGCAAAACGTGTTTCATGGAATCCTGGAATGGTTTTGGGTGGAAGGGACCTTAAAGCCCATCCAGTGTCACCTCTGCCATGGCAGGGACACCTCCCACTGTCCCAGGCTGCTCCAAGTCCTGTCCAGCCTGGTCTTGGACTTTCCAGGGATCCAGGGGCAGCCACAGCTGCTCGGGGAATTTTGGAAATGAGATTGAAATTGAAATGGGGATGAGTGAAGGGTAAAGGTGGAGTAACAGATACTTCAGAGAAGTCAGTAGGGAACTGGAAACAGCAGGGAAGCAGAAATGGGACAGGCAGGGCTGGGAAAGTGAAGATGTGTGATTTTCCTGGAGAACACTAGTGGGGAAGCCAGCAGCAGAATGAAAGGGAATGATGTGAACTTGGCATAGGAAAATCTGCTTTCACCAGCACAGTCAGGGCAAGATTCTATTTCTTTTGGCCAGCAGGGAAAAAAAAGTAAAATAAAGGTTGGTAGCCTGAGCAGAGATGGATTTAGCTGAGCAGAAGGACAGGAAAGGCCACAGTGGAGGGATTTTACAAATGGAGGCAGCAAGACAAAGGTGAGCCCAGCTCAGGAGAGCCTGAGGGAAGGGCAGCTCGAAGCTGAAGTGTGGAGGACACCTCTGAAACAGCAGCAAGGCACTTGTGCTCTCCATCCCCACCCAAAAAAGGTGCTGGTGAGAGGATTCTTCTTTTTTTAACATCACCTCACCCAAAAGGTGATTCTCCTTAAAAAAAGACGAATCCTTCTTTTTTTAACCCACTTTTTCCAGCAGCATCGCTGCCGAGCGAATCCACAGGACGGGTTTGTAGCACAGAAAATAATTGTAAAACAGGACCCAGGGAAAAAAAAGACAAAAGGGCATATGGTAATGAAGGTCCTCCTTGATGCACCATTATTTTTAGTTTTTCCATTAATTTACCCTTTCTATTAAACTATTTTTGAAGCTTGTTTTTGCACATGCAGTAGGTGATGACTCGAAGGCAGGGTACGGAACGTGTGAGGCACAAACCAAATGGTTCAGTTCTTCTCCCAGTGCTTGGGAAGGAAAAACACAGATCTGATTGCTGAATATCTACAAATGCTGGTCCCTAATCAAGCTGTGCCCACACACAGCCCTCACAATCACTGCGTGGGAAGTGCTGCCAGCAAAAGATCAAGTACTGCAGAGTTGATTCTTGCTTTTATTTACACTCGGGTGCGGAGTGTGACTTCTCCAAAAGGTGTCAAAGAAAGAATTTTCCTAATGAATCTCTGCTGAAATGCTGCAAGGGAAGCACAGTGGTTTCTGCTCTGCAATTGAGAATGTAAAATCTACTAAATAAATGACTTAAAGGTTGGAATGCAGCTTACTCCACCTTTTGTGTTACTCATAATCAAGTCCAGAGTTAATCTTCCCTGTGTTATTTTTATATCCCTCCTCCAAAAACCCCTGCACCCCAAAATCCCAGGGAAATGTCTGTCATCCTCTCATTTATTTCATCTCTTACCCAGTCTTGTCAAAATCAAATAAAGATCTACTTCAAACATTCTGACATCTGGAATTTGGGGAAGGAAAGGAAAAAGGGGGAAGGAGAGGAGAGGGAGAGGGGAGGAAAGGAGAAGGAGAAGGAGAAGAAGGAGAAGGAGAAGGAGAAGGAGAAGGAGAAGGAGAAGGAGAAGGAGAAGGAGAAGGAGAAGGAGAAGGAGAAGGAGAAGGAGAAGGAGAAGGAGAAGGAGAAGGAGAAGGAGAAGGAGAAGGAGAAGGAGAAGGAGAAGGAGAAGGAGAAGGAAGGAACCGGATGGGCTTTTAAGGTCCCAACCAACCCAAACCATTCCAGGATTGAGCAATTCCACATTTGCACATGGAAAGTGATGCACATCCTTAAAGCCCTTCTCATGCAAGGACTGAAGAGGAAGACAACAGGATGAAGATCAGGAAAAATATCCTGGTTGTGGACCCTAATTTGTTGGATGCCAAGGACAAACCTTCAGGCCCTCAGGACACCGCATGAGGAACAGATCTCTTCAGCCCAGTGAAGGACAACTGCAAGAGCTGGACCTCAATTATCAATGAATTACAGGATGAAATCATCAATGGTTTACAGAGAGAGGCAGCCAGGCACGTTTCCTAGCAGTGGGTTTACAATACAAAAAAAAAGAAAAAAAATCCAAACCTTTCCCAAAGAACAGCTAATGAAAAGCTGGGACTCACTGTCAGAGCATACTGGGGTTATCAAAAGCACATTTAAGTTCAAACAGAATTGTGTGAGGAAGGTGTGAGGTGCCCAGCAAGAGATCACAAGCAAGATGTGCCTCAGGAAAGCCCCACACCACCACTTGTCTGAAGGCAAAATGGTACCACTTAACCTTTCCCTCATTTTTACAGCATTCCCTAAAAACCCACTCCCAGCTCAGGAGACTCTGATCTGACCTGCTGTGGTTGCCTAAATTCCAAATATCTCCAGAAGCAAGCTATCAAATGAAGACAGGATTCCCATCCACCCTGAGAGACAAAAGGAGTTTGAATACTTTGATTTAAACTGATATGAACCGATTTGCATGATCCCAAACCACTATTTGTTTATAAAATTCCCCTCCCCTCCAAAAATAGAAGAAAAACCCTCAAATAGAAGAAAAACCCTCTTCAGATCCAAAGCACACCACCATTAATGCACAAATGTACCTCTCCCACAGCTGGTTCCTGCAGCTGCAAAGGGAGCAGCATGTTGGAATTACCCAAATTTAGGAGGCACTTTTCTTTTTAGCTTAAGGGACAGTTTTTAGTGAATAGCAGGGTACTAAAATAAACAATCACATGCATGGCAATGATACAAATTCCTTCTAACAGGGGCATGGATGCTGCTACAAAGTAGGAAAGAGAATTTAGCAACTGCAGGCTTTAATTAGAAGGAACTTAAGGAGGAGCAGTTTTATCTCTGTGGAATATTTTGTAGTACCTAAATGTTATATATAGAAATAGAGAGAGAAATACTTCTTGGCCTTGCACAGATCAAACCCAGCTCCTAATTTTGAGAAGTTCAGAGCCAAAGAATGATCCCAGATGTAGCCAAGCCTGTCCCACCAAAATCCAAACTCTTCCCAGCTCCAGAGTCCCATCAGCTCAGCGTGGACGGAGCCAACCCCTCAAATTTCATGATCAGCAATCCAACATTTGCATCCAAACCTCATCATGTCAACCCAGATCACAGACTATTTTTAGAGCTTGCATGTGGTATCACTTGGGCTCAGCCTGACTCACCCGAAAAAGAATTATTTAATGAAGACTGGCAAGGTTCCACTTGGCTGTTCAGGAGAACACAAGTCAAGGATCATCACTGCGAACAACACCATGGGCTAGAATCCCTTACTATCTACTCCTAATAAGGAATTTTAGGGGTTTTCTGAAGGTTTAGGGAAGCAAAGGAACCAAAGTTCTCCTCAGTTCCAGCTCCAGCTCATGGAAAGGCAGATCCAGGCTCTGGGAGGCTGAAGTGATGTTTTGCTGATATTTCTCACAGAAGTGACTGATGCCAGTTCCAGGATTACTTGGATATACTAACTACCACTAAATGATAGATTAAACCTCAATATTTCTAATTTTAAAAGGAAAAAATAATTCTGCAATAGTTTGAAACCTGCTTCTCTATGAAGGTGACAAAAAGACAGATCCACTGAAATTATCTATTTTAGTGTTCTCCCTGTCCCTGCATTAAATTTTCCACAGTAACTTTACATCACTGTGTGTGTAAACCACACAGACACACACACAAAAAAAAATCCAGACAGATCCAAATGAGCAGCATAAACCAAATGCAGGACAGCAAAGCACATTGTGGATTTATTACTGCCACTTACTTCCTAAGAGCTACAACTCACTGCAGGCTTTGTAAAGGCCTTACATCACACCATCATCCCCAAACCCTGGTGATAAAATCTTCACTGAGCCTCACACTGAAAAAAACCACCCAAAACCAAACAGTTTTGCCTTTCTAAAGGTGCTAAATAATATGTTCTAGCAAGCAGGCACTTTTTTCCTCTCTAGCAAGGGTCAACTACAGCACTCAACACAAAGCACCACAAGACACTAACTCGTGGCACATTATTATCCAAATATTACTCTCCAGAGCAAAGTATATTTAACTATTCTCTTCAGCTATAAAAGGCCCCAAACCCCTGTTAAGTGACCACAAAAATCAAAGATATTATGGGCAGAAGCAGTGTCCAGAAAAAGCAATCACCAGTTAAACACTTCGAGCCTCGCCGCTCGCGTGGGCGACCATTACTCGAGGGAACTGAAGGTTGTAATCTTAAGAGAAAGCAAAATAAATGCCAATTTTTCATTTGGCCATGGAGTTATTTAAGAAAACAGGCTTGGATTCACTCTGCTAAACCACAAAGGCCATGTGTGACTCTACAAATCTGGGGTTGGGATGAGGCCAAGCCACTCTTTCCATAAAACAGAATCAGCTGGGTTGTAACAACAAATTCATCAAGCAAATGATTCAACAATCAAACGTCACCGACTCCAACAAAGAGCAATAATCCCACTGAGAAGGTGCTGAGAACCAGTGGCCACTGCACCTTGCTCCAATATATCTTAGCCTTAAGAGAGCTGAATGATTTCTGCTCTTTTTTAAACACTTTTGTTGTTGTGTTTTCTACACAATGATGTTTTTGATGTATTTATTGCAGATGTTGTCATCAACTCCAACAAAGAGCAATAATCCCACAGAGAAGGTGCTGAGAATATATCTTAGCCTTAAAATATCTGGATGACTTTTTCTTTTTTTTAAAGACTTCTGTTGTTGTGTTTTTCTACACAATGATGTTATTGATGTATTGTAGATGTTTTGGAGTTTTACTTTTTATTAATGTAGTTTGGATTAGTTTATGTAGATGGTGGGGTTGTGTTTTTATTTTTGGGGGAGTTGGTTTTAGGTGTACTGTAGGTTTTTTTAGGTGAAAGTAAAGTGAAGTCTGTATTTTGTTGTTACAGGAATGGAGAAAAATGTATTGGCAATGTTAAGAGGGGTATGTTATTTTGTTGTTCTGGATTCCAGCTTGTATTGGAGTTTTAACATGCTTTGTATAGCAGTGTTTGATGGTGGAGGTTTTTTTTTATTTAAGGAATGATAGTTCATAGTTATTCTTTATTTTTTAATAGTAAATTCATTTTAATAGTAAAAATAAAATAGTACTGTTTGGTATAGTAGTGTTTAAAGGTGGAGTTATTTTATTTAAGGTACGATAGTTCATAGTTATTCTTTATTTTTTAATGAAAATAATTGTAATAATAAATTTATTTTTAATAATTTTCAAAAATAGTACTGCTTGGTAGAGTAGTGTTTAATGGTGGAGTTATTTTATTTAAGGTATACCTTCAAGGCCATGGAGTCCAGCCCAGCCCCTGGCACCCAGTGCCACCTCCAGGCTGGTCAAACACCCCCAGGGATGGTGACTGCACCACCTCCCCGGGCAGCCATTGCAGAACTTTCTCCCCCTTGCTGGAAAAGCTTTTTCCTGCTCTCCAACCTGAATTTCCCTTGGCACAGCTCGGGGCTGTGTGCTCTGCTTGTGTCAGTGCTGCTGGAGCAAGAGCCCAGGGGCAGCTGGGCACAGGCACCTTGACACAGACATATTTTAGGAAAATTCCTTTTGCCAGGATCTTTTCTCCTGAGAAGCTGGGAAACTTCAGCTTCTCCCTGTTTTGCTACTATGGAATGTGATCTGGAGAACTGTGTACCCAGGATGTGAACTGTTTTTAATTAATGACCAATCCCAGTCCAGCTGTGTCTGACTGGTCAGTCACAAGATTTTATTATTCATTCCTTTCTAGCTTTCTGATGTCTCCTTTCTCTTTCTTTAGTATAGCTTTAATATAGCATTTTCTTTTAATATATATCATAAAATAATAAATCAGCCTTCTGAAACATGGAGTCAAGATTCTCATCTGTTCCCTTGTCAGGGTTGCCTGCAAATTCCACAGCACCTTTCAGGAGCTGCAGAGAGTGATGGGGGCAGCCCTGAGGCTCCTTTTCTGCAGGCTGAGCACCCCCAGCTCCCTCAGGGGCTCCTCTCAGGGTTTGTGTTCCCAGCCCCTCTCAGAGCAGCTGGGGCTGCCCCTGGATCTCTGGAATGTCCCAGGCCAGGTTGGAGACACTGGGGCTTGGAGCAGCCTGGAATGGTGGGAGGTGTCCCTGCCATGGCACTGGATGGTCTGGAATGTCCTTTCCAACCCAAACCATTCCCTGGATCTGTGAGGGCACCAGGGGAGCAGTGTGAGGTGGAAGATCCTGATGAAAACCTCAGTGCCAGCTCACAAAAACCTTTCAAAGTTGTCTCCTCACCCCCTCCCTGTGCTGGCAGCATTAATTAGACACTGGCTTATTTAACAGAATTTCCCTCTGCTCCAAAAAAGTCATCCTTGTGTTTTATAACCTCAGCACAATTTTCAAGCTCCTATTTCTTTTTGCAAGGTCTTCAGGTGGTTTGGTAAAGGGATGCTTTTAAGTTAAAGCAGCTCAAGTTTGACAAACTTTAGATTAACCACTCACATTTTTCCCACTTAGGTCGTGCCCCTTGATTTCAATTTGTCCTCACTAAAGTTTGCTGCTAATTGCTGCTGAGTGAAGAATTCATCTCGCTGCTCCTGAGGCTCATCTTGTTACAAAGGACGGGTTGAGAGAAGGAAAATAGTTCTGAAACCTGGTGATCTTTGCCATCATGTTGGGATTTTTGGGTTTGTTTTGAAGGGGCTCAAATGCAACAGTGTGAAATAACCCTCAGAGAACAGTCATCATTTAGGGGAAAATGAATCAGTGATGGGGATTGTAAGAGAAACAACATTTTTACCACAGACCTTTCCTCCTCCTCCTCCTCCTGGCATCATTTGTGCAAGCAGGTATAATTTCAGTGACCTCTTTCATTCCATACAAACAAAAAAAGCCTCTCTGGGGGTGCTGCCACTAGAAACCAGCAGGATTTTCTCACCTTCATCCCACTCCATGGGAAAGGTGAGTCCACTTAAAAGCTGAGGAGGGAATAAGTGCAAACCCCCCCCAAAAAGGTACAGAGAGTTCATAGAGACAATAATGAACATAATTACAGTTAGTTATTGTTTGCTCTACTCACAGCCCTACTTTACAATGCTCCTGCCAGCAGAGCTGCTTTATGGGATGTCTTTTTCATGCAGCAAACCTTTTCATAAATCAAAGCCTCAAAGCAATACCAGGCAGTTTCTCCTGCAGCCTGTTTGAAAATAAAAGTTAACACCGAGCCCTGGCTGTTATCAATCTTCATAAATGTGTCCATGATACAGCAAATGTGTTCCATATTACCCCAGCTCTGCTCCTAATGCATGCACAGGAGCAAACCCAGGGGCTTAATGGAGCTCCTAAATGCCTTGGAAGTGGGAGCCACGCTAAGTGGCAAGGGAAGTTTGAAAGGAATAACTGCTTTTCTCATTTCTTTCCATGCAGGATGAAATTATTCCCCTTCTAGCTTGAAAAATGGGTATTGTGCCACAACACACAAAATAGAGACCCCAGGAAAATGTGGGTGGGTTGTGTTTAAGGAACTGCAGTTGGAAGGAGAAATTACCAGGATTTCAGGAATTTCTTTTAGCACAGATCTGTGGGACTGAGGGGTTTTATATTCAAGCGATGAACTAAAAATCTGACAATTATAAACTTATTGCAGTGGCACCCATACCCTCTGAAGGAGGAAAAGGGGGACCTGATCTGCATTAATTTGTATTTTCCAGGGCCTGCAGGGGCTCCAGGAGAGCTGCAGAGGGACTGGGGCCAAGGCCTGCAGGGACAGCACCCAGGGAATGGCTCCCAGTGCCAGAGGGCAGCCATGGATGGGATCTTGGCAATGAGGAATTCCTGGCTGGGCTGGGATTGCCAGAGCAGCTGGGGCTGCCCCTGATCCCTGCAATGGCCAAGGCCAGGCTGGAGCAGCCTGGGATGGTGGGATTGGAATGGGATGGGCTTGAAGGTCCCTTCCCACCCAAACCATTCTGGGATTTGGGACACTCAGAATCCATCCCGAGGGATTTTTATGGAAGTTGGGGATGGAAAAGGGAAGGGAGACCCTTCCTGGAGTCCTGAGATTCCCAGTGAAGCCCCCAGATCCCAAAATCCCTTCCTAGAGAGGAGTTGGGGTGGGGATGGATCCAATCCCAGGCTGGGAGAGCTGGGAATGGAGGGAATTCCCTGGAGAGGGAGACTGGGGTGGGATTTTGGGAAGGGATTCCCAGAGCAGCTGGGGCTGCCCCTGATCCCTGCAATGGCCAAGGCCAGGCTGGGCACTGGGGCTGGAGCAGCCTGGGACAGGGCGAGGTGTCCCTGCCATGGCACTGGGTGACCTTTAAGGACCCTTCCCACCCAAACCATTCTGTGATCCTGTGATTTAACCACTTTAAAGAAACCTAAATACTCATTTTACAAACCTTATTTGCTGAGTCTGGCAGCCCTTTGCAACCACCCCCATGATCTGAGATTATTTCCCCAAATATTTACTGCCCACTTTGCCTTTAAACTGTGATTTCCCTCAGGTGCACTCCAAGCAGAATGGTTGTGGTGTATTTTTTCCCCTGATTTTCCAACACTACTGGAAAGGAGATTAAAATAAAAGAGGGGAACCACTTGTCATGTGGCAACAGAGATAACCTGTAATTCATTCTTCACCCTGTACCCAGGAACAGGTGAATTCTCCTTAAAAAAAACCCACCAGCAGCTCTGGGAAGTATTTTCCCTTCCCCAAAGGCAGATCTGTGCTGGAGGCTCCCAAGTGAGATTTGTAGGATTTGATCCTACAGATGGCTTGGCCTCATTAAAAACATCCTTAGAAAAGGTATTTGTAAATCTCAGCCACAAAAGATTAGGAAACACAGAACAAATTCATAATAAAAAGGAGCTGCTGTGGGGTTTAACCTCCCAGCTTTAATGCTGTAATTGGGAAATCTGTGACGGGTGTTCAGAGGAAATCCCAACAAAGGATAAAGTATTAAATCAAGAGGCTTTATGCCTTGTTTGGAATAAACCTGGGGAGGGAGGAGGCAGCCAGATGTGCCCTGGAATGCCAAACACACCGGGAGGAGCTGCTCATTCCTCAGGAGCAGCTCCCAAACCTGCAGCCAGAGCTGGGACTGTCCCAGTGAGGGCATCCAGGAATTCCCCCAGCACTGGGCTGATTCCCAGTAAAATTCTCAGTATCAATTATATAAATTATATCAATTTATGTATATTTATTATTTATAAATAAATAAACTTTTATAAATAAATCCCCAAAGGAGAATCAGAAGCAATTCCAGGAGGCTACCAAGGTGTGAGGGCAGAGTTTCACTCACTTCGTTCACAGGGAAGTCTTTCAAATGATTTTGTGTTTCTCTGTAAGCAGAAAATGCTTGAAAATGGAGATGCAGAAATAGCAGAAAATGGAGAAAATTCAGAAAATGGAGAAAAGCATCAGTGGCTGAACACATTTCTTTTTCCAACACATCCACCCTCAACAGAAAAAGGACCTTCTAAATAGGGAAAGGACCTGCAGATCATAAAATCACAGAGTGGTTCAGCTTGGAAAAGACTTTAAAGATCATCAGGTTCATCCAGTTCCAACTCCCCTTCCACAGGCAGAGTTATCCCATAATATCCTACACAGTTACTCAATTCCATCCTACAGAGTTATCCCCCCACAACAATATCCTACAATAATTATCCTGTTCTACCTGTCCCCCCTCCCAAAAAGTCTTTTATTTTACATATTTATTCATAAAATATTAAAAAAAAAATCCTACTCCCGGCTTGGTGCTTTACAGACATTATTTTAATATTGCTTTCTTCATTTTAAGATTGCTTTCTTCATTTTAAGATGGCTTTCTCACAGAGTTATCCCACAATATCTTACAGAGTTATCACACTCCATCCTACACAGTTAATTTAAAATAATTCTATTAATTCATAGAAAATAAAAAAAAATCCTACTGTTACTTGGTGCTTTACAAACATTAATTTTAAGATGGCTTTCTTAATTTTAAGATTGCTTAATCACAGAGTTATCCCACAATATCCTACTCAGTTATCCCACTCTATCCTACACAGTTATGCCCCCACAACAATATCCTACAATAATTACCCTGTTTTACCTGTCCCCCCCTCCCAAAAATCTTTTATTTTACGTATTAATTCATAGAAAATTTAATAAAAAATTCTATTCCTGAATTGGTGTTTTACAGACATTAATTTTAAGATTGCTTTCTTAATTTTGAGATTGCTTTCTCACAGAGTTATCTCACCATATCCTATACAGTTATCCCACTCCATCCTACACAGTTAATTTAAAATAATTCTATTAATTCATAGAAAATTAAAAAAAATCCTACTCCTGACTTGCTGTTTTACAAACATTAATTTTAAGATTGCTTTCTTAATTTTAAGACTGCTTTCTCACAGAGTTATCCCACAATATCCTACTCAGTTATCCCACTCCATCCTACACAGTTATCCCCTCACAACAATATCCTACAATAATTATCCTGTTCTACCTGTCCCCCCTCCCAAAAATCTTTTATTCTACATATTAATTCATAGAAAATTTAATAAAAATTCTATTCCTGAATTGGTGTTTTACAGACATTAATTTTAATATTGCTTTCTCCATTTTAAGACTGCTTTCTTCATTTTAAGATTGCTTTCTCACAGAGTTATCCCACAATATCTTACAGAGTTATCACACTCCATCCTACAGAGTTAATTTAAAATAATTCTATTAATTCATAGAAAATAAAAAAAAATCCTACTGTTACTTGGTGCTTTACAAACATTAATTTTAAGATGGCTTTCTTAATTTTAAGATTGCTTAATCACAGAGTTATCCCACAATATCCTGCTCAGTTATCCCACTCCATCCTACACAGTTATGCCCCTACAACAATATCCTACAATAATTACCCTGTTCTACCTGTCCCCCCTCCCAAAAATCTTTTATTTTACATATTAATTCATAGAAAATTTAATAAAAATTCTAGTCCTGAATTGGTGTTTTACAGACATTAATTTTAAGATTGCTTTCTTAATTTTGAGATTGCTTTCTCACAGAGTTATCTCACCATATCCTATACAGTTATCCCACTCCATCCTACACAGTTAATTTAAAATAATTCTATTAATTCATAGAAAATTAAAAAAAATCCTACTCCTGACTTGCTGTTTTACAAACATTAATTTTAAGATGGCTTTCTTAATTTTAAGACTGCTTTCTCACAGAGTTATCCCACAATATCCTACTCAGTTATCCCACTCCATCCTACAAAGTTATCCCCTCACAACAATATCCTACAATAATTATCCTGTTCTACCTGTCTCCCCTCCCAAAAATCTTTTATTTTACATATTAATTCATAGAAAATTTAATAAAAAATTCTATTCCTGAATTGGTGTTTTACAGACATTAATTTTAATATTGCTTTCTTAATTTTGAGATTGCTTTCTCACAGAGTTATCTCACCATATCCTATACAGTTATCCCACTCCATCCTACACAGTTAATTTAAAATAATTCTATTGATTTATAGAAAATTAAAAATCCTACTCCTGACTTGGTGTTTTACAAACATTAATTTTAAGATTGCTTTCTTAATTTTAATGTTGCTTTTTTAATTTTTAAATTGCTTAATCATAGTTATCCCACAATTTCCTACTCAGTTATCCCACTCTACCCTACACAGTTATGCCCCCACAACAATATCCTACAATAATTACCCTGTTTTACCTGTCCCCCCTCCCAGAAAATATTTTATTTTAAATATGAATTCATAGAAAATTAAATAAAAAATCCTACTCCTGACTTGGTGTTTTACAGACATTATTTTTAAGATTGCTTTCTCCATTACAGAGAGTAAAGGATCTCACTGTGGGAAAAGCTGGGGACAGCCTGAGGGGAGATTTAAAGAATGTATCCATGGTTTCTAAAAAGGGGGAAAAAAAAGATTATGCCAAAGATGGAAAGAACTGACTTGCCCTCTTTATTAATGTGCTAAATTTTGAATAATGGATTTTAAAAGTTAATGTAACTCTCAAAAACACCATCAGAGCTTCAATGCTGCTTCCTGACCAAACAAGCATGTTTAAAGGTCACATCACAACTCAGAGATGTGATGAAAACACATCCCCATGGCCAGATTCTCTCTGAAAGACAAACACACGAATATTCCACCAGGCTCCCCTTTGTTCTGAAGGGATCTGCATCCAGCTCCAAAGGCACAATTAATGTTTTATCCAGCCCTTGCTCCTAATGGACTGCACTGATCAAAGAAACCAAGTTAAATACCTGACTGGCTGCAGGGAAATCCAAAATTGTCATGGCTGAAGTGACAATCACAGGTAAACAAACTGCAAAGTGCCTTTAGGGAATTCTGAGATTCCAAAGGATCACTGGAGAAGGGCCAAAGGATTCTCTGATTTGTTTAGAGGTGCAGAGCAACTGAGACAGGGGAGCTGCAGCCCCCAGCCATCCAAAATCCTCTCTCTAAACTGCAACTGGGTGATTTTTAAGGGTCAAAGCACAATCTCTTGTACAAAAGAGCAGAAAGTCCAAGAGAATTCTTGAGTGAATTCTGCTCCTGCAGCCCCCAGCCCACCAAAATCCACTCTTTAAACTGGGTGATTTTTAAGGTCCCTGGGTCAAAGCACAACCTCTTGTACAAAGCAGCAGAAAGTCCAAGAGAATTCTTGAGGGAATTCTGCTCCTGTAGCCCTCAGCCCACCAAAATCCCTTCTCTAAACTGGAACTGGGTGATTTTTAAGGGTCAAAGCACAATCTCTTGTACAAAAGAGCAGAAAGTCCAAGAGATTTCTTGAGTGAATTCTGCTCCTGAAGCCTCCAGCCCACCAAAATCCCCTCTCTAAACTGCAACTGGGTGATTTTTAAGGGTCAAAGCAAAATCTCTTGTACAATGCAGCAGAAAGTCCAAGAGATTTCTTGAGTGAGCTCTGCTCCTGCAGCCCTCAGCTTTGCTCCTGTAACCCCCAGCTCACCAAAATCCCCTCTCTAAACTGGAACTGGATGATTTTTAAGGTCCCTGAGTTAAAGCACAACTTCTTGTACAAAGCAGCAGAAAGTCTAAGAGATTTCTTGAGTGAGCTCTGCTCCTGTAGCCCCCAGCCCACCAAAATCCCCTCTCTAAACTGAACTGGCTGATTTTTAATGTCCCTGGGTCAAAGCACAATCTCTTGTATAAAGGAGCAGAAAGTCCAAGAGATTTCTTGAGTGAGCTCTGCTCCTGCAGCCCTCAGGTGAATCCAAGCCCTGGCTGAAAGAACTGAGCGAAGAAAAGAGTTTACTCAAAAGGAGCAGGGTTTGGGATGTGCAGGATAAACAAGAGGCTGGAAAGATTTATTGAAGTCTCTTCCCAGCTGCAGCAGCTCTGTGCACTCAGAATCTGGGCTGGTTTCAAGCTAAGAGGGGTGACAGCATCACTTCCATGCTGGAAAACTGCACCTCCACCTGGCTTGTGCAGTGAAATGTGCTTGAGATCACACCCCTCTGCCTGAAGCACTTCAAAAACCTCTCCTGGTGGCAGCACAGCTGTGTGTGAAGAGGTGCAAGAGCAGAAAGAGGAATGAGACCTTTGGGTACCTCTGTTGCAAAGAAAAGCTGAGTGGCTGAGCTGAGCTGTGGTATTTAATTCTTTAATTCCCAGCATCACTTACAAACAGCTCACACCTCTCTAAGGGATGTCAGGAGGAACTTGGGACCATCATCCATGTGACAAAAAAAATCAAGGATGCCACCAGCAGCAGCATCATCAAGGCCAACAACCCTGCAGTGATTCTCTCCTGACAAAGCACCACTTGTATTTGCTGTATTTGTAAAAGAAAACATTAATCCAGGAGGTTTCTGTGCAGAGCTCACTGCCCTTGGCTAAGCAAAAAAAAGAAAAAAAGCTGAACTAAAGGCACAAAGCCTGCAGGATTTTTTGTAGCTTCCTATTTTCTGTTATTGGCAAAACAGTGTGTGGTATTTCATAAATAGCTGGTAATTTGTAGTTTTAACTTTAGGTTTTAAAAGCTGCTTTTAATTCAGGGCCAGGCTGGAACAATTTGGTTTAAGGAAGGTGTCCCTGCCCATGGAATGGGATGAGCTTTAAGGTCCCTTCAACCCAAACCATTTTGGGAATCAATGATGTTATTTAAGGTGCAAACTGGAAGTCTGGCTCTGCACAAGGAGAAATAAAGCCCAAATTCTTTGCCTGGCTCTCTGCACCCCAGATTTCTGTGTTACAGAGGAATGTGAGTGCAGCATGATGGTGACTGAAGATATTTGCATTAAGAAACTATCAATATTTCCAATTTACAGGCAGGGCAAGAGCCCTTCAAAAGTCACCATATGTGCCCCAACATCAGAAGGGTAACGAGGACAGAAAATAAAGCCACACTTCCCTGGATTCGGTCCAAAGTCATCAATAAAAAGCTGATTTTCTCTCTACCCTGCTTTTTTTTCCCCTCAGTGTCCAGAGAATTGGCACCACTGCTTCGTGAGACAATTATATCTGAATATCCAAGTGTTGCTGTTATTAATTTACTGTGGTTTCATTGTGCTCCTTCTCAGCTTCACAGCTCACAACAGCATCAGTCAGAACAGCCAGGAAATACTGGGAGTATTTCAAATATTCACAGCTGAGCATCCAACAGAACTTCATGGGGGAGGTGTCCATGGCAGGGGTGGAACTGGATGATCCTCAAGGTCCTTCCCAGCCAAACCACCCCGTGATTTTCTCATAACAATGCCTTAAATTTTATTTTCAGTCAACATTAACGACCTGGACTTTGTGATAGAGAAATCCTAATTAAAGGAAAATATTATATTGGTGATTTGTCATTTATTCCCATTCATTCTATGGGAATTGATGGAGAGACTCATGTCCAAAAGATTCATAATAAAGAATAAAGCCTCTTTAGAGGCTTTACTCTCAGAGATTCTGAGATTAATTGTGGAGGACCTATTTGCCACTGCACAAACAGAGTTTTTGAAGGAACTGTCCCAAGTAGTTTGAGACAAATTTACACCACACATACACAGTAAAAGTGGAGGAACCCAAACTTGGGGCCTAACTACAAAACTGTATTTTCTGTATTTATTCTGAATCACAGATTCAGAATAAACACCCAACACTTCCAGCTGCATCCTTTGGATCACAACTGTCACTGTTGTCCAAGCAAACTTTGGGGAATTCATTCCATTATTGGGGGGAACCTCACCCCAAACTGATCAGTCAATCCCCCAGGAGGACTTGGGGTTTCCATCAGTCTGGATGGCTGGGAATGAAATTTTTCCCAAAAAAACCCCAGCAGCAAGAAACAATTCCATGCTGTCCACAAGAGTGGCAGAGCAGGAGAGGAATATTTAGGAAATATTTAGGAATATTTAGGAAAAAGCACTGCTGCACAGCTATGAATGCTAAATACACCACCAGAAATCAAAACCCACTGAAGATAAAAACATTTATTTTAGGCTGCCTTTGCCCTCTCTGCTTCTTAAATGAATAATGAAGATGTCACTTGGCTCCAGACACCACGGGGGAATAAAATGTCACCGCTGCAGCTGCCGAATTTCCCGCTCCCAGCCCTCCAAATTAAGGGAAAAAACCCACAAAACAAAGGGAGAATTTGATTAGGAAAAGTTCAAATCCTTGCCCAAAGCCCAGCTCTTCCTGTAACGTTGCATTCTTCTCTCCTTGTGTAAACTCCTCATTAGAACAGAGCCATGTTCATAATGGAATAATTGGGGTTATAATGGAACTGTGGGAAGATAATTCCAGCTTTAGGAGGGGCAGCATGGCCCTGTAATGTTGTTTTAATGTGATTTGGGGACTGCAGGAACTGCCTGAACCTGCTCATTTAGGATTTGATCAATGGGAATTAGGCTGGTAAAGAGATGAAGCATTTGATAATTCCCAATTTGATCAATGTGAATCAGGGCTTTGGTGGAGATAAAACATTCCTCATGGATATTTGGAATATCAGTTTAATGCAGGCAGCAATAGGAACTGCAAACACAAGATTTGCCAGGTCTCTGATCCAAACCCGTGTGGGATATTTGTATTTTTCCCCTTTTAATAGGGTTTAATTATCCCTAAAGACTGATGAAGCTACAGCTGATGTAATTTCAGGCATTAAATGGAGGAAGGAAAATCCAGGAAATATTTAATATGTAACAACACCGTCCAGCTCTTGCTGTGGGAAGTGATGCAGCTTAAAAAGTGGAAGAAATTCAAGTTACAGCACTAAAACTGGGTACCTAATTCTAGACATGCCTAAAATAAAGTCAGACTATTTGCTAGCAACACCACAATTAGATCCATTAATCTTGCACTTGGAACCTGCAATCACAGGCAGCACATGGCTTTATGCATTAACAAAATTTAGCAGCTCAACCTTATTTAATTCTTCTTTTACAGCCAATTAAACAACTCTTTAAACACCACTGGAGCCTCTGTCCTCTCAATCCTCACGTGCAATTAAACTGCACATGAGAAGTGCCAAAAGAGCATCTTCAGGTCTCACTAAATCATTCCTCATTTATCCATCAAGTTCCATAAAAGAGGCAGTGATAAAATAACACCTCCTGCATTGAAACCTTCAATAAAAAGACACGGTGTTTAAAAGGATTTTATGTAAGGAAAAAAACCTTGAAATTGTAAAGTAATATTGGTATTTCGGGCACTTCATCAAATCTGCCACAATTTATGTGCATATTTCAGGCACCTTTTCCTTTCCTTTTGTTTTCTTGGAAGGTAGTGGACCAATACTGGATCCACTGATGTAAAAATTCCCAATAATTTTTAGGAAATTTGGTTTGAAGTGGAAAAGCAGCACGGTGATTGCAGTACTGCTATTACAGAGCAGTCAAATGGATGATTTCAATTTATACCTTTAGTTTCTAGAAAATTAACAAAAGTCCAATCCCATCAATGGTTAGGAATGTGGTTCCCTGTACAAATCCTCCTCAGTAAATATTCCTTGATTTCTGCACCCTATAAAATCATTTTCTTAAATTTCTTTGATGCTCAGGACTGGCCTCTGCTCTATCAATCAGCTCTATTTGTGCACAAAAAGGAATCCCAAAAATTGGATTTATTTAGAAAATCCTTTATGTATCAGGAGGAAAAACCCAATCCCAAGCCCACCTCTGCCCACTAAACCCACCCAGAGCCCTTCAGCAAAACTTCAAATCCCACCAAAAGCTTCTTTTGGAATAATGCATGTGAAATGAGACAATAATTTGATTTGGAAAGCTGAAAATATCCCCCTGTAACACAGGAAGGAGATATCCAGGTGGGAATTTCATCCCAACCTTCCTGGATTTGCAGACATGATGGAAAACCCTCCAAATTATGTTTAAATCAGACCTTGATCAATGGTCATCCTGTTTAAGGGACAGATGAATTTAGTGCTCAATATACTCTGACCATTAAACACTACAAAATTTTTATATATACACCCAAGAATATTCAACAATTCCCGCTGTTAAAGAGATAAAATGAGTTGTTCTTATACTTTAAAATTGTATTTTTATCATTATCAGCAGCTCAGAAAGGATTTTTCCCTTCCTGCTCATCAAAAACCAAAACAAAACACAAACCAGAAGAAAATCCCTCCACAAATCTACAGAAATCGTGGCGGAATAATTCATTTTTCTGCAGCATTTCTTGGTTAGAGGAGAGAATTGAGGTTGTAAAAAGTTCTGTGTCCTCACTAAAATGATGAATGGAGCCTGGAGCCTGAGGGATGGAGCAGCCCAAAGGGAAGGTCCAAGGCCAAGGGTCACTGTCACTTTGATCCATCAATTACCAGATCTTCACTTCACTTTCTTCAGCACTAATAAAAATTATTTAATCTGACCTTCACTGCTGAGGGCAGAGTGAAATTCCTCATTTAAATCCTTCCCCGTGGTGCCATTGTGATGCAAAGTTGGAAGCTCATTTTTGGTGCTCCATCAAATCTATTTTTAGAATAATGCATGCTTCTTATCAACTAGAAATTAATAAATGTATACAAAGTGTACATCCCATTTCTCTGCAGCTTATGGCTCCTATACATTGGCCTCCAAATTCTCCCAAATTCCCTCCTTTCAGCAGCCAGGGGGACTGATAGGATCTGTGAGGGAGGAAAGGGGAATGATTGTGCATTTTAATGGGCTAAGAACTCAGCCAGCTGCCTGAAAAAACAGGAGGAGGGACTCACTTGAAGCGAGCTGAGACTTCATCAGCAGCTTTTTGGTATTGCTCAGTGGTGACTTTGTAGAACTGGGCACTCTGGAAAAAAAAAAAAAAGAATAAATACAGATTTCAGTTAGTGTCATTTATAATATCTAATCAATAAAGCTGTTTTTGGAGTTAAGCTGTTTCAAAAAACTGTCAAAACTCAACCATAAAATGACAGTTTCAGAAATCACTTTTTTGGATTTTTTTTTAAATAAATGTGTCTTGATTATGCAAAAGGAATGGCTCTTGGAGAAGAAACTAAAGGGACATGAGGCAAGAATCCCATATTTAGCACAAGGTGCTCCTGGAGTGTTTGCAACTTCTTCATTAGAAATTAAAATCCAAAGAGTGATTTTAGATTTCTCTGCAGTGCCCTGTTTGTGTTCCTCACACACATCTCCCCCCTGCCTCACAGGTGGCACTCGAGCCAAGCTTCAAAATCCCACAATAAATTAACAAAGGCTGGAATTTCCCTTCTGCTCTCTGCCTTGAAAACACTTCTCTGAGGATTTACTGGAATATTCCAAACTCCCAGATTGCTTCCATCAGCTGCTAATTTCAATTTTTAAAGCCAGGCAGCTTCAGAAGAGATTTTCATCTCTTCTAAACCCGCTGATGGCTTTGACTCACTTCTACAAAATAATTTCCAAAGTACAGGTGAGAGATGTTCACCAAGCCACAGAACTTTTCTAGGTGTGAAAATGCTGTGCCAGGGAAGGCTCAGCTTTGATTTTGGGAAAATTCCTTTCTGGAAAGGCTGGTCAAGCTTTGGAACAGCTGCAGGGGTGGAGTCCCCGTCCCTGGAGGGATTCAAAGCCCTGTGGAGGTGGCACTTGGGGACACAGCACAGTGGTGGCCTCAGCAGGGCTGGGAATGGTTGGATTGGATGACCTTAAAGGTCTTTTCCAGCCTGAAGAATTCTGTCATCCTGCAGGCTGAGATAAATCCCTGGGATGTTGTTTTGCTCCATGTCTCAATAACACAGAGGGGGCATTTTTCAGGAGGTTTTTATAGCCTGGGCACAGCTGGACCTCAGCTGTAATAACCAAGGCACCTGGCTGCCCAGCTGGAGGGGGAAAGCAAAGTTTGAGCAGCTCCAAACTTCTCTGAAATCATTTTCATGGGAGTGCTGCTGGTAACAGGGCATGGAGAAGCAAAAAGGTTGTGCTGGCACTTGCAGGAACTCTGGTGTAGCTTTGAGTCATGGGCATCCCAGGGAGTGATGTTAACATGGCAACAAAACTCTGACAGTCCCACACTGTGTGACTGCATCAAAACAGCTGAACCCTTCTTTTAACAACCTGGACTTTATCCTGTGCCTTGGAGCTATTGATGCCTCAATACTGATTTGGCATCTTCCAAATATTTAACTTGTGTCAGGCTGAGGGAGCTGGGATTGTTCAGCCTGGAGAGGAAAATGTTCTGGGAGAGCTCAGAGAGAGCTCCAGGGACTGGGGCCAAGGCCTGCAGGGACAGCACCCAGGGAATGGCTCCCAGTGCCAGAGGGCAGCCATGGATGGGATCTTGGCAATGAGGAATTCCTGGCTGGGCTGGGATTGCCAGAGCAGCTGGGGCTGCCCCTGATCCCTGCAATGGCCAAGGCCAGGCTGGAGCAGCCTGGGATGGTGGGATTGGAATGGGATGGGCTTGAAGGTCCCTTCCCACCCAAACCATTCTGGGATTTGGGACACTCAGAATCCATCCCGAGGGATTTTTATGGAAAATGGGGAGAGAAAAGAGAGGAAAAAGGAAGGGAGACCCTTCATGGTTTGCTGAGATTTCAAGTGAAGCCCCTGGGTCCATGAATGTCTTGGAGAGGAGATGGATCCAATGTCAGGCTGGGAGAGCTGGGAATGTTCCCCTGGAGCAGGGAAGGCTCCAGGAGAGCTTCCAGCACATTGCAGGGCCTGCAGGGGCTCCAGGAGAGCTGCAGAGGGACTGGGGCCAAGGCCTGCAGGGACAGCACCCAGGGAATGGCTCCCAGTGCCAGAGGGCAGCCATGGATGGGATCTTGGCAATGAGGAATTCCTGGCTGGGCTGGGATTGCCAGAGCAGCTGGGGCTGCCCCTGATCCCTGCAATGGCCAAGGCCAGAGTCTGGAGCCCCCTGGGACAGTGGGAGGTGTCCCTGCCATGGCAGGGGTGGCACTGGATGGGATTTAAAGTCCCTTCCAACCCAAACCACTCCATGATTCCATAACACACATGGATGCCACAATCCAGTCCATGGGAAGCATCTTTCCAATTTTAATTTTGGATGAAATAAAGCAGTTTAGCTTAAGACACTGATGTATGGAAAAGCAATATGATGAAAACATTTTTAGGGGGGAAAAAATGGGAAAGGCTGTAAGTGGAGAGATCACTCTTCCATAAAAGTCACAGATGACACAGGTCTGTGGTCACTGGGTGAGTAAACATGTCCTGAGGAATATTTATCATTTTATGAGCAGTGCAGGTCTCACTCCTGCAAAAACACTTCCTGAAATTCCAAAATAGGCAACGCCAACTACAAAAAATTGCAAAGAAAAACATTTTCCCTTCGCACTATAAGATTTCATCTTCCAAGCCTCTTCCCTGTGAACGATAATCTTAAAATGTACCAAAATCAGTGAATAAAACGCCAGCTCCAGACAGGGCTAAAATTGTACTGCAGGACGAATATTTTCTCCCAAATGATAACAAATTGGGTAAGAGGCACTGCAGGCAAAGGTCAGGCCTGGATCAGCAGGAGCAGAGAGCTGTGCTGCACTCCCCACTGCCAGCCCCACTCCTCATCACTCATTTGCACTCCAACCCTGCTTTCCACGCACCCTCATTTATTTTTTCATAAATCATCGTCGGCCAGAGAGCAAATGGAAGTGAAATTCTGCTCACACCAGTGACCCCAGGCAGGCCCAGGGGAATGGGATGGGATTTGTGGGGTGGGATGGTTCTGTGGGATGGGATCTGATGGGATAGGATGGAATGGGATCTCTGGGATGGGATGGGATCTATGGAATGGGATCTGTGGGATGGGATCTGTGGGAGGGGATGGGATCCATGGGATGGGATCTATGGGATGGGATCTGTGGGATGGGATCTGTAGGATGGGATGGGATCTATGGGATGGGATCTGTGGGATGGGATCTGTGGGAGGGGATGGGATCCATGGGATGGGATCTGTGGGATGGGATGGGATGCATGGGATGGGATCTGTGGGATGGGATCTGTGGGATGGGATGGGATCCATGGGATGGGATCCATGGGATGGGATCCTTGGGATGGGATCTGTGGGAGGGGATGGGATCCATGGGATGGGATCCTTGGGATGGGATCTGTGGGAGGGGATCTGTAGGATGGGATGGGATCTATGGAATGGGAGGGGACGGGATGTGTGGGATGGGATGTGTGGGATGGGATAGGATCTGTGGGATGGGATCCATGGCATGGGACCAGAAAGACAGTTCAGGCTTGATTAAAATGAGCCCCAGCTCCTCAGCACAGGACCAAGCAGAAGGGCCTGACACATAACTCAGATCTTCCAGAGAGGGTGAAACAAAGGCCAAGGTGAGGGGAAAGGAGTAGAAGGGAGCTAAAAAAGCCAACAAATATTCCCTGATGAAATCCAAGATAATTCAACAAGGTTCAGCATCTCAAACCTTCCCCCTGCTCAATCCCCTGAATCCACAGACAAAAGAATCAGAGTTAAAACTTAAAGTGGAGGCAGAAAGTGCCCACCTGGCTCATCCTCACCCTCACAGCTCCTGGGGACACCACTGGGCACCAACGTTTTGCTTTAGCAGGTTCACAGGGATGCCTCAGGTTTGGCTTTTATATTTTTCACATTCTGTGCTGCTTTAGTGTGTGGGTCTGGGTTCATATTATGGGATGGTGAGCTCTGTGCACAGAGCAGGGAGACAAAACAATTCCTGCTCCAGCTGGGCACCAAGGACAAATGACCCAAACCTCAGCCCAGGAGCACAAACCCCGTGGGCTGCAGAGAGAAAAACAAGCAGGGTGGGACTGCAGGGGCTGAAGCTGGAATGGGACAATGAACTGCAAGGTGCAAATGGAGCAGAACTGATCCCAGGGAGAGACCCCGGCAGCGCTCGTGCATTTTGGGGCCATTTTGGTTCATCTTGGGTGCAGCCCTGGCTGGGCTCTGGTGCTGCCCAAGGTGCATCCATTAAGTGCCACTGTGACATTTTCTGAAAAATCTCTTCACCAGGATTGCTTCTCCTGAGAAGCTGAGAAGCCTCAGCTTCTCCATGTTTTGCTCCTCTGGAATGTGGTCTGGAGATTGTTTACCCAAACATGTGAATTGTTTTTAATTAATGGCCAATCACCATCAGCAGTGTTGGACTCTGAGTCAGTTAGGAGTTTTTATTATTCATTCTTGTTGAGCCTTCTGAGGTCTCCTTTCTCTTTCTTCAGTATAGTTTTAGTATAGCATAATATATAATATAATATAATATAATATAATATAATATAATATAATATAATATAATATAATAATAAATCAGCCTTCTGAGAACTTGTAGCCAAATTCTCATCTCTCACCTCGTCCTGGGGACCCTCACAAGCACCACAACTGAGGAGATCCTTTTAATAAATCCCAGCTTTATTCTTTGAGTCCATCTGGTCTCTGTCCTAGCTCAGATCCTCAAGGCACCAGGACGAGCCCACAGCAGGGCGAGCGTGGCCGGGGCAGGGCTGGGATGATGAATGGTTCTCCATCACCCCCTGTCCCCTCCCAGGCCAGCACAGACTGGAATCTTATTTAGGCTGCCATTTATCTTTCTTTGGGCCAGTCAATAAAGATGAACACAACAGTTGTAAGGATCGATTGCAATTTTTTCTCATTTTCAAGCATGAAGGAGCATTTCTGACATAAAAACAATACTCGGGGTGTACTTGTTCTGCTTTTTAATTGCAGTTCAAGTGATCAACTGAGCTGCTCTCTATGCCTAGAAGTTTTAATCCTACAAGCTATCAAGAAATCATTTGTTATCTCAGCTGAAGTGTGCTGTTTGTTGGCTCAGGTCTGCTATTGAAACTCACTCAGATTCTCTTTTAGAGATAAACTCTCCGTAACCCAGAGACGAAGTTTCGCTTTCCAAGTCCTCCCTAATCCTTCAGATAAAAGTGCAGTGGTCATTTCCCTAAATACAGATTAAAAATGGTGCTGTAGCATCATTTCCTCACCTCCAGATAAAGGCAGACATTTATTATTGGTTTATTATTAAACCAATCTGTGATTCCACAAAACGAAGGAGCAACCTGCAGAATGGAAATTCACTCCCCACCTGTCCAAGCTGGTCCCAGGGCAGCTTGGACAGGGCTTGGAGCAGCCTGGGACAGTGGCAGGTGTCCCTGCCATGGCAGGGGTGGCATTGGATGAGTTTAAATTCCCTTCAACCCCAAAGCCAGCAGTTTTGGGCCAAGATAATGAAAATATCGCAGTAAAAATGAGTAACAAGTAGTGCCTTTTCCCTCAAAGTGAACTGAAAGAAACAGAGGCTGAATGAGAAGTTAAAGAGAATTTCAGTTTCACTTTTAAATCCATCCAGTTTGTCCTGATACATACACAGAGCCACAGAAAATATAAATAATGCCAGAAGTCAGGAGGTAGAAAAATGAGATGTGGCCACTGGTGAAAGTGTTTTCACCACGTTTGCCACTGAAATAATTTTCCCTGAGCCAAAGTGGAAGCAGAAGCTTCTTAAAGCTGGAGGAATAAGAGGAGAATTATTTCTCTCAAGAGCTCTGATTTCAAAGGTCTGTGTCAGAAAATAAATCCCTGGAGCCCCTCAGAAGGTCACTGTTTTGTCTGCATGGAGGAACTCAAAGCACAAGTACACGTTTCACTCTGGGCTGAAAATCTTCAGATTTGCAAGCAGGGAAAGTTCTGAGAGATCCTGTGTCATCCACGCTGATAAAAGATTATCAAAAGAACCAGGAGAACTTGAGATCCCTCATTTAATTTCACCAGAGATGCTTCACCTATATGCACTATTTTATTAAAAATGTGGTGAAACTGTTTTTTTACTGCAGACAGACCACGACTGATTTTGGCATTGAATTCTTGCTTTTAAACCCTTAAAGCCCTGAAGAGATTCATTAGGAGAGTAACATTCATGCAATCTATTTAATTTTTTTAAAATTAAATTTAATAGTTACGTAGTTAACAGATTATTGGACAAAGAAAAAAAGACTTTTGACTTGCATACAAAAGAGACAAATCTGCCCTTTGCTTCAAGTCAGTGCTGGGAAAGACAAAAATGAGCCCAGCTTGACTCCAGCTCAGCTCAGCACCTGCTCCACCCACCAAAGGAACCAAGGGCTTGGGCTGTTTGGTACCTTTGAGAATCAGGGGAGAATTTTTAATTTAAAGACTTCTCTCTCCTTCTCATCCTCCCCCACGAAAAGACTCAAAGCATCGGCAGGCAAAGATTATCCTGTTCCCTGAATGGCAAATTGGGAAGTTTTCTGTGCCTCTTTTAAACCCATTTCTGCCGCAGTTAAGCTCCTTTTCTCCCTTAATTGTACTCGTGGCCATTTCATCTCGGGATCTTTAACAAAGCCATTTGTGGATAATAGGGAGCATTTTGTTTTAATCATCCTGTTGACACAGAGCCCGAGATCTGAACAGCCTTAAAAGAGATTTCCAAAGGCACAAGGAAATTGTTTCACTTATTTTTAGCCCAAACTCAAGACTGACCAGGCTGCTCCAAGCCCCATCCCTGGACTTGGCCATTGCAGGGATCAGGGGCAGCCCCAGCTGCTCTGGGAATCCCTTCCCAAAATCCCACCCCAGTCTCCCTCTCCAGGGAATTCCCTCCATTCCCAGCTCTCCCAGCCTGGGATTGGATCCATCCCCACCCCGACTCCTCTCTAGGAAGGAATTTTGGGATCTGGGGGCTTCACTGGGAATCTCAGGACTCCAGGAAGGGTCTCCCTTCCCTCTTCCATCCCCAACTTCCATAAAAATCCCTCGGGATGGATTCTGAGCCTCCCTGATCCCAGAATGGTTTGGGTGGGAAGGGACCTTCAAGCCCATCCCATTCCAATCCCACCATCCCAGGCTGCTCCAGCCTGGCCTTGGCCATTGCAGGGATCAGGGGCAGCCCCAGCTGCTCTGGCAATTCCAGCCCAGCCAGGAATTCCTCATTGCCAAGATCCCATCCATGGCTGCCCTCTGGCACTGGGAGCCATTCCCTGGGTGCTGTCCCTGCAGGCCTTGGCCCCAGTCCCTCTGCAGCTCTCCTGGAGCCCCTGCAGGCCCTGCAATGTGCTGGAAGCTCTCCCTGGAGCCTTCCCTGCTCCAGGGGAACATTCCCAGCTCTCCCAGCCTGGCTCCAGCCCTGGAGCAGCTCCATGAGTTCCTCTGGACTGCAGAGAAAAAGGCAAGATTAGAAGAAATAAACTTGAAAACCTCCAGTCATGTTTCATCTTTGGAACTGCCACCAAGTGAGCGAGGAGAGAAGGAATTAAGGAAGAAAAAAGACCAAAAAAAGAATAAAACCATCAGCTGTTCTGTGCCTCCACCCCAGTTCCAAATTACATTAAATTACAGCGTTATAAATATGACCATTCCAATGGCATTTTCATTGGAGTTTAAAGCCTCTATTTGTGCCTGAATTGATTTTAATAAGCTATGGAAAAGCAAGCATTTAACATCAGACAGCTTCCCAAGTAACACTGCATCTTCATTCTGCCTCCAAATGATCTATGGATGAGGGAATTTCTTCTGAAATGTCAGCACATCAGGCCTGTGCTTGAATTTTTAGATAAGTTATTCTTTCTATAAGTTCTGACTGCTCTCATTTGATCCAGCTGCTCTAGTCAATCCATTGGTGCAGCTTTTATTCCAGAGATGAAACTAAGGATGTCCAAATCCACATTCAGAGATGCTACATAACACTTAAGAGTTTTATTCTTGTTTTTAAACCCTATTAGGAGCTCCTTTTTAATGAGGGGACTCACTGCCTTCACTGGGGGAAAGTTCTGCGGATCTGCCGCAGGGCTGAAAATCAGGAATTTATGGAATTTATCCAAATGGAACATTTCTCCACCAAAAAATGGTCACTGCACAAAGCAAACCAGTTTTCCAGTCCTGAACTACAGCATCAAAAGTGGCTTTGGGGAAGGACCCAACAAAACCCTCCCACTACAATTCAGGACAACTCAGGGACTAAAGATGGATGGACAGAGCAGGGGATGAGCTTTCAAAGCAGGGGAGACCTTTTTTATGTGCAACAAGTGGGAGAAGTGGCTGCAAGGCAGGGAGAGGGAATTCAAAGTGAAAGAGAAGCTCCACAGAAAGAAAAGAAGCAAAGGAAGGAACCTGGGACTGAGCTTACAGAGGACACCCAGATAAGGAAGTTGAAATTAAGGCAATTATCAGGATTTTGGTGCTGCTTGCCCAGAGCTCCCTATTTCAAATTCAACTGCAATTCCCTCTCTTCTACCTTTAGAAAACTTCCAAGTGAAGCTTTGGAACCTCAAAACTTTTGTGTTTTGAAGTTGTCTGTTGTGTCCTGGATGAAGCTGGGTCAGGACCAGGCTGTGCCTGTGACAGAAGAGATGCCTGAACTGTTACACACTCAAGGGAGGATTTGGGACACCCAAAACCACACAAGTACCTGGCTCCTACAGAGAAATAAAACCCAAAAAGGATCCAAAGCTGTTGAAAATTACACAGACCCACCCAAACAAAAACCTAGGAGGTGTCCCTGCCCATGGCAGGTTGGAATGAGGTGAAGTTTAAGGTCCCAAACCAATCTGTGATTCCACAAAATGAAGGAGCAACCTGCAGAATGCAAATTCCCATCAGTGAAAATTCACTTCCCACCAGTGTTTGCTGGATTCCATGATGGGTTTTCATCAAAGATTTCAGTGATATTCAGAGATGTCAAAGATATTCAGAGTGCAGCAAGCAGGGTAAAATACTTAACTCAGTTATCAGCAGAAAATGGGGAAAAAGAGAGCAATTTCTGACCTTTTCTTTTGAATTTCCAACTCAGTTTTTCAGGCACCGCTAACTAATGCCTCTAACTGCAACTATTAATGGCTCTGAAGTTTCTCCCCAGCCATGGCTCACTTCACTTTTCTGCCCTGCTACAACATCGATCTCTAATTTGTTAACACTCAGAACTGCCAAAGAAAATGAAAACCTTGGTGAAAAGGACAAATCTATTCCAAGTTCTTACAGCTATTCAGCCAGGCAGCTAATCTGCATGTAATTGTAGCAGTGGTGTTAATACAAATGTGCTCAGGCTTAGAGATGCACCTGAAAATGCACAAGTGTATTTATGGCCCCTCCTGATGATGAGAAGCCTCATTTAGATCATTTCCATTTCCAATTTCTCTTTTCAGCTCAGCCCTGTCACTATCCCATGGTTTAAATTCTGTTTTCCCAATGGGGTTATTTCTCCACGACCCCCAAAATGAGTGTGGGACATCTTTGAGGCACACAGGAATGGGAATTGCTTCTGCCAGGGGTGATCTGCAAGAAATCTGCCCAAGAAATCTAAACTGGGAATTCCCTTCTGTTGGTGGCATCAGGTGCAGACAGCAGCACAGGAACGAGGATTTCAAATTCCTGGTGCTGGTTGCTTTAATGGAATTAATTCTTAAATATTGGTCCAGTGGGCCACTTATGCAAAGCAAAAATGACATCACAGAGAATCACAGCTCAAAGCAAAGCAGGATCAGCATAAATCCTAAAATCCTGGAATGGTTTGGGATGGAAGGGACCTTCAAGATGATCCAGTTCCAACCCCTGCCAAGGGCTGGCACGTCTCCAGCTAGTCCAAGTTGTCCGGGGTCCCATCCAGGAATGGCTGTGACATCCAAGTGTCTGGAATTCCAAAATATTTTGGAACAAAACAGGCAATTCCAAGTGTTTTATTCCATGGACAGAGCTGTCCATTCTGCAGGGATCATTCCCAAACACTCAGCTTTGATCCAGCAGCACAAAGTCAGCTCAGTTAAAATCTTCCATTCCATTCCATTCCATTCCATTCCATTCCATTCCATTCCATTCCATTCCATTCCATTCCATTCCATTCCATTCCATTCCTGCACAGCTCAGCTCATCCTGCATGGATCACTCCCACAAAGTCCTGAGGTGCTGGAGACTCAAAGAAAGACAATTTGAGGTCATCCATGAAGCTCTTTTGGGAAAGAGACAGTGCTGAGTGCAGAGCAGCCCTTCCATGGTCTACAGCTGCCACGATTTTAAGAGGAAGTCTCAAAGTCAGAGAAAATCTGGGGAAATCCCTTTAACCACCAACTCTTTTTGGAGGCAGAGATCCCGTGAAAGTGGTCAAAAAAAGTACTTTCCTCCAAGGGACACCTCCTGCTAGGCCAGAGTCTCATCCAGGAATGGCTGTGACTTCCAAGTGTCTGGAATTCCAAAATATTTTGGAACAAAACAGGCAATTCCAAGTGTTTTATTCCATGGAAAGAGCTGTCCATTCTGCATGGATCATTCCCAACCACTCAGTTTTGCTCCAGCAGCACAAGTTCAGCTCAGTTAAAATCTTCCATTCCATTCCATTCCATTCCATTCCATTCCATTCCATTCCATTCCATTCCATTCCATTCCATTCCATCCCTGCACAACTCAGCTCATCCTGCATGGATCACTCCCACAAAGTCCTGAGGTGCTGGAGACTCAAAGGAAGATAATTTGAGGTCATCCATGAAGCTCTTTTGGGAAAACTTCAGCAGAGTCCAGGGCAGCCCTTCCATGGTCTACAGCTGCCACGATTTTAAGGGGAAGTCTCAAAGTCAGAGAAAATCTGAGGAAATCTCTTTAACCACCACTTGTTTCCACCTCATTCTGGCCACTTTTTGGAGGCAGAGATCCCGTAAAAGTGGTAAAAAAAGTACTTTCCTCCAAGTAAGAGGTTATGGTATCTCCAGCCCTGGAGGTCCCCAAAAATCCCCCTATCAAAGCCCTCACCAACCTGCTCTGAGCAGGTGCTTGGACCTCCCAAGGCCCCTTGCAGTCAGAACAACTCCATAAATATGGAAATTCAGCTCTGCTATCAGGGTGAAAATCTCTTTTGGCTTGTAGATGTGCAATCTGCTCTGCAGCTGGAGGTGAAATTCATCTTGTGGCAGAAGCCCAACAGAAAGAATCACAGATTAGCTCTGTCTTCTTTCAAATCAATGGAAAATAGCTGGGTTTAGCTGTGTTTATTAGATCTCCCCCATCACTGCTGCCTGAGATTGGCTGCCTCAGGCCATAATGAGTGCAAGATTACCATTTTTTGAAAAGCACAAATAACACTCACACGCCAGCCTGAGACAGACCATGAATAAAGTTCCTGGAAAAAAAAAATTCTAAAATATTCTGTCTCTCTCAATCCAACAAGCCTGGAAACAATGTCATGGCACAGGCTTGTTGCTGTTTCTCTCACTGCTTTAAAAAGTTTTGTCTGTGGTTTTTGGTTTTTTTTTTTTGAGCTGGTGTTTGTGGGAACTTTCCTCAGGAACAAGCTTGATCAATCCTATCAAATTCTCATTTTGTGGAATTATGAGCTGCAGTATCCAAACAGGATGAGTTTGATATTCAAAACCACTTTAATTTGGTCAAAGCAATGAACTTCTTTGAATGTTGCTGCCACAAATAATCTGAATTTTGGTCTCACTGTCAGGTGATATTTTTGATGGCTGGGATCAGCAGGAGAGCAAAGAGGGGGTGAATATGGAGAGCAGGTTTTTCACTGTGCAAAGTTCATGATCCAACTGAAAACAGCCACAAGAAAAGACAGAAAATCTGATACCAACTGACTGACAGCTGATGCTGCTACAACAAAAGCCAAACTGTAAAAATCTAGAGATCAATATCAGGTTTTGGTGATGCTGAAGCAACTAAGGGATTTCAAGGATGGTCTCTGGCAGCTGCTTTGAACACCAGGTGAGAGCAGCGAGGAGGAATCAGCACTGGGACAACAAAACTGCTGAGGATATAAAAAATCCCTGATGAAAACCAATGCAGGTATTTGTTTGGAGGAGTGATAAGCACCTGAATCCAAGCAAACTGCATTTTACCCTCAGATTAGGTGGAGAACTCTGCTCAAATTTAATTTAGGGAAATTAACTAATTTAAATTTAGGGAAGCAAGAGAGGAAATGAGCTCTGAGCATGTTTAAATCAAAGGAAAGTGAGATTTTTTCAGTGCTTTTCCCAGAGTGGATCCCAGCACACCCTGAGCTCAGGAATTGCCTCCTGAAGGAAAAGCAGCCACAACTAAGGCAGCTGGGCTCTCCCTAAAAACCTGCTCAGGATCAATCCAGGACCCAGGAAAATGAAAGCACGACACAGTGGAATTATCAGCACCAAACACATTGATCTGCAAGTTTAAAAATCACAGCATTGCTCTCAATGAGGCAAAATCCACCAAATTCCTACAGCTGGCTGACACACGAGGCCAAATAATTCAAACACAGACTCCTACAAACCTTCCTCATTTGTAACTGGGTTTTGTGACCTCTGAAGATGATTCCCACCATTTCCTGGGCTCCTTTTTCCTGCATTCCTCACGGGTTTGTTTATTCCCACTGGCCATTTCTATCTCTCTCCTATATTGCATAATTGAAGCCAGAGTTGTTATTTTGCATTTCAGCCATCCCACAGCTATCTGGGGCATGTTCTGTCCTACAAACATTTCTCCCACTGTAACCTGTATTTTTCCTTCCCATTCCAAGTGTTGCATTGTGCTGCACACCTGCATTTCTCCAGACATTCCCCTTTTCTCCTGAACAGACCTTTCAGTTGTTTTTGTGAATTCACTTTGTGTCCCCCTACCACGGCCATTTCTTGGAGTAAAATCTGTGAATTCAACATTTCCCTGTGTAAGGTTACAAAAGGTCTGCCAACCCCTGTACCCATCCTGGAATTTGGTTTTTTAGGATGGGATTCATCCCTGGAAATGTCCAAGGCCAGGTTGGATGGGGCTTGGAGCACCCTGGTATTTGGGAGATGTTCTGTCCTACAGATGGATTCTTTTCCACTGTAACATTTATTTTCCCTTCCCATTTCAAGTGTTCCATTGTGCTGCACTCCTGCATTTCTCCAGATATTCCCCTTTTTCCAGACTTTCAGTTGTTTTTGTGAATTCACTTTGTGTCACACACATTGTCCCTCTACCATGGCCACTTCTTGTAGTAAAATCTGTGAATTCAACATTTCCCTGTAAGAAATTCCTGTATAAGGTTATAAAAGGTCTGCCAACCCCTGTACCCATCCTGGAATTTGTTTTTTTAGGATGGGATTCATCCCTGGAAATGTCCAAGGCCAGGCTGGATGGGGCTTGGAGCACCCTGGTATTTGGGTATTTTCTGTCCTTCAGTTGGATTCTTTTTCCCACTCTAGCTTTTATTTTTCTTTCCCATTCCAAGTGTTCCATTGTGCTGCACACCTGCATTTCTCCAGACATTCCCCTTTTTCCCTGAACAGACTTTTCAGTTGTTTTTGTGAATTCAACATTTCCCTGTGTAAGGTTATAAAAGGTCTCCCAACCCCTGTACCCATGCTGGAATTTATTTTTAGGATTGAATTCACCCCTGGAAATGTCCAAGGCCAGGTTGGATGGGGCTTGGAGCACCCTGGTATTTGGGAGATGTTCTGTCCTACAGATGGATTCTTTCCCACTGTAACATTTATTTTCCCTTCCCATTTCAAGTGTTCCATTGTGCTGCACTCCTGCATTTCTCCAGATATTCCCCTTTTTCCAGACTTTCAGTTGTTTTTGTGAATTCACTTTGTGTCACACACACACTGTCCCCCTACCATGGCCATTTCTTGGAGTAAAATCTGTGAATTCAACATTTCCCTGTAAGAAATTCCTGTGTAGGGTTATAAAAGGTCTGCCAACCCCTGTACCCATCCTGGAATTTGTCTTTTAGGATGGGATTCATCCCTGGAAATGTCCCAGGCCAGGCTGGATGGGGCTTGGAGCACCCCAGTATTTGGGTATTTTCTGTGCTTCAGTTGGATTCTTCTTCCCACTCTAGCTTTTATTTTTCTTTCCCATTTCAAGTGTTGCATTGTGCTGCACTCCTGCATTTCTCCAGACATTCCCCCTTTTTCCAGACTTTCAGTTGTTTTTGTGAATTCACTTTGTGTCACACTGTCCGCCTACCATGGCCGTATCTTGGAGTAAAATCTGTGAATTCAACATTTCCCTGTGTAGGGTTACAAAAGGTCTGCCAACCCCTGTACCCATGCTGGAATTTATTTTTAGGATTGAATTCACCCCTGGAAATGTCCAAGGCCAGGTTGGATGCACCCTGGTATTTTGGAGATGTTCTGTCCTACAGATGGATTCTTTCCCACTGTAACATTTATTTTCCCTTCCCATTTCAAGTGTTCCATTGTGCTGCACTCCTGCATTTCTCCAGATATTCCCCTTTTTCCAGACTTTCAGTTGTTTTTGTGAATTCACTTTGTGTCACACACACACTGTCCCTCTACCATGGCCATATCTTGGAGTAAAATCTGTGAATTCAACACTTCCCTGTAAGAAATTCCTGTGTAGGGTTATAAAAGGTCTGTCAACCCCTGTACCCATCCTGGAATTTGTTTCTTTGGATGGGATTCATCCCTGGAAATGTCCCAGGCCAGGCTGGATGGGGCTTGGAGCACCCCGGTATTTGGGTATTTTCTGTCCTTCAGTTGGATTCTTTTTCCCACTCTAGCTTTTATTTTTCTTTCCCATTCCAAGTGTTCCATTGTGCTGCACACCTGCATTTCTCCAGACATTCCCCTTTTCTCCTGAACAGACCTTTCAGTTGTTTTTGTGAATTCACTTTGTGTCCCCCTACCACGGCCATTTCTTGGAGTAAAATCTGTGAATTCAACATTTCCCTGAGCAGGGTTACAAAAGGTCTGCCAACCCCTGTACCCATCCTGGAATTTGGTTTTTTAGGATGGGATTCACCCCTGGAAATGTCCCAGGCCAGGTTGGATGGCGCTTGGAGCACCCTGGTATTTGGGAGATGTTCTGTCCTACAGATGGATTCTTTCTCACTGTAACATTTATTTTCCCTTCCCATTTCAAGTGTTGCATTGTGCTGCACTCCTGCATTTCTCCAGATATTCCCCTTTTTCCAGACTTTCAGTTGTTTTTGTGAATTCACTTTGTGTCACACTGTCCCCCTGCCATGGCCATTTCTTGGAGTAAAATCTGTGAATTCAACATTTTCCTGTGTAGAGTTACAAAAGGTCTCCCAACCCCTGTACCCATCCTGGAATTTGTCTTTTAGGATGGGATTCACCCCTGGAAATGTCCAAGGCAAGGTTGGATGGGGTTTGGAGCACCCTGGGATGGTGGAAAATGTCCCTGCCATGGAAATGAGCTTTAAGGTCCCTCCCAACCCAAAGCACTCTGAGATTTACAAAAACACCACAATTTAGACCCACAAATGCTCTGGTACACATTTGTGCCGTGCCCAAATAACACCTCCCAAATGAGAGAAGGATTCCACACTGTAGTTCTTTCGAAAAGCCACAAACACAACCATTTCATTTGCAATTCTCCTTCACTCCTCACAGCAACAGGTCCAGCTGGATAAATTCCATCTCTGTATTGATTCCCCAGCTGGCTGATAACATATGGAAATACTTGTAAATTTGGATTTTAGTATTTTGCTTTATAAAGCATGAGAGCATTGAGGATGAACTTGATATAATCAATACTTTTTTCTCTTTTTTTTCCCCTCCAAGTACAAAAGTGACTCTCAAAAGCTCCCATATCTTTAATCTGGGCAGATATAGGAGAAACATCCCTTTTGCTACTATAAAATCTGGAATTACCTCATAGGGACAACTCTCTCAGGCACAGAGTGGTGTTTTTGGGGTTGTCCTGTGCAGGGCCAAGAATTCCTGCCAGCAGGAATTGTATTTATGGCAGCTACACCCTGAAATTCCACATTAATTTTGTCTTCAAATTCTTTAAGCCTAGGCAAGTAGAGGAGTGAAACACTGCCAGTAAACTCAGTCACAAAAAAGGAGGTTCACATGTCTGCAAACTTTTAATTGCATCAACTACTGCAGTAAAAAGACATCAAATGTCCCCTCAAACACTGGCACTAAATCCTTGTTCTGTCAACCACTGGTAAAACTCCCACTTCAAAAACATCCCACATGCTGCATGGTACAAACACACACAGCACTTTACACTTGATTTTCCAATATGAAAGCACAGGTCTTGTAAGGATTGTTCAGTTTTTTCATGAAGTTCTTTCAATTTTACAAGTACCTGAAATAATCTCTTGTCAGTTCATGGCAACAATTCAAAGAAAAAAATTCACTGATGTTTTCTGAATTTAAAAGGGTCATTTACTGCTTTTTAGAAGGCCTTTAAAAAACCCCAATTTCTGCAGATTTTCTAACAAAAGGAAGCCCAACCTCTACTATTATCCAATAACTCATCTCACCTATACACAGAATTCTTTTGTTTTGCTCAGTTGAGATCCCACTGAAAAACTCCAGCCTGCTCAGCCACAAGAGATTCTCAAAGAATCAGCATTCTGCACATTATTTTAAACATATAATTAAAGAAAGTTTCTAAAAAATGCAGTGACAGGAGCAGCAGAAATTCTTCAGTTTCTCAAGAAGGAGGCTCATGGAAGCTGTCTAAGAGGTGCAATGAACACAGGCTGGGCTGGATTTGTTTCACAGGGTGTGTTTGGCTGCCAAGGAATTATTTGGAAGTGTAAAGTCAAAAATACTGCACCTACTCAGTGGATTAGAGGGACATGGGAGAAAAAATATCAATAGTTATCATTTAGAGACAGCAAATGGAACAGTTTCAGCTACAGGGAACTGTCCAGAGGAAGGACAGACTGAGCACCTGAGCTCTGGCACACAGGGAATGGCATTCCCTGAAAACAGCTCTGATTTCACACTGGGGCTCTTCTTTTACTCCAAAACAACTCTGATTTTCTTTTTAAAGAGTGAAAAGATGAGTTGGGAGGGACCTTGAAGCTCATCTCATTCTACACCATCAGCGGCAGGGACACCTCCCCCTGTCCCAGGCTGCTCCAGCCCCAGTGCCCAGCCTGGCCTTGGCCATTGCAGGGATCAGGGGCAGCCCCAGCTGCTCTGGGAATCCCTTCCCAAAATCCCACCCCAGTCTCCCTCTCCAGGGAATTCCCTCCATTCCCAGCTCTCCCAGCCTGGGATTGGATCCATCCCCAGCCCGACTCCTCTCTAGGAAGGGATTTTGGGATCTGGGGGCTTCACTGGGAATCTCAGGACTCCAGGAAGGGTCTCCCTTCCCTTTTCCATCCCCAACTTCCATAAAAATCCCTCAGGATGGATTCTGAGTGTCCCAAATCCCAGAATGGTTTGGGTGGGAAGGGACCTTCAAGCCCATCCCATTCCAATCCCACCATCCCAGGCTGCTCCAGCCTGGCCTTGGCCATTGCAGGGATCAGGGGCAGCCCCAGCTGCTCTGGCAATCCCAGCCCAGCCAGGAATTCCTCATTGCCAAGATCCCATCCATGGCTGCCCTCTGGCACTGGGAGCCATTCCCTGGGTGCTGTCCCTGCAGGCCTTGGCCCCAGTCCCTCTGCAGCTCTCCTGGAGCCCCTGCAGGCCCTGAAATGTGCTGGAAGCTCTCCCTGGAGCCTTCCCTGCTCCAGGGGAACATTCCCAGCTCTCCCAGCCTGGCTCCAGCCCTGGAGCAGCTCCATGGGTTCCTCTGGGCTCTCTCCAGCAGCTCCAGGTGCTGCTGCTGTGTCCCCAGGGCTGGGGCAGCTCTGCAGGTGGGGTCTCACCTGAGAGGGGCACAGGGACAGAATTCCCTCCCATCTTCCTCTTACAAAGCAATCAAGACCTTCCGAATTTTTTTTTTTGGTTCATTGTGTCCTCTTCCAGCTTTACCTGCTGAATGCAAAGCTCCAGAAACCCAAACCCAGCAGGAGATGGGAATGAGAAAAAGAGGGAAAATCTTCCTATTATTGTTGTAATCCCAAAAAGCCACATACAGCTTTTTGGGATTACAACAACATCCAGCCCCAAACACTGCTGCAAACACCAGAGAGGGTCTGCTGAAAACTGATGCAGGAATTATTTCAGTATAACCCAGAACAGTCCCTAATATTCAGTTCTGTTTCACTGCACAGCAAATCCACGTGAAACAGGAGCTGCCCTATATGAAAAACAACAATTCCTCATCTTAAAAGCTGGAATCTGATCCAGAAAGGGAAGCAGGATGTACACATGGCAGACAAGGAGTGCCAGAAATGAGTAAATAACCATTCAAAATCACGCCCTCACAAGTTGCTGAATAAAATGGTTACGGGAAGAGATTGCACATTTTAACTCATGTCTCTGGATAATGAATTGTGTGCTGCCTCCTTGTACAGAATTTATCAGAGAATTCACTCAATATCTGCATGGTTCCACTGCTCTTCTCTTGCCTGCTGAAAGTGAGGCAGTGAAAAAATGGTGAATTTCCCAAGGGATGAAACAGAAGCAGCTCCATGAAGCCCTGGGATGGAATTCCCAGAGAAGCTGTGGCTGCCCCTGGATTCTGGAAGTGTCCAAGGCCAGGCTGGACAGGGCTTGGAGCAACCTGGGATGGAACTGGATGAGCTTTAAGGTCTTTTCCAACCCAAACCATTCCACAATTCTCTGAACTCCTGAAATCCACAGGAAGCTTGGCATGAACAGATATCAGAGCTAGCATGGAACAAAAATGATCTGCAGTGCTTTGAAAAACACATATGGTACCAAACAACAGAAAATATTCTGCATTATTGTCTCAGCCTGTGGGAAACAGAGAATATCTTCTTTGGGCTTTAAGTTGATAAATAGACAAGTTTTATTGCAGGGAAAAAAAATCTCTGAACTAGATTAAAGTGGTGGCAGATATGAAAAAGGTAAGACATTGATAACAATGAAAGCAATGATAATTCTGAAAATCAGACAAATGTTTGAACTCCTCTGCCAGGGTTCATTTGGATTTGCTTCCTAATTACCACTGCTCTGCTTTGCTGCTTCCCTGTGCACGAATTCCCTGAGTGATTCTGGTTGGCAAAGGGTTAAACTCCCTGACATGGGGGGAAAAAAAAAATAAAATCAAGATTTCTAAAGTGGCAGGAGAGCATCTCCTGATTTCAAACACATGATTATTCTCTTCTATTTCAAAAGGCAATGCCTTTGGAGGCCCAGCAATATGCATGTGAATAGATCTGCATTGAACAGTCCCAGCTCTCAGGTATGAAAATGTTTTTTGGTTCCAAAGGAGGGAGATCTGGGCACTTTCATTTCTCCCTGACACACTGAAGGGGCTGAACGTGCCACCAGCATTTCTGAATTTAAAATGGTCATTTCTGATTCCAGCACCAGTTTTGAGGGTTCAGCCATTTCTGCTGTGGCAAATTCCCAATTAAAACCGAGATCAACAGAGCAGAGCTGGGTCTATTTCACACCCAGAAACAGAACCCACAAAGAGGGTGGGAAAAAGTTCGATCAGAATAAAAAAGAGAAGAAATTTCCACCTTGCAAGGATGAGTGTAAAAATGGCACATTGTTTTTCCAGGAGGATCTCACAAATACAGAAACTTGATGCCATCTCACCTCTCCTGAAGGAATGGGCAGTCAGAGATCTTAAATGAAATTGGCAGTACCCAAGACCAATTGGTTTTGCTCTTTAGAGCAAAAATTTGGCTGCCAAGAAGTTGTCACCAAGTCCATTGCTCTGATTTTCTCTCTTCTCTCCTATTTTCTGCCATTTTCTTCCCACAACTCCCTCTGATCATCTTTAATGAGAGTTCCTTCTCCCCATTTTAAATTCCTTGTTTCAGTTTCGAAGGAGTTTCACAGAACACAGAAAAATACAGAATTTTGCTTTTTGTAGTGAGTTCTCAAGGCAGAAGAAAAACCTTTATTTAAACTTTCATTCCTGTGGCCAAACCTGGCCAAAGGTGGGATCTGTGTCACAAATAATGTCAGAAAGAGCTGGTGCAGCTCTGACAAACCAAAACCCCAGGATTTTGGTTCAGCTCTCACTGCGGCCAGAGCCTCCCTGATTTTAAGGATGTTGCCACTGGACAGAGCCACTCCTGGGCAGGGCTCGACCTCCTGCACATGAAAAGCACAACAAAATGAGGTGAAAAAACAATAAATCCAGAGCAGGACGTGGTGCAGAGCCTACATTTCCTCAGTGTTGTCATTACAGTGTAGGAGTTCTATTGTCATTACACTGCAAGGGTTCCATATCACCTGAGTTTCAAACCTCCCCGATGTCTCTTGTAGGCAGCTCCTCCAGGCACTGACTCTTCCTCATCCTCACAGCAGCCAACTGACTCCAGTTCCCACCAATCCACTCTTTTATACCACTCTTCTTATTGGCTACAGGTGTGGCCTGTTAACATCAGGCCTGCTCCTAATCTTTAGTAATTGGTTCAGCTGCAACTCTTTAGGGGATGAGATTACATTCTATACCACCTTCATTTACCCCTACTGGATCCCCTTACAATCCCCCTTTTTTCTTTTAATTACAGAGTTGCAGCATTTCTAGAAATAAATATTCAAATAACATTATGAAACATTCATATATTTCATTCAGAACCAATAGTCATACAGATGTTCAGACAACATATTATAGTACAAATATATATATTTCTGAGTGTTGGTTCAGTTTTGCAAAATCTTTTATACTCATATTTAACAAACATTAATAGCTGCAATTGATATATTTTACCAATAGTTAAGCATTCAAGTCCTTTTCCCTGAATCCACAGGGTTATATAGTCAAATCCCATTTCCCCAAATCCATGGGGTAATTTCTCCTGAATCACATCAGGGTCACCATTTGTTGTCATTAAAGTGCAAGAGCTCTAGCTCTAGTCAGTGACTAGTCAGCTGCAACTCTTTAGGGGTAAAATTCCTTTCTATACCACCTTCATTTACTTATGTTCTATCCCCCTACACCTCAGGCATTGTAAAAGCTGCATCTTTTACACAAAGCTCTCCCCAAACCCAGCATCCTCTGTGCTTAAATTACAGAAACAAAATTTAAAGCTCTTTTTTTCCTGTAACACAACGGTGAACCAGCGAAATTCATATGGAAAAAGCTGGGTCTAAATCACAGCTTATTGTTCATAAACCTAAATGGACTTCACAAAAATCCATCCTGCCAGATGTCAGTGGGACATCTCCAGCTCCTCTGGCTGCACGGATCCCTCTCTCCCACTGAAGGCCAAGCTATTAATAAATTGTTTTTCAACTTAGATTGGATTGATCATTTATTTTCAAAATTCCTCTTCCCATCATTTACTCATTACCCGCCTCCTCTTGATGTAAGAGGACATTTATTGCCTTCTGCATTTATTGTGCTGGCAAACAGAAACTCTGAGCAGCATTTCCTGGGGATTCTCTCATTTATCTATCAGTTATGGGACTCGACTATTTTTAGGGGCAGGAAAAATTAAGATATCACTCAGAGTGACAGCAGTGAAAATGAAGGCAGTGAGTCTTCCTGTAATAAAGGAAGAGCGTTCCTATGATTCCATGATTTCAGCCATTGGGTTTGCAGGATTATTTAGGATTTAAAAAAAAAGGCATAATTTCTCATAAACATTATTGTTTTCTAATGAGAATAATTACTAACTAATGCTTAGGCAAAAAGGGACTGTTTTCCTCCAATCATAAAATCATTAAGGTGGGAAAACCCCTCTGAGGTCATCGAGTCCAACCACTCCCAGCACTGCCATGGCCACTACTGCCCCATGTCCCCAGGTGCCACATCCACAGGGCTTTAAATCCTTCCAGGGCTGGGGACTCCACCACTGCCAGGTTGGGCAGCCCTTTTTGGGAAGGAATTCCCCCAAAATCCCCCCTGAGGCTGCCCTGGCCCAGCCTGAGGCCGTTCCCTCTGCTCCTGTCCCTGTTCCCTGGAGCACAGCCCGACCCCCCCCGGCTGTGCCCTCCTGGCAGGGACTGTGCAGAGCCACAAGGGCCCCCTGAGCCTCCTTTGCTCCAGGCTCAGCCCCTTCCCAGCTCCCTCAGCCCCTCCTGGTTCTCCAGGCCCTTCCCAGCTCCCTCAGCCCCTCCTGGTTCTCCAGGCCCTTCCCAGCTCCCTCAGCCCCTCCTGGTTCTCCAGGCCCTTCCCAGCTCCCTCAGCCCTCCTGGTTCTCCAGGCCCTTCCCAGCTCCCTCAGCCCCTCCTGGTTCTCCAGGCCCTTCCCAGCTCCCTCAGCCTCTCCAGGCCCTTCCCAGCTCCCTCAGCCCCTCCAGGCCCTTCCCAGCTCCCTCAGCCCCTCCTGGTTCTCCAGGCCCTTCCCAGCTCCCTCAGCCTCTCCAGGCCCTTCCCAGCTCCATTCCCTGGACCCTCTCCAGCCCCTCCAGGCCCTTCCTGACCTGAGGAGCTCAGAGCTGACCCCAAGGTTCCAGGGGGTCCCTCAGCAGTGCCAGCTCAGGGGACAGTCCCTTCCCTAACCCTGCTGGCCACTCCATTCCTGCTAAAATCCAGGTGCCAGCGGCCTCCTGCCCACCTGGGCACACCTGGGTGTGTCCAGCTGCTGTCACCAGCACCCCCAGGGACATTTCTTCAGGCTCAGCCCCTTCCCAGCTCCCTCAGCCCCTCCTGGTTCTCCAGACCCTTCACCAGCTCCATTCCCTTCCCTGGACCTTCTCCAGCCCCTCTGATTTGAGATCCCTCAGCAGGGCCATCACAGGGGAATGGTCACTTCAATTTAGAGCTGTAATCATTTCTAATTATGTTACCTCAATTAAGAAATCCTCTCTGAGGGTTGCTTTAATCCAACATTAACTTAGCACAGTATTTGTTCCCAAACTTCAGCTTGTGATGGGAAGATGGTGGGAGGAGGGAACAGAGCAGGGTGAAGAGAAAGCTGCTTATTCATTAACTCCCCATATGTTAAAACATTTTGCCATATCCTATGTAAAGTGATAAACACAGCTTTTAACATTCAAAAAATTCCTTCAGTTTGGTCCTTTTTGCCTGTTTAAAACGTTTCCCTCTCGTGCCAGCTTTTTTTTTTGCTCTGTAAGAAGGAGAAGGGGAAAAGCTCAGATGAAGCTACACTCAAAAAAAGCCCCCCAAAATCAGCAGGGGGGGTGAGGAAATGATGGAATTTTGACTCAAAAACTGACAGGTGCTGGATAAAATTGGCTTCACTGGGATTTCACCATCCCAGGCTGCTCCAGCCCCAGTGCCCAGCCTGGCCTTGGCCATTGCAGGGATCAGGGGCAGCCCCAGCTGCTCTGGGAATCCCTTCCCAAAATCCCACCCCAGTCTCCCTCTCCAGGCAATTCCCTCCATTCCCAGCTCTCCCAGCCTGGGATTGGATCCATCCCCACCCCGACTCCTCTCTAGGAAGGAATTTTGGGATCTGGGGGCTTCACTGGGAATCTCAGAACTCCAGGAAGGGTCTCCCTTCCCTTTTCCATCCCCAGCTTCCATAAAAATCCCTCGGGATGGATTCTGAGTGTCCCAAATCCCAGAATGGTTTGGGTGGGAAGGGACCTTCAAGCCCATCCCATTCCAATCCCACCATCCCAGGCTGCTCCAGCCTGGCCTTGGCCATTGCAGGGATCAGGGGCAGCCCCAGCTGCTCTGGCAATCCCAGCCCAGCCAGGAATTCCTCATTGCCAAGATCCCATCCATGGCTGCCCTCTGGCACTGGGAGCCATTCCCTGGGTGCTGTCCCTGCAGGCCTTGGCCCCAGTCCCTCTGCAGCTCTCCTGGAGCCCCTGCAGGCCCTGCAATGTGCTGGAAGCTCTCCCTGGAGCCTTCTCCTCTCCAGGATGGGCATTCCCAGATGGTTTGGAGCACCCTGGGACAGTGGAAGGTGTCCCTGAACATGGCAGGGGGTGGAGCTGGATGAGCTTTTAGGTGCCTTCCAACCCAAATTATTCTGTGATTCTCTAAACACAAGGGCTCTGAGTTATCAGTTTCCATCCAGATACCATCACCCCTTGGACTTGTGCTAATTCTTCCAAAATAAAAACAGGGAATTAAGGCAGATTTTTCCTTGAACTTTCTAAACCTTTTTTTTTTTTTTTTTTTTTTTGCACATGCTGGAGAAATAAAAAACTGCAACAACCTGAATGAAACTGTGGTTCCATGTAAAAATGATCAGGTGTCTTAGTGCACAGCAGGAAAAATCCTGGAATATTGGTTATCACGGGGGTTTTTTTGTTCTCTATAAAGACACACACACATAATGCAAAATAATCTATATACAAACATTTAGGGAAACATCAATAGCTGCTATTCAGCCTGGAACAACTCCTCATTTTGTTATTAAGCAGCATTTCAGCCTTGCTATTGATTGGATATGTGATAGTGAAAGATGAGACTGAAGCAGGTATTTTTCATGGCAAACATGAAACTCTGCATTTTTGGCACACTTGGGGGAAAAATGCATGGCTTAGGCGTGTGTTTAATAATAAACATCTTAGCTACATAGTCAGAAAGGGTAAATAGAAGATTATGAGGAGGAAAAAAAAATGAAATCAAGGCTGAGACCCAATTGTTCAGAATAATGATGGTGGCTGGGCAAGATATGGAGGCAGAGCATTAAATCCACCACTCCAGCCCGGGCTGTCAATCAGGTGGAGGTTTCAGATATTGTAATTGGTAGCAAGTTTCCTAATCTCAACCTGCCAGGCAAGAAGCAATTCAACAAAAGCTCTGTCCCCCAAACAGAATGAAATCTGAAAAGAGGAATTTTCTAATGTTGGCAAGATCACTGGGTGGGTTGACAGCTTTATTATGCTAAACTGACAAAAACATCGCGTTCTGGTCAGTGCTAAGAAGGGTGGTTTTTCAGGAGCAATGTGGAAATACAAAGCACTGGGAAAGTCTGATGAACTCCCACTTTTATCTCCCTGGTGCAGCACATGAGCTGAGACATACAAAAGTCTCTTGGCCCAAGCACAAAATGAGAAATTAATATATCTTGATTTTCTCCTCAGGTCTCCCACTGCAGCGATTTGGGAGAGCTGCAAGAAGTCACAGTGGCAGCTGAATATCCATTTAAAAAGGAAAAAGGCCCCACTAACTTCACAGAAATAACACAATTCATTAACAATGAGATGATATGGCAGTCAGTGGAATTCATCACATGGAAGCTGTAATGTATTTTATTGCTTCTATTGGAAAAGTGCTTGGAAATGGAGTTAAAGTATTGACTCTATGTGTGTGGGTGCATATATACATTTATTTATTTGATACAGAAAAGGAAATAGAGCCAGGCAAACAGAAACGGGACACTAATACCAAGAGAATCTCAAAAATAGGAGCAGAGTGGGAATGATGGAACTATTTTCTTTCAAACCACGGATATTTAGGGAATATTGGATTAATTCCATGCCTTCATGGGAATGAGAACACCAGGTTTGTTGAGCTGTCCCTGCCTCTTCCCTAAGTGCTCATCAGCCAAAATAATTTCCTACTTGGCTGGATGCAGCCTCAAGTCTCCAAACATGCACCTACATTCCTGTTAGTTGGCTTTGGAACGTGTGAAGGAATGCACACAAATGTGGGGAGAGTTAAACATGTTTGCTCTGGCAAACACAGACTTCTAAACACTCTGAGAGGTGAGAGCAGAATCATCCTCTGCTCATGGAATTCTCCCTGCTACAGCCACGTGAGATCACAGAGAGTAAACACACTGATGACTGAACACAAATAGAAACAAACAAAAAAAAAACCCTTTAAATTGCTAAATTACCTTGCAGGGAATGAAAATGTTTGTGGTTATTATCCTGCTTTGTACCAGTCCCTCCTCTGTTATCTCCATCTTGCAAACTCCCCTTTACAAAAAGCCCAGCAAACAGCTTCTGATTATTGAGTTGTTGAGTTCTGAAAAGGTAAACAAGGCTCTGAAGCATCTGAACAAATGTGGGGCTGGCATTGCTGGCACCTGAGCACTTGTGCTGATGAGAAAAAGCCAATTCCTGGCTGGGAAGCTGCAGATCAGCTCCTCAGCTCAGCACTGGGGCTATCACTGCAGAGCATGTTGGGCCATCCTAAGCCCTGAATAGAAAAAGGAAGAGATCATTAAGTTATAATTTCCCCACACAATTGGTATAAGCATTTCCTACCAACAGGATTAGGATGAATACAAGATCCCAGAATAAAGCTGCTCAGCAGTGAGGATGGCAGTTTAGTGTCTAGTAAATTTGATTTCTCTGAAAATCCTGACACATCATAATAGCAAAATCCTATTTACTGTAGCAAGCAGGATGGATAATACCATTTAACACCTGGGATAGAATGTGCCATCAGCTCAGAGCTTTGTGCTCTGTGTGCTCATCTTACCTTAAGGTTAATGCTCCTTGACAGCCTCCATGGAAAGCAGAATCCCCAAATTAAGTGCAGAGCTTGGGATTTGCAAATCCTTCCTCAACGTTTAAGGCAGGGGGGAAAACGGGTGCAGAGAAGTGGATCAACATTTCCTGAACTCAATGTCTGCATTCCCAGGCTGGGATCTGGCACTGAGCCCTCTGTGGGGCACGAGCATCCCCACACAAAAGACACCACGAGGCTGTGTGGGGGCAGTGGAAAGGGCTAAGAGCAGTGAGTTCCAGGCTGTTAAATGTGTGCTGAACACAAGGCAGCACTGAAACCTCCAAACTCATACAGAATGGCACAACTGTGGGATTGTTTAGGTTGGAAAAGCCCTCTGAGATCATCAAGGCCACCAGTCAGCCAGGTCCCCAAGTGTCACATCTTCAAGTTGTTTAAATCCTTCCAGGGATTGAGATTCCATCTCTGCCAGGGATGGAGAGTCCTTTTAGGAAGGGAATTTTCTCAATCTCCAAACCTGCCCTGGCCCAGCCTGAGCTGTTCCCTCTCCTCCTGTCCCTGTTCCCTGGCTGTCCCCTCCTGGCAGGGACTTGTGCAGAGCCACAGGGTCCCCCCTGAGCCTCCTTTTCTCCAGGCTGAGCCCCTTTTTCTCCAGGCTGAGCCCAATTCCCAGCTCCCTCAGCCCCCCCTCATATTCCTGCTCCAGGATAATCCTATTACCTCACCCCACAACCACCTTCACACCAAACTGCTCAGCACTTAAAAGTATTTCTAGGAGCACAGAAATTTGGCTTCAGTGGAAAATATTATGATTAATATGGGGATCCATATCTTGCTCATTCACACTGATAAACTAAGTAGTTGTGTCATACAGCAGGGTATTAAAATTAATTTCCTTCTGCTCCCATGACTTGGGGCAGGATTCTCCTAATGATGCATATTAGCATTAGGAAGCAGTGCAACATGAAAATAGCTGGGTTTGCTGGAGGAAATTGGAACTGGGGAGTCCCATCAGTCTCAGAGGCAGAGCAGGAGCAGACACAGCTCACCGAGTGTCTCTGTGATGGCAAAACTACAGCGAAAAGCAGGAGAGGGTCGTGTGCCCTTCATAAAAAATGCTGTGAAGCAAAAAGCAAAGGGGTGAAGGAAAACTGGGATGGCAGCTGCTCTGCATGGAAATTGTGTGCAAGTGTTGATGGGGAATGGGAGCTGCACAGCAAAGGGACACTGGGGGTGCAGAGCTGGTTATGAATGAAGTGTATGGACACTGGGACTGAAACCAGGCAAAAATACTGCCCCTCTCCACTGGAATTAGAGGGACAAGAGTATTGTATTTGGGTTGTCCCCTGATGAAGGAAGGAATGATGAATCTGACTCCATGTTCTCAGGAGGCTAATTTGTTATTTTATGATATTATATTATATTAAAGAATGCTATACTAAACTATACTAAAGAATAGAGAAAGGATACAGACAAAAGGCTAAAAGATAATAATGAAAAACTTGTGACTCCTTCCAGAGTCCCACACAGCCTGACCCTGATTGGTTATTAATTAAAACAATTCCCATGAAACCAATGAAACAATCACCTGTTGGATAAACAATCTCCAACCACATTCCAAAGCAGCAAAACACAGGAGAAGCAAATCAGATAATATTGTTTTCCTTTTTCTCTGAGGCTTCTCAGCTTCCCAGGAGAAGACTCCTGGGAAAAGGGATTTTTCAGACAATGTGACTGCCACACAAGAGAGTAAAGAAATCAACAATTTTCCCTGTAAACACCAGAACTGGAACAGCTTCAGCTACAGGGAAGTGCATCAAGAAAGGACAGAGATCGCGAAGCAGCCCAGGGTGGTGGGTGACAGAGCTGTGCCCACAGCTGTCAGCTCCAGCTGCAGGCAGGCCTGGAGACCCTTTGGTTTTGGTTACAATGCATTATAGACTTTTCTTTGTTGAGTATCTTAATGCAGCAGAACCAATCTATACCTTAACTGTTACCTACAGCCTATCGTAACTACTGTTATTACCATATTCATGTTACTGTTCTCCAATCACTAAAGTCAGTGCATTACAGTTTAAGCTAGAAGTTGTTTTTCAGTTTTCTTGCACTGGAAAATTCTGAGACCTTTTTCCTGCTTACAACTTTGCTGCCTTGTTTGCCTGTGCTATCCTTCTACTTGGTAAAATCATCTTCTTGTTTGGGGTGGGTTTATCCTTTGCTCTAAGCCATACAAACCCCTTCTAACTAACACACCCTTTGCCTCCTTGGTTAACAGCAATTCTTTTCTTCGGTATCAAAACTTGCTTCCATCTCTATTCCTTCATCAGACTCTACATTTAAAAATCTTTCTGCTAAACACACATATCTGTGAGAGCTTCTTGTCAAACCTTCATCCTTCCCAACAGACTGCCCTGACCCCTGTGCAGGACCTTGCACTTGTAAATAATTAATTAACACAGCGTGGGGCACAAAAACTCAGTGACTTCAGCACTGTTTTATCTCTGGGTTTTACTGCAGTCAAGAACCACCTTCCTCCTGTGGGTGGACAATGAAAAACAGAGACAAATTCCCTTCCAGGCCCCATGTGTGAGCACCTACATCACAGCTGCACACCCCAGTCAGATGCAGAGCAGGGCAAGGTTGTTCTTTAAGTGCTTTGTTCAACTCTCTGCTCTTGCTCTGCTGCTGTGGAGCATGTAATAACTAATAGCTTATGTGCTATCTTTGACCTAGAAACACTGGCAGCTGGTCGGGGAATTGCTGGGTTTTGGGGAAGTATCAAAAGGTTTTTAGCACATAAACCAAATTTATGAACAGTTATTCCCCCTGAGAATAGAATTGTTGATGTTTTACTATCGCAGCTGTCACTTGTGCACAGTTATTTTGTCCTGTATTAATACCCTGTAAAGGTTGAGCATCTTCCCTCAGTCACTGAAATATTTTATAATTGACAGGCTTCATCTGGCACTGAATATGGATAATTTTCTCCATAAGGAGCACACTGTGCTGACACTAATCTGTTCTGTTGTCATCTCCCTTTATTATCAACGTCTGCATTGTTTTTTCAGCAGCGCTGAAGAACACAAATACGAAGCTTCTAATTGAAAAGGCTAAATAATCAAAAAGCCAATTAATCATCGAGATGAGCTCTGACACTCCATGATGCAACAGCCAGAAATACCACATAGGCATAACTGAAGTGTTTTTAAAGTGTGCTTATTTGATGTGGGAATGATCTGAGATTGTAATTAGCATTCTTTGTCACAGGTGACAGACTCAGATTGAACATTTCTTCATCCTGACACGAATTCTCCGAGCTCCACTTGCTCCCTCCCCACCTCCTGTTCCAAAATTCCAATTCTGCTGAGCAGCCCATGCTCTGTCTCTGTGCACCTTCCACTGAAATCAGGACAAGTTCAGGAACAGCAAACCAGCCTCTTTCCATGCTCTGTCATTTCCACACCTATTTCCATCCAATTTTCAAAATTCCCAGCACAGAAGCTCCCAGGTGACCCCATGAGGGAAGGTGGGACTGCAGGACCTGCGACCCCTCTGCTTGTCCAGGTTTTCACTCTGAAATCTCCACCTCTCTGAAGAAATTCCAAATCAGATTTGGAACGCAGAATTCGCTCCTCTCAGAGCTGGAACGGCACTTTTTTGTGTAGGAGAGAGATGAAAATTTACCTTGATGACAAAAGTGGGTGACAACTTGGGAAAGCAGAGGATTTTACCTCAGAAAAAGGAGTCAGAATGTAAAGAGAAGGCTTGGTACCACAGAAACCCCACTCTGAATGCAGAGCAAACATCACCCACGGTATAAAACAAGGAATGTAGAACTCCTTGCTCTAATCCTGGGGATTTTCAAACCAAGAGATGGCAGAATTTCCTATTTCACATCCCCTGGGGGTGGCACTCCAGCAGGACTCAAATGAAGTTATTTAAAGTTCATTATCTCCCCTGCACAGCCCAAAAATGTATTTACACACACTGGAGTCTTCACTAACAGGAACAAGTGAAGCCACTTGTCCAAATCAGGACAAGTTCAGGAACAGCAAACCAGCCTCTTTCCACGCTCTGTCATTTCCACACCTATTTCCATCCAATTTTCAAAATTCCCAGCACAGAAGCTCCCAGGTGAGCCCATGAGGGAAGGTGGGACTGCAGGAGCTGTGACCCCTCTGCTTGTCCAGGTTTTCACTCTGAAATCTCCACCTCTGAAGAAATTCCAAGTCAGATTTGGAACACAGAATTTGCTCCTCTCAGAGCTGGAACAGCACTTTTTTGTGTAGGAGAGAGATGAAAATTTACCTTGATGACAAAGTGGGTGACAACTTGGGAAAGCAGAGGATTTCATCTCAGAAAAAGGAGTCAGAAAGAAAAGAGAAGGCTTGGTACCACAGAAACCCCACTCTGAATGCAGAGCAAACATCACCCACGGTATAAAACAAGGAATGTAGAACTCCTTGCTCTAATCCTGGGGATTTTCAAACCAAGAGATGGCAGAATTTCCTATTTCACATCCCCTGGGGGTGGCACTCCAGCAGGACTCAAATGAAGTTATTTAAAGTTCATTATCTCCCCTGCACAGCACAAAAATGTATTTACACACACTGGAGTCTTCACTAACAGGAGCAAGTGAAGCCACTGGGCCACTGACCTACATGAATGTGAAAAGTGACCAAGAAAAACATCTAAAAAGATGTAAAAGGTAAAACAAAGCTGTCCAAGACCCATGGTTTATCAGACACCCTTTGCCATGAATTATTCCACACTAAGACCCCAGAAAAATCCAGTTTGGATAAAATCCCACTGAAGCTTTTTCCTCTAACACCAAGCCAGCTATGGAAGAAAAAGGAAAGTATTCTGTGGAGTTTTTGGGTGAAGGATCTTAATTTTTAATTCAAATATATTAAATAATTTTAATATATGTTTAAATAATGCACCGATTTAGAATCATTAAACTGATTTCCCTTCATCCTTTCAAGCTCTTTTTCATTGCTAAGAACATGGGACTTCATTAATGTCATCTTCACAAAGGGAGGACAAAACACCGACACGGTATCGGATGTACCCTCGATTTAAAATATTCATTAAGACCAATTACACACCCTGCTAATTTATGCAACATGTTCTTCCTCCTAATCCAGAAAAACAAGGGGTTTTCTTCTGGCCTGCTAAGCTGCATCAATGAATATGAATCTTGTTAGCAATTTTCACAACCAACTACCACCAAAAAATCGGAATTAATCACCAATATATAAGCTCAGGAAGAAGGCAGAGGGGTAAAGGAGGCAAATGTATTCAGGCTGGAGGTTACAACCAACCTGGGAGCCAGGAAATGATGACAGCAGTAATTATTTGAAATTAACATCCTATAAAATAATACCCTGTAAAGAATAGGAATGTTAACAGCAATATGTTAAGCCACTGTAAGCAAATCCCACAGCTTCCCAAGCTGCTCCATACAGTTTAATTTCAAGTCTGTGATGAGATAAAGACACAGAAGTGCCTTTTAAACGTGGTATAAACTTGAAATTAAAATTAAACTCTCCGTGTACTGATGGAGGAATCACTAATTCCACCCACTGAAAGCAGAAATTCGCTATGTCCCTTCACACTTTACTTTTTTTTGTTGTTGTTATTTTAATTTAAATTATTTTACTTGGTGACACTTCTTCATTTCCACTGGCTCTTCATCAGTGTTGGTACAAAATAACCTCATTATTTCATTTTTCTGTCTGTAATTACCATGACAGATGAAATCCCACGGCAAATGTGAGAACTTTGTTAGGAAAGAAAACAAATATTCTCCCATCAAACCTTCCACCTTGTCAATATTAAGCCAGAAACAGCAGCAGCAATACAAAAATAACCCTTCTGGCCAGAATTTTAATCTTTCTCTCCTTAAAAAAGTCATCTTGTAAATACACCCAGGAGGAGAAATGAACAGAAATGGAAAAAAAAGGGGGGAAATGTTCATTAAAAGGGAAAAAAAAAGGTTTTACCCTCTCTTCCAGCCGAGCCAGCTGCTCTTTGTAGTAGGCATCGTGTTTCTTCAGCTCCCTGTCCTTCTCTTCCAGCTGCCTGGCCTAAAAAAAAGGAACAGAATAATAAAAATACTGAAAATATCAAGGATATTATCCACAGTTCTGGACTTTTTCCTCACCTCCTCAACAGCTCTGCCCGAGTCTGCCCAAATGGATTTGGAACCGTCACCAGAATGCACCAGGCTGGGATTTATTTTTGGTTTTAATTTGAATTAACTTGGCAAATCCCTTCTGAATTTAATAAAACCTAATTCTAAACAGGTGGATATTTGGGAGAACAAAATCCTTTTATATATTTTCTTAAAAGTGCATCCAAAACTCTCCTGTTCTGTTTAATTAGGAATCACTCCTCTGGAAACTCCCAGATTGGTTGAAGAATTCACTAAGCTGAAAAACCTGACCATGGGATCATTCCCATGTCCAATAATCTAAAAAAATACAGAATAATTTAAAATATTTATCTTTTCAATCCCAATATGACCTGAGTGCTCTTCTAAGAGATACTGCTCCCAGCAAATTGATGGTTTTGGCTTTTCATCTGCAGTATTTCCCATTTTCTAGGATTAAGGGGACTCATTAAAAATTAGAAAATACATTTAAAAAGCACACATGCACAGAGGAATTTATTAAAAATATAAAAAGCTCTAAGTCCTGCAGTGTAAATAGCAGACAAGTGATTTTTAACAAGCTATGAAGGATCTAAAGGACCTAAATTATCAATGCAAATACTTTCTAGGTTCAGCATTTTTTAATAAAGTATCTTTAGTAATTAATAATTATCTAATAAAGGTCACTACAACAATTACACCACATATTGTACAGATACAAGATTTGATTCCCTTCATCAAGATCAATTTTTGGGGTTTTTTAGCAAACACCCAAGGAATACATTAAAAAGTTTGGATTTTCCCTTGTTTCCTCATTCAACTCCTTACCTTTGCTTCTATGTCCTGAAGCATGTAAAAAATGTCAAAATTCAAATTAAATTTATTATATCATTGTGAACAGAAAGAATGCAAAAAAACCCCTCCACATGCATTTCAGGTGTATCTGGAAACATGCAGAAAACTACTTGGAAATTGTTGGGGGTTTTTGTGCAATTTCTTCAAGAATATCCTAAAAAAACATATTTTGCATGAATCAAACTCTGTCCTCTGGCAGCCTCTCCCTCAGAATTCCATGGAGCACATGCCCTGTCCTCCAGCATTTAAATCAGCCTTGCCTCATTAATTACAGCTTTTCCAGAGCTCGTTCCATGAATTATTCCACAGCCAAATCCTCATGTTCTGTGTTGGTCATGGTTGGTTTCTCCTTGCAGACAATCCCTGATGACGCCCCAGACCTGGTGCTTACGGAACTTCTAAAATTCACTGCAGGTTTTGTGTCCCCCCCCCAAACCATCCTCTCCCAAAAACGGATTCGTGGAATGGTTTGGGTTGGAAGGGACCTGAAAAATCATCTCATTCCTACCCCAACACCTCCCACTGTCCCAGGCTGCTCCAAGTCCTGTCCAACTGGGCCTAGGACACTTCCAGGGATAGACAAGTTCCTCTGGAAACTTGGGCCAGAACACCTCATATTCCAGATCTCAACTTCCAGATCTCAACTTCCAGATTTAATATTCCAGATTTAATAATCCAGATCTCATATTCCAGATCTCAACTTCCAGATTTAATATTCCAGATCTCATATTCCAGATTTCAACTTCCAGATCTCATATTCCAGATTTCAACTTCCAGATCTCATATTCCAGATTTAATATTCCAGATCTCATATTCCAGATCTCATATTCCAGATCTCAACTTCCAGATTTAATATTCCAGATCTCATATTCCAGATCTCATATTCCAGATCTCAACTTCCAGATTTAATATTCCAGATCTCATATTCCAGATCTCAAATTCCAGATCTCATATTCCAGATCTCATATTCCAGATCTCAAATTCCAGATCTCAACTTCCAGATTTAATATTCCAGATCTCATATTCCAAATCGAACGTTCCATATCTAATATTCCCTATCTTACACTCCATACCTCACATTCCAGATCGAATATTCCAGATCTCATATTCTACATTTCATATTCCAGATCTCATATTTCATATCTAATATTCTACGTCTCATATTCCATATATCACATTCCATATCTCATATTCCAGACCTGATATTCCATATCTAATATTCCATATGTCATATTCCACATCTTGTATTCCACATCTAATATGCCATATCTCATATTCCAGATTTAACATTCCATACCTCATATTCCATGTATCATATTCCGTCTCTCACATTCCAAATCTAATATTCCATATCTAATATTCCATATCTTATATTCCATCTCACATTCCAGATCTCATATTCCGTCTCTCACATTCCAGATCTCATATTCCATATCTAATATTCCATATCTTATATTCCATCTCATATTCCAGATCTCATATTCCAGATCTCACATTCCAGATCTCATATTCCATATCTAATATTCCATATCTTATATTCCATCTCATATTCCAGATCTCACATTCCAGATCTCATATTCCAGATCTAATACTCCAGATCTAACATTCCGTAACTCATATTCCATATCTCATAATCCAGATCTAACATTCCATATCTCATATTCCATATCTCATATTCCAGATCTCATATTCCATATCTTCAAGGTATCTTCATGGGTACCCAACACAAATATTCCATGTGTAACCATCCCATGATCCCCAAAGCACAGAAGATCTCCAGAACATCCCTGATGTTCAAAACAGGCCAACGGCAAAGAAAAGATAAAATTAATATTCCATAAAGCTCAGGAGAACTCAGTTAAGGTTTAGTTCTTACAATCCAATCATGCTCCCCATGATTCTGTCCATGAGCTGGAACTAAAACTGACTTTGGAAAGGCAATGGGATGGAATAAACCCAGGGAAGAACCTCCTGACTGAATTCACTCACCCCATTTCTGACAATTCACGAGGGCACAACTTTGCAGGGAGTAAAGCACAACAGGTCAAGGGCACAGCAACGACAGAAGAGACAAAACCCCTCCTTATCCTCCAGGATTTAAGCTGAGCTTAATCCTTTTCCTCCATCTTGCTGTGTTCCCTGATCACAGTAACATTTATTCCAAGGACATCCCTCGGAATTGAAGATTTTGCACTGGAAATTTGATTAACTTGGGAAGTTGGGTTGATTTTTGGATTTGGTTCCCTGGGACCCCCCAAAATAATTAATCATAAAACCAGCTGGATTTGGATTTTACTGCTCTGCAGTGAGACTGCTCACTGTGCTGATCTGTCACTGATAAATATACTGTATTATAGTATATTTATAGTGTGTGTATATATATATATATAGAGTATATATAATATAGTGTATATATAGAGTATATATAATATAGTGTATATATATATATATAAGATATATATAATTATATATATAGTATAAATATATAGTATATATTTATACTATATATGTGTAGTATATAGTGTATAAAATACTAAATAATCTGTTTATCCAAAGGCTTGCTTCCCTATGCTGTGAAAGTAACTGGAAGATTTGGTTGGCAAGTAAGAAAATCAGCAAAAGAGAGTTTCTTCCACCCCTAACACTTGTACAGCAACGCAGACACAGCAAAGTTCAAATGAATTAATAATAAATAAAATTATTCATTTATACAGGAGACTATAAATATGCCAATAGAGGAGAACTGAGTGCCAAAATAAAAACCTGTAAAGTAATATTATATTTATGGGGTTGCAGCAACAAGATCCTTGTGAATGTCAATGAGCTGCAAGAAAATAATTAAGAACAGCCATGTTTTCAATTAGCTGAATGCTGCACTTCAGGTGTAAATGAGGTACTGGAACATGTTGGTTGTTTCTTCACAAAAAGCTCTGACAGACAAAACCTTTGCTTGGGTGTTTTCTAAAGAAAAAACACCCAAATTTAATACCCAAACCAGATCATTAACATTAAATACAGGTTCTACATAATCACAGGGAAACTGGACCAAGATTCAAAGGCCAACCTGGGTTTTGTTTTCAAAGGTAGCACCTGGATTTGGGCAGCACTGGCAGGAGTTGTCACCTCTGGAAAATTGAATTTTTCCCTACAAAAAAATTCCAGGAATCACCTTGTACCTGACTGCAGGGACACCTGCAGAGCCATCTGGGACAAAACCAAACCCTGCTCACACTGGATACAACAAAAACACATTTATTTTGTCCTCTGCGAGGCAGAACGGAGCAACAGTTGAAAACTTATGTTTAATAATTAAATTTTAAAATTAAAAAAAGGAATCTACTGCTTGATGCAACAATATTCCAAGTGTGTGTGGTCATAAATTGCTATTATTTAAGGAATGGATAAAAAAATCATTATCAGATGGTTTAATGTAGGTTTGTAGGCAGATTCAGACTCAGCTCCTGAAGCCTTTGGCAGTCCCAGGTTTGGAGAATAGACATTTTTTTGTGTCCCCCCCCAAACCATCTTCTCCCAAATACAGATTCATGGAATGGTTTGGGTTGGAAGGGACCTGAAAAATCATCTCATCCCAACCCCAACAACCTCCACTATCCCAAGTTCCAAATTTATTAGCATCCCAAAAATTCACAGTGGAACTGCTGAGATGGCTCCAGTTTGGGTTTTTCTGGAAAAATCATTATCTGCTTCAAAATAAGAGTTCAGTTTGAATTTATAAATTAACATCAGCCAGGGGAAAGTCCCTTGAAGGTCTTGCCTCAGGAGCATCTCACCAAACATCAGGGGCTGGGGCAGGTGGACACCAAGGGACTGGTGACCTCCCAAGGCACATCCAAGGATTCCAGAGCTGGCACTGGGGCTGGGGGCTGGAAGAGCTCCTATCACATCAGGTTTGTGAGTGAAGATTTTCCAAAGGAAATGCTGACCACAGCAATGAGGGCTCCTCTCCTGGGAAAGCCCACATGGAGTATCTGCAGTCTTGGGATGAGCCTGAAGGAAAAACGAATGGATTAAAGGTTAAAAGGAAGTGATGGCAGCTCCCTAAGCACCACCCCACAGGAGATCTGCTGGCAGCTCAGGATGGGTGGGATGCTCCAGAACAAGAGATCTCATAACGTCATCGTCATCATCTTCTCAAGACATGATCTTCTCAAGACATGTTCTTTTCCAAACATCCTCTCAAAACATGATCTCCTCCAAACATGATCTTCTCAAAGCATCATCTTCTCCAAACATGATCTTCTCAAGACAGGTTCTTCTCAAAACATGATCTTCTCAATGCATCATCTTCTCCAAAATGATCTTCTCAAAACACCATCTTCTCAAAACATGATCCTCTCAAAACATGATCTTCTCAAGACATGTTCTTCTCAAAACATCCCCTCAAAACATGATCTTCTCCAAACATGATCTTCTCCAAACATGATCTTCTCCAAACATCATCTTCTCAAAACATCGTCCTCTCAAGACAACATGATCTTCCTCTACCACATTGTTGGAGGTTTTCCATGTCTTTTCCAACCTGAGGTTTTCTGAATGAGCATATCCATGGGTTAGAGCTAGGTGTGAATTCCAGAGCTGGGGGAATTCAGGTCCAGGCTGTGAGTGAGTATCACATTATAAAAGAGTTTTTGGGTGTTTCATCAATCATGGTTTGGGCTGGAAGGGACTTTAAGGATCCTCTCCCAAACCCCTGCACAAGCAGTGACATTTTCAACTCCATCAGGCTGCTCAGAGCCCTGTGCACCTGACCTTGGATGCTTCCAGGGATCTGACATCCACTGAATTCCTCTCCCACTCACCCCTGTGCCTCCGCATTTGCACACTGATAAAATCAGATAAAGCTTCATGATTTGTGTAAATTATTATGGTCGGAACTACACTCCCCTTCCACTGCATGGAGTGTCCCAAGGAAAAAAAATCCCAATTTCCACATTTCATGGATGTTGAATGGCCCCAGTTTTAATTTTTATCTTTCTACTTCAGCATATAAATACACTCATCATACTGAACAGGCAACACCAGGAACTTATGGATCTTCTTGGGAACATATGCTGGTCCCTTCCCCCTCAAAGAATTCCTTTTAAATTACCATTAAACACACAAAATCATCCCTAAGCACAAAAAAATCATGTGGACACATCACTTGAAAAGAGGGACGTTCATTTCCACTTGTGAAGGTGGAGAATTGTTAGGAATTGGAAATGGCAGCACCAATAATGCATCATAAAACGGAGTCTTTGACAAGTGCAATTAAAACAAGCTTTTGTAATTACCACTAAATGTGCTACAGTACATTTTCTAAAAATAATGAAGTCCTAAAAGAGTGAGTCGAGCAGATAAAAAAGATCACATTGAGAGGAGGAGGCTAATGGAGAAAATTAAAAAATTGAATTTATGAACAAGTAAGGATCTAGTGTAGAACAGAAGATGTGACAAGAAGCTTCATTTACTGAATCTCATTATAGACCAAAGAGAAAAACACAAATGTACAAATGCCAAGAAAAGAGTTACAGATTCCAATCCAAATGTGAGTCATGGGAATAAGCACAGGAAAACCCACAGGAACGTCACTCTCCACCAGGGTAGAAATTCATTGAGGTTGTTGCCTCTGATGCCTTGTGGAGGCTGAGCTAGGACAGAGGCTGGGCAGAGCTCCAGAATAAAGCAGGGATTCATTCCAAGGATCTCCTCCATGGATGCACCTTGGGCAGCACCAGAGCCCAGCCAGGGCTGCACCCAAGATGACCAAAAATGGCCCCAAAATGCACGAGCGCTGCCGGGGTCTCTCCCTGGGATCAGTTCTGCTCCATTTGCACCTTGCAGTTCATTGTCCCATTCCAGCTTTAGCCCCTGCAGTCCCACCCTGCTTGTTTTTCTCTCTGCAGCCCACGGGGTTTGTGCTCCTGGGCTGAGATTTGGGTCATTTGTCCTTGGTGCCCAGCTGGAGCAGGAATTGTTTTGTCTCCCTGCTCTGTGCACAGAGCTCACCATCCCATAATGTGAAGCTCAGACCCACACACTAAAGCAGCACAGAAGCTCAACCCTGAGGCATCACCCCAACAAGAGCTTCTACTATGCCAGAATAAAAAGCTGAGCAAGGAAAATCTCAGAATCCCTCAAGCTGGAAAAGCCCTCCAATCCAATCCAATCCAAGCTGTGCCCAATCCCCACCCTGTCCCCAGCCCAGAGCTCTGCGTGCCACCTCCAGGCATTCCTTGGACACCTCCAGGAATGGGGACTCCAAACCTCCCTGGGCAGCCCCTCCAGGATGTGGGACACTGGAGGAGGAGGAGGTGGATGATTTAGGGAGAGCAGACACACCCAGAGAGATCCCCGAGGTTTCTGCTCAAACAGGGCCGAGGAAGAGGCCACAGCTGGCACCCCAGGGCTGCATCCAGCTGCGGTTTGAGAACTTCCCAGCCTGGAGACAGAGAAGCTCTGCTGAGCCTTCTCCATCTGCAAGGGACAGCGCTCATGGAGGAGAAGCAGCGGGAGGGAAGTTCTGAGTCACCACTCACTCACTCGAGATGACGCCGGGTTCTTCCAGCCTGATTTATTTTATGCCTCTACCCCAAAAACAAGGGCAGAAAAGTCTCGTGTTTCTACCAAGTGACCAGAAATGAGCAATTACAGAACCCCAGCCTGCTTTGGGGTGGAAGAGACTTCCAAAATCACCTCATTCCAACCCCTTCCACCAGTCCAGGTTGCTCCCAGCCCTGTCCAACCCATCCTTGTACAATATCAGCACTAAAGAAAAGCTGCCACTTCTCACCAAACTCCCAGTGAACCATCTGGTTAGCTGAGCTTCAAAACAACAGACTCTGAAGACTTGATTTCCTTGCAAATAAAAATTAAAATACTCTCATGACTATTCTAGTGATTAGCAACAGGCAGAAAAGCCTCGTGTTTTCATCCAACCGTGGTTCAAAGGAAAAAGAGATGCTGAAAAAAAAAAAATCTGAATTACATCTCTGTGTGTCACTGGGAATGAAAGAGAGGCATGACTTATTCCTGAAACTCTATCCACGCTTTTCAGTCAGCCAACACAGTCCAAGGAGATCAAACATTTTAAAGACTATCTGTACTGCTGCCAGGTATTTGTAGCAATTCAAATATTGTCTCTAACCGTGGCTGACAGCTTCTGATGTTTCAGTCATATGTCAAATATGGAGTTTTTCACTAAACTGAAAGAAGCAGACTGCTCCACATGAGCCAAAGTGGATAAAACAGAGCAAGAGGACCGTTATCCTGTAAAATGCAGGGGAAAAACTGACAGCAAACTGATTTAGGACTGTGTTGTACTTCCATCTTTGTTCTTACACTGCTATTGTAGCGAATCATAAATATTTTTGCCATTTTTTACTGTGTTCAGAACTGGTATCAATGATGATTTTATAGAAATACTTTTCAATTCCTGGATTAAACAACAGAAGGGTAAAGAAAAGTTATTGCTAAGCACAGTGAGCCAGTATTTGATGCATCTTCAAACAAAACAAAGCAAAACATAAGGAAGCACCGCCCTTCCAAAAATTCATCACTGAAGTCCAAAACCAAGCCAGAGAGAAGAAATTTGTACCTCAGTTGCCTCTTACCTAAATATTCAGAGAAAATGTTGAAATTTAAGCTTTCCACCTAGGACTCTTCATTCTTGTGTCCAAACCCCAGCACCATTTATCAACAATGCTGCATTATCATCATTTTAAATCCCCAATTCTTGTGCTTTGTAAACTGAAAATTCAATGGGATGCACAGAAAGAGTGAAATAATTCTTAGGGATGCTGCATTAATAAAAGCAATAAAAATTCACCAAGTCATTGAAGGCACTTCAAAGCCAATCTGATTTGGAATCCCATTGCAAACCTCCTGGATTTTGTGTTTATTAGAGGCCTCTCAGCATCAGGGGCCGTTCTCCAGAGTTATTTTCCATCTGTGAATATCCCACTCCTTCTATCAAGTGGCCCAAACTCAGCATGGATTGAGATCATTCCCTCCCAGCACAAGGTGCCTCACTGCTCAATCTGTGATCCTGAGAACCAATTCCCACTGAAGGCAAAAAGTGACAATGCCCAAGGAGGGAAATCCACTTTGGAATAGCAAATAAAAGGACATTTATTGCTGCTCTGCTATTCAAGGGATTGATTTCTGCTCAAGACAAAGAACTGAGCCCCTTGTAATTACATCAGGTGTTTCTCTGTTTGAAAGATAGAACACAAGCAGAACCTTCATCTCTGGATGTTCAAAAAGGCACTAAAAATACAGATCTCTGTTGTCTTAAAGGTATTTTAGCTGTGTTTTTTGGAATTTTGATCTTGGTAAATTGAATTCTTCTATTTAGCAATAAACAAACCATCAAAACTCATTGATTCAGTCTCAAATTATGCAGCCATTTTATTTCCCAGGGATTTTCCTATTCAGCTGGAGAATAAAAGAACTGTAACCAGCAGATAATTTCAGACTGCAGATGTAACTCAGAAACAAATTCATCTTTAAACAGAGTATTTGATTTAACATTGAAATTCAGGGATTAGCCTCAGCACGGCCAAGGGAAAATAATTTTGGTGGACTTTTGGAATGTCCAACTTTCCCCACCTTTTGGCATTGAGACACACAAAAAATTCACGTGGTAAAGAAAATATTCACACTAGTGGTGTGTACATATATCAAACTAAACATTTATCCCAATTAATAAGTCAGTTTTTAGCTCTGTTTCATTTTTTCCAGCGCTCTGAAAACTCAGTTCAAACAATTAACAGGACAGTTTGCAGTTCTTCACTTTATATCCATAAAATATTTAACTAAGTGTGAAAATCCTAAGTTAATACCACGTAGTTACCATAACTCTCTAAATTGCTACCTACAAACAAAGAGCCAGCAAACCCCTGGGAAAGTGGGAGAACACAGCAGGATTTAATGCTCTTTGTATTTTAATTACTAAATTACAACACTGGTCTTTCAGCATTTTCTTTCAAGACTGAACAACTTATTCTGAAAGAAAAGCACCAGAGAATTATTACCTTGAGTAGAGCAGCTCTGAAAGGGGCTGGGATTGATTTATGCATCGATTATTGGTGAGCATTTCCCTTTTATATAATCCTATAACACGTGTCATTGAATTCCTGTGTCCAACTTCCACTCACTGCACTTTGATTTCTCTTCTCATTTGACTGCAGAGTCTCCAGGGCACAGCCTGGAACTCACTACACATCTGTGCAGTGTTTAACAGAATTATACTTCAAGCTCTGCTGCTGTTTGTGTTATTCTAACAGAAAGAAATAATATTCTAAGCACTGAAAAAATTCCGACTGGATGGGAAAAGCTGATTTAATGCAAGACAGGAAGGGAAACAAAGACTTGAGCTTTATGAAGACCATTGTAGAAAAATAAATTACAATAATTTTTGGTTTTAATGAATGACAATAATTTTTGTTTTTAGTAAGCCCTTGCCCTGTTCAGATGGTGAATGTCTTGAGTGTGCCAGGAATTTGGGAACGGGCAACTGAACAAACCCTCAAAATTATGAATATAATTAAGTAATTGAAGGCAGGAAATACATGGAAGAGGGGGACTGATGCTGACATTTCTATTCCATGCTCTGACATCCCTGTCATGAACACTTGCTGACACAACATTCAAAGGGTTTAACACTGCAGGGATTGTTCCAAAAACATGGTTCTATATGGTTCTACTAAAATGTTTATACAGTTTAGTGTAGATTTTTGTCACACTTGGAAAGCATAAAGCAACTGTCCAACAGAATATTCAAAAATAATTCAATAGCACAGAAAAATATTTCTATTAACTCTGTGCATAATTCTTACGCACAGAAAAATGTAAGCAAGTAATAATGAAAACCTCAAAGTTTTCATGGAAATTACTGCATTGAAATGCCCAAAAAGATCAAACCAGAAAAGATCATGGCAGGTAAAATTCCAGAAGGGTTTGGGTTGGAAGGGACCTTGAAGTGCCACCCCTGCCATGGGCAGGGACACCTTTCACTATCCCAAGGTGCTCCAACCAACCTTGGACATTTCCAGGAATGAATCCAATGAGGACGAGTGGCAAATAACTTGGAAAAAAAAAGTCAGCACCAGCCAAGTGAAGCTTTTTTACCCTGACTACAAATCCCCAGAGAAAAACTTGATTTTCCTGCAGGAAAAACCAAGGAAAACCTGTCCTGTATGTTAAAACAGCAAAATAAAACCAGGGAGATTTAGGAAGAAAAGGGGAAGAAGACAGAACCACACTGAGATCACAGTATTTGATAAAAATAAAATTCAGATCCTCCCAGAGCTCTGGTCACTCTCTCTGTAGATTTATATTCTGGTCACTGCAGAGAAAAGTTTTGGAAAAGAAAAAGCTGGAGATATATAAAGACCAAACCCCTGAGAAGAGCTCTGTGTACAGGAGAGAGGTACACAAAATAATTAAATGTTCAGAGAAGGTGAGCCAGGCTCTCCTATTTACTCCCTCTCATAATACAAGACCGAGGAAATATTCAGTGAACAGTGAAATTGAAAAGCAACAAATTTGAAACCAATTAAATGCATAATTAACCTGCAGAACTCATTGCCACAAGTTATCAGCGAAGCCGATCGCTCAGCAAAACCTGGAAAGTTGAGATGTTTGTATTACCTCTGAAAACACCCACTTTTACCTTTAAACTACCTCAGACTCTGGATTCCTTGAAGCATCAACCCTCCCTCAGCAATATAATATTATTTTAAACAATTAACACCACTGAAATCTCTCATGTGTCAATTATTTGAGATCATAAGCAGAAGGAAACTCAAAGGAACTATTTGATTTCTGGTAGTGTCTGACAAAAAACCTGATTTGAGTCCTAAATTTCAGCCCCTTTCAGTTGCTGTGATGCTGTATTTACAGAGCCAGGAAGACAAAATAAGTTTAAAATTGACCTTGCCAGCTTTTTTTACCACACTCCAGATGAGAATTTCTATGGGGATGACAGATCCACACCCAGAGCTTTCTGCAGAGCTGCCTCTCCCTGTTTGGGGCAGCAGCTAAAGGGGGTGAGGAACTGCTGGGAAATGGAACTCAAGGTATAAAACTACAGAATCCCATCAGCAGGGAAAATAAGAGTTAATGAGGAATTCAAAACTGCTGAGCCACAAACCCTGACTGCATCCAATGGCTTGAGCAAGTCTCTGCTCAGTGAATTTCCCAAAATCAGCCTCGTCATCCTGAACACAGAGAAATGCAGGCAGCAAAAAGAGCAATTTCCAGCCTGAAAAAGAACAAAAGTAATGAGGAGCACATGGGAGACAGGGACAGTGACTCCATGGCCCAGGTTCACCAAAGGAAACCACCACTGCTGCTCCTCAGGCTTCTCCTTCCCACTTCCACTCTGGGAGAGGAGAAGGCTCCAGGGAGAGCTTCCAGCACATTGCAGGGCCTGCAGGGGCTCCAGGAGAGCTGCAGAGGGACTGGGGCCAAGGCCTGCAGGGACAGCACCCAGGGAATGGCTCCCAGTGCCAGAGGGCAGCCATGGATGGGATCTTGGCAATGAGGAATTCCTGGCTGGGCTGGGATTGCCAGAGCAGCTGGGGCTGCCCCTGATCCCTGCAATGGCCAAGGCCAGGCTGGAGCAGCCTGGGATGGTGGGATTGGAATGGGATGGGCTTGAAGGTCCCTTCCCACCCAAACCATTCTGGGATCAGGGACACTCAGAATCCATCCCGAGGGATTTTTATGGAAGTTGGGGATGGAAAAGGGAAGGGAGACCCTTCCTGGAGTCCTGAGATTCCCAGTGAAGCCCCCAGATCCCAAAATTCCTTCCTAGAGAGGAGTTGGGGTGGGGATGGATCCAATCCCAGGCTGGGAGAGCTGGGAATGGAGGGAATTCCCTGGAGAGGGAGACTGGGGTGGGATTTTGGGAAGGGATTCCCAGAGCAGCTGGGGCTGCCCCTGATCCCTGCAATGGCCAAGGCCAGGCTGGACACTGGGGCTGGAGCAGCCTGGGACAGGGGGAGGTGTCCCCACCCAGGTTATCCAACGTGCCTTTCCTGCATCTCCTGAAAATGACCCCAAAATTGAGGAAGCACCATCCCATGCAGAAAGATGAGCTGCGCCCTTGAGTCAACTCCTTGCACAGACTCAGGAAAGGTTCCTTTTTTCTTTTCCTTTTTTCTCTTTTCTTTTTTTTTTCTTTTCTTTTTCTTTTTTTTCCCTTTCCTTTTTCCTTTCCTTTCCTTTCCTTTCCTTTCCTTTCCTTTCCTTTCCTTTCCTTTCCTTTCCTTTCCTTTCCTTTCCTTTCCTTTCCTTTCCTTTCCTTTCCTTTCCTTTCCTTTCCTTTCCCTTCCCCTTCCCCTTCCCCTTCCCCTTCCCCTTCCCCTTCCCCTTCTCCTTCCCCTTTTCCTTTTCTTTCCTTTCCTTTTCCAGGCTCCCAGGGACACCTGCCAGGAGTCTGAGTTCAGTCTCTGAAGAATTTGGAGGCTCCACAATCCCTGCATTTTCCATTATTTTACCATTAACGTTTTTTTTTTCTGTTGTGGGTGAGAGTGTCTGGAAGGGAAAGCAAACACTTAAAAGTGCTTTCTAAAAAAGAGATTTCATCCCAGTCAATAGGATGCTTCAAGAAAATAGAAGCTGCCAAGTACTTCTATAATAATAGGGAAAAAAAACCCCATCACCCTCTTTTGGGAGTTGCTAAAACATGTCAATTTTTATACAATCTTTCTTTTTTTTTTCCTGCCCAACGCTGTGAGTGCTCAAAAGCAAAGCTCTCTGCTGGATTTGTGAATTGTAATGTTTTTTTTCCTGCGTGCCTCCAATCTATTTGTCATGCAACACAGGCTGTCCTAGCCCACAGTGAGAATTAATGCTTAATTTTCTAAACGTGGAGAGACACACCAACTATTTGCACAAGTAATGGCACTGGTATTTGCATGAAATTGAGAATGGCAAAGAACTGCTCAAATTAGATTAATTTGGAAATGATAGAAGAGTTACAACTTTGCTCTGTCCTTTAAGAGAAAGAGCGAAAATCTGCAGAACAAAACATGACTGATCATAAATAGAGAAAAAGAGCTCATAAAATGTTTATTCAGCCTTTAGAACAGAGTACACGACACCCTGCTGAGATTCAGGTTATTCAACAAGATGTGGCTCTGCAATGAAACAGGAAAAACAGCTGGGTGGGGATTGAAGGAATTCTTCCCTGGGAGGGACTGGGCTGGAATTGCCAGAGCAGCTGGGGCTGCCCCTGCTCCCTGCAATGGCCAAGGCCAGGCTGGACACTGGGACAGTGGGAGGTGTCCCTGCCATGGCAGGGGTTGGACAGGATGGGATTTCAGGTCCCTTCCAACCCAAACCATTCTGTAGTTTCATGAATAACCATGGAAAATGTGGATGGTGAGGCTGGAGAGGGGCTGGGAACACAAACCCTGAGAGGAGCCCCTGAGGGAGCTGGGGGTGCTCAGCCTGCAGAAAAGGAGCCTCAGGGCTGCCCCCATCACTCTCTGCAGCTCCTGAAAGGTGCTGTGGAATTTGCAGGCAATCCTGACAAAGGAAGAGATGAGAATCTTGACTCCATGTTTCAGAAGGCTGATTTATTATTTTATGATAATATATTATATTAAAAGAAAATGATATATTAAAGCTATACTAAAGAAAGAGAAAAGAGACATCAGAAAGCTAGAAAGGAATGAATAATAAAATCTTGCGACTGACCAGTCAGACACAGCTGGACCTATGATTGGTCATTAATTAAAAACAATTCACATCCTGGGTACACAGTTCTCCAGATCACATTCCAAAGTAGCAAAACAGGGAGAAGCTGAAGTTTCCCAGCTTCTCAAGAGAAAAGATCCTGGCAAAAGGAATTTTCATAAAATATGTCAGTGTCAAGGTGCCTGTGCCCAGCTGCCCTCGGGCTCTTGCTCCAGCAGCACTGACACAGCCAGAGCACACAGCCCCGAGCTGTGCCAAGGGAAATTCAGGTTGGAGAGCAGGAAAAAGCTTTTCCAGCAAGGGGGAGAAAGTTCTGCAATGGCTGCCCAGGGAGGTGGTGCAGTCACCATCCCTGGGGGTGTTTGACCAGCCTGGAGGTGGCTCTGGGTGCCAGGGGCTGGGCTGGACTCCATGGCCTTGAAGGTCTCTCCCAACTTGGTCATTCTGGGAATTCTGTGTGTGAAGGAGAAAGGCAAAGTTTGGCTTTATATGATTTTACACCCTCCCCAAACCTTCTCCAACACAACTCCCAGAGGCTGCATGAACATCCCCAGGTTTTATTCCCTCTCTTCAAGGCCAGGTTTGCAGCAACCTGGTCTAGTGGAAAATGTCCCTGCCCGTGGCAGGGGATGGAACTGGATGATCCTGATGGCCCTTCCAGCCCAAACCATTCAACAATTCAATGAGAAAAACAGGTCTCCCAACCTGGTCACTCTGTGAATTCTGTGAAATGCCTTTCCTGGCATTTCAGGTCCCACAGGCAGTCACAGGCCCAGAGCTCAGCTGGTGCTGCCAAACCACAGAGCTTCCAGAGGATGGAGTATTTTGTTCACACAGATGTCCACAGCAAATGTGGAAAAAAAAACAGGTTTCTAAACAAATCTGGAGTGTCCTCCACCTCTGTTTGCAAGTTTATTTCCTGTTTGATGGGGAAGATTCAGATTTAGTTTACACCCTGTGGATGTACCTCAGACTGGGTGCCAGGGGCTGGGCTGGACTCTGTGACACTGAAAGTCTCTTCCAACTTGGTCATTCTGTGATTCTGTGGATGATCTTCAAGTTCCCTTCTACCCCACTCTAAAGAAATTTTCCTTTTTAATAATTTTAGGGCTAGAGGAGTAACAAATACAACAGAGGTTTAAGAGATCTCAAGAAGAAATTTCAAATGGGGGAAAAAATACATCTTTGCAGCACAGGAAACAAGAAATTATATTACATGTTTTATATATAGCTATAATTATATTTAATTGCCTTGCTACTATCAGCAAGTTATCCCATCTATCAGCGTGGTAACTCAGATATTCAAGTTCACCTGACACTCTGCCTTTATTTAACACAGATACCTAGGGATGGAGAGGCTAAAAAACCTGGTTTTCCAAGAGAAATCCCACTTTTCTCAAAATAATTTTCTTCTTATTTTTATTAATAATTTCTTGTTTCTTACTCTATATCACAGATATAAAAATTATTGATATGCAGGAAAATACTCACAGGGATCTTCTGGTGCATTTGGAATTATGGAATTACAGAAAGGTTTCCAGTGCTCCCAGAAATTCCAGAGGAAAGCTGGAATTGGGACTCTCTGATATGTGGAATATCACCCCAGGTGCAGAAATTCAGCTGCTGTAAACTTAAATTCAAGAGAGTCTTATTTGCTCCTGTGAAAACTTAATATGTAATACAGAGTGAGCAAAAAATCTTATTTAATGATGGGGAAAAAACCTCACATCTCCTGAAACTGAACTGGAGTTGATTAAGAAAAAAAAACCAGACACAGCAGGTTTGCCTGAAATTTCAGCTGTGAGGGTTCAAAATCTTAGGAGAAAAATGAGTTTTCATTTTTCTAAATCTGCACCAAAGAGTCCAAACTGCACATGGTCTGTGCTTCACATAAACATAACTAATGCATTAAAGAAGACTTAAAAAAACTTAAAACCCCCAAAAGCTGAGATAAAATCAATGAGCAATCCTCAGAGTGGAATCTGTCTATTCAAACCAGACATTTTATTTTTATTATGTTTGATTTTTTTCCTGTCAGGGAGTTTAGAGGTCTCACCTTTCAGTGCTTTTTACTTCTGCCAAAATCTACATTACTCTAAAAACCAGAGAAATATTCCACACACCAAAGGGAATATTTTTATTTTTACTCCTAAATCCATATTCTAGCAGCAAACAAGTAGATTTTCAAAGGAAATATTTAATGCTCAGGATACTCAGATTAAATGAGAGCCAATAATGGAGCTGTGGTTAAGTGACATAAAAAATGCAGGCAGGAATTTGGAATTCTTAATTCCACCAAAATTAAGCTGGCAAAAGAACAGGTGAATTTTTTTTTGGTGGGTTTTAGGCACGCAGGTGGATTTTTTCCTCACTCTGAGTATAAAATTTTGACCATCTGTGTGTGTGTCTAGATAAAAATATATTTATATTATTTATAAATGTATTTATTATTTGTTTTATTTATTTATATTTATTTGCATTTATATAATTTAAAATTTTCATTTAAAAATATAATTATTTATATTTATGTCTATACTTAATTTACTACCTCACTAAAAATCTTCCCCTGAATTTTATGGGACCAAAACCAGACATTGATACTTTTACAGAGGTTTTTTTCTTTATTTTTAAAATAACAGGGAGTATCAAAACCCCTGAATATTCGATTTCCTCTTTCCTCAGCTCCTCAAAAAACTCCAAAGCTTTAACACAAACATTCCCAAACTGCTCTAAAGTGACAGCAGCATTTTAAATTCATTTTTTTGCACAACAGAAAAGAAAATCTGAAGACAAAGATTCAGCCTTTGGAGGTATAAAATGATATAAAATACCTGATAAAGGTGCAAGCACAGGAACACTCAGCATCCTCTGAGCTCCATGAGAGGAATCACTTTTATCCTCCTATTCCCTGAGGATAATTTCGATTTTCTCTCTATTATTTAGGGGAGGAATAATTGTGCCAAGGATTCTGTCGCCCTCTCTGCTTGCAGACATATTTCCATGGAAAAAAAATGTAAAATTTCTCAATAGGTGAGTATCAGAGATGGTAAAACCCCAAGCACAGCTCATCTCCTGCTCCTCAGATGTTCTCAGAGCAAGATTGATACATCAAGAAGATACAGAAATGAAAGAATTCTGGAAAAATGAAAATAAAATGGAGGGGAAAATGATGGATCTGGCAAAAGTGACAAAATCTCAAATTATGGCTTGAGAACCTGATTTACCAAAAACCACTGGGAATTGTGACTGGAAGAAGGGAATTTTCTTCTTTTCTGGTGGATTTTTTTTTTTCCTTTTTTTAAGCTATTGATGGATTTTTAAAAATTAAGATGCACCCACAGCATGAGGAATGGGAGATACAATCCTGCTGCTCTTTTCCTCAGGATGTCTGCAGTAAAATGATTTCTAATATTTCCAGAGGTACAAAACAAAAGAAAGGTGTGGAATGCTCATAATTCCAATTCATAATTACTCTTGTAAGCAATTCAAAGATTGCCTTGGTATTAAAAAAATGTCCTCTGGATAAAAAGGAATAAAAACCATCTAAGAGAATATGTCAAATGGAGTAGGTTAATAATTTGTATTATCTTATCACTGAGGTTTAGACAGCCATAAACCCATCATGGCAAGGAAATTTAGATTTAAAGGAGAAATTACATCTATAACCTTACCCACTTGCCTGAATATTAAATTTTTAAAAAATTAATGATCTGCTTATGAAAAATATCAGCTCAGAACCATCTCAGCTCAGTGCAGAGGGAGGCTGGATCCCCATCTTATTGTGGAACCATTCCCACTAATGGAAGCACTCTGGAATTCCATCAATAAAAGTCATTATCATAAAACCTGGCTCCACTCTGGCTCTATTCTTTTCTCCCCAAAACATTGATTTTATATAGGAAAAATTATTTACATTTGACACCAGTGCCCACATTTGGGACAGGTCTCAAACATGGCTTAAGAGGCAAATTCAAGGGATCCTCTTTTCCAAAATTCCTTTAAAAGCTTCATGAGGAACAAAAATTATGTCAAATGATCAAGTTACAAACAATCCTTATTTAATAGCTTTGAGTGATTCTTGTTAGCACAAATTCTTCCTGCCTTAAATAAACTACAGAGGTTTTTGTTTGGTTGTTTTTATTTTTTTTTAGAACTGTGGAGTCTGTTTTTATGTAGTAATATTAAAAACATAAAAATTAAAAAGCCAAGCACTCAGCATGCAACAAAATCCAGCCCTGCAAGCTCCACATGCCCACAGAGAGATCTAAAGCAGGAACAAATTAATTTAATCTTATTATTTGAAGGTCCAGGACTGGAGAGAGCTGCTGAACATTTGTGGGAACCTGTGTCACTCTGATCTGCATTGTCACAGAAAAAGCTTTCACAAATTAAAACCATTCCTAATAAATGAAAGCAGGGAAGAGAGCTCTGAGGATTAAATGGGTTCAGGAGAGTCAGAGGGTGAAAAGAAATAAAAATACAAATTTTCTACAGTGCTCTCCCAGCATGTCAGATCCTTATTTTTCCTAAATTTTGTCCTAAAATTATTTTTAATCACTACATCCACGAAAACCATGGTGGAAGGAGGAATGCACAGTGAAATATCAGCTCTACCTGATGTCATTCTGCCCCAACTCCAATGCAACTGTGACTAAGAATGAAATCAATCCAGAAACAGAAACAGGAACTTTTCTGTTCTAAAATTAAAAATCAGAGGGCAGGAGTTTCATTTTCCCACCTGTTAGTACAGCAGGGTTAATTAAATCCATTCCTCTGTATTTCAGTCTCTATTTCCAGAAAGAAAACCTGGCAGTGATAATTTTATAGAATCTTTGATCAGCACTGATGCTGGGAATGCAAAGCAATCAATGCTCACTCTTATAAACAACCCAGGTAAAGTATTAAATACATTAAAATTAAAATCTTGTGCTAATTCAGCCTCAGCGTAACTTTTGCAGTTGGTGTCTCAGAAACTCAATTTTTTTATGAAATTTTCTGTGCTCCAAGCAGTTTCTTAGTGATGATCATGTGAGATTTCTACCAAAAGGCATCAAAAAAACCAAGAATTCAAAATACAGATTTGGGGAGACACTTTTTCAAAACGAATTTTTATTAATTTTCTGTGCTCCCCAGCTGGTTTTTTGTGACGACTCATGTAAAGATTTCCACCTAAAGCCAACAAAAACTCACGAATTCAAAATACAGATTTGGGGAGACATTTTCAGTTTTGAGTGGGTTTGGTTTGGGGTGTATTTGGGAATTGGCTCTGTTTTTTTCTCAGAATTAGGCTTTTTTTCACTGTTTTAACATCCTCTTGGAAGTGCCCAAGACCAGGCTGGATGGGGCTAGGAGCAATCTGGGATAGAGGAAGGGATTAATTGGTTATTAATTGTTGTGGGTCTAAGGATGAGGTGAGAGATGAGAATTGACTCCAAGTTGTCAGAAGGCTGATATTATATATTATATATTATATATTATATATTATATATTATATATTATATATTATATATTATATATTATATATTATATATTATATATTATATAGTATATAGTATATAGTATATAGTATACAGTATAGTATAGAGTATATAGTATATACCATATACTATATAATACTATAGTATATAATGTATCATATATTATATATTATATATTATATATTATATATTATATAGTATATAGTATATAGTATATAGTATATAGTATATAGTATATATTATATAGTATTGTAGTATGTAGTATATAGTATATTATATATAGTATATAGTATATACCATATACTATATACTATAGTATATAATGTATCATATATTATATTAATATGTATATTATATTATATTATATTAATATTATATTATATTATATTATATTATATTATATTATATTATATTATATTATATTATATTACATTACATTACATACATTACATTATTATTATAATGATATATTATACTAAAGAAAGAGAAAGGAGACATAAGAGGGCTGGACAAGAATGAACAATAAAAAACCTGTGACTGACCAGAGTCCTGACACAACGGGCTGTAATTAGTCATTAATTAAAAACAATTCACAGGCTGGGTAAACATTTCTTTAAATCACATTCCAAAGGAGCAAAACATGGAGAAGCTGAAGCTTCCCAGCTTCCTAGGAGAAGAAATTCTGGAGAATGGATTTTTTTAAAAAATGACAATAACAGGGGTGGAAGGAGATGATCCCAAAGGTCCCTTCCAACCCAACCCATCCTTGGATCCTGACTGCTAAAACCAGATTTTGAGGAAAACCAACCCCTTTTAGCTGAGCCAGGTGTGGCACTGGATGATCTCTAAGGTCCTTCAAAACCCGAACCATTTCCATTATTGTATAAAATGAAAACAAGTTTGATAAAAAATTCCTTCCTCTCAACCTACACCTTTGTGCCCACGAAATATTGCAGACATGGGTGGTGACAAGTCCAGCACACCCCAAACGTGGCAATTTCTCTCTTTTCACTCCAATTGTGGTTAATTATTAACTTTTCTGGGCACAGCTGTTACAGGGATGACACCCCAAAACGATCAGGGAAGGTCATGTAAAAGGAAATTAAAGACAGGAACAATGATTATGGACGGAAGGCTCAGCTTGATGAAGCTCATTCTCGAAATTATTCCTTATCTCAGCCCCCATCAGCACTCACCAGCTCCAGTTCCAGCCTGCTCTCCTCCAAGAAATTTTTATTATTAACTGCAGCTCTTAATATTAACTTGGCTGAGGTAAAAACCAAAGCTGATCTAGACAGAGCCATGTTTTGAAAATTAAAGTGCCACCACAGGTCATGCTGGAAAAATCAAATGAAGGAAGAAATTCTGTGTACAAAAGGTTCTTTCCCAACCACTGAGTTAAAGAGCCTGGAAAAAAAATGCAATTTCAGGTAATTCTGTGCATTTTTAAAGAGGGCTGGCAAGAAGTATTAAGATAAAGAAATCTTCCAGACCGACACAAAATGCGATTCCTGTAGGTGTAGAGTTCTTGATGGGCACTTTATTAAACAATTACCCAAAGATTAAAATAACCTGTGCTGGGGGACAAAGGGGTTCCATGGAGTGATTAGTGCAGGGCTGGAATTGATAAATTGTCATCCACAGGTTCTAGCTGTCCAGAAAACCAGCCAAAATTTATGTTTTTTTTGGAAAAATTACATCTTTAAAACTACTCTTTTCTTTTTGAGTACAACATATTATTGGTCTAAGTCATGTTCACTCTCTTTTTTATTATACTCAACTTGATTTCCAAAATAAAAAAGTATTTTAAAACAATAAAGAATTGCTAAAATATCTGTAAATATAATAAATAATATAAAAATCTGTAAAAAATCTGTAAATATATAAAAAATATATAAATATATAAAACATATATATTAAAAAACCTGTGAATATATAAATACAGATATTTAATATCTGTAAATATGTTAAATAATATAAAAAATCTGTAAAAAAATCTGTAAATATATTTAAAAAATCTGTAAAAAATAGTTTAAAATATTTAAACTCAATACTGGCTGCATTCTGCTTATTTTCACACCCCTCCAGCTTGAAAATAGCAGAAAAAGAAATCAAAAGACAACTAAAAAGGGGGGGGGGGGGGGGAATTCTATTTTGCTTTTTTTGAACTATTTTTTCTCAAAGCTTGTCAGTTTGTCAGCCCCTCAAAGCCTTCTCTGACTAAAGATGTGAATGAAGAATTCTGGAAATTAAAGCTGGAATGTTGCTGCAACTGCAGGGATTTGCCACATGTGGGGATCCCAAAGTGAATGGACTTGAAAGGAAGTCAGGGGGGAAAAACTATGAGATGATGCCATGGAAAGAGATGGAAAAATTTCAGGGTTTCCATTTAAAATAAGGACAAATCCAAACATGGAAATGTGTGCTGTATCACTAGAGCAGCTTAGAAAAATATATCCTCTTTTTTTTATTTTCCCTTCCTCTGAAGCCAGAGTCTATATACAAGTAAATCTTGCTTCTAGCAGTATAAAAATAAGAAAAATTTCCATAATTTTTATTTGATTTTCAGTATTTGAATATTTTCTGTTTGCAGAGATGTCGATTTAAAAATGAATTATCCGTCTGTAAAAATGCATCCTCACACTAGAAGCAGATGCATGGGGCATTGAGCACACATGTCAAATCTCTATTTTCATGCTAAATATTTTCACTTTTGTGTTTCAAGAGAATTCACACTTATTCACACCTAGGAGTAAGTCTGAGGTCTAAACCCAAACTACTTTTTCAATTCCTGGAGCAGAATTAAAATTTTGTTTCACTTCACTGCTATGGATGTGGGGTGGGAAGGAAGAAGACATTTTTTGCTGGAACTGAGACTGGTACCAAAGAATTTGGGCATCAATTTGTGATCTTTTGTATTCCCTTAACATCCCTCAGACTTCAGCAGAGCTCAGCACGCAGGTGGGCAGCTGCTCTTCAGAAGAGAAATAATACATGAAAAGGGGCCATGTTTAGTAAAAACATTTACTGCCCAAGGGAAGTGATAGAAGACATGGATAAAAAATCCCAGTTTTTTTCATCATTATAAGTCAATGCCTGTTTATTTTACTTTATTACCAATTTGGAAGGTAGATCTTTCTGAGGCCAGTAATTGATACACACTGCACTACTCTAAGTGGTGTTTTAGACAGGAATTTAGATCAAAGCCTTGGAATAATTCAATTACAGAATCATTGAATCATTCAGGTTGGAAAAACCTTCTAGGATCATCCAACCATTCCCAGCACTGCCAAGGCCCACCACTGAGCCATGTCCCCAGGTGCCACATCCACAGGGTTTTGAAATCCCTCCAGGGATGGGGGCTCCAGCACTGCCAGGACAGCTGTGCCAGGGCTGGACAAGTCTTTTGGGGAAGGAATTGTCCCAAAATCCCCCCTGAGCTGCCCTGGCCCAGCCTGAGGCCCGTTCCCTCTGCTCTCTGTCCCTGTTCCCTGGAGCACAGCCCGACCCCCCCCCGGCTGTGCCCTCCTGGCAGGGGACTGTGCAGAGCCACAAGGGCCCCCTGAGCCTCCTTTGCTCCAGGCCCAGCCCCTTCCCAGCTCCCTCTAGCCCTCCTGGTTCTCCAGGCCCTTCCCCCAGCTCCCTCAGCCCCTCCTGGTTCTCCAGCCCCTTCCCAGCTCCCTCAGCCCCTCCTGGTTCTCCAGCCCCTTCCCAGCTCTCTCAGCCTCTCCTGGTTCTCCAGGCCCTTCCCAGCTCCCTCAGCCCCCTCCTGGTTCTCCAGCCCCTTCCAGCTCTCTCAGCCTCTCCTGGTTCTCCAGGCCTTCCCAGCTCCCTCAGCCCCTCCTGGTTCTCCAGACCCTTCCCAGCTCCCTCAGCCCCTCCTGGTTCTCCAGGCCCTTCCCAGCTCCCTCAGCCTCTCCAGGCCCTTCCCAGCTCCATTCCCTGGACCCTCTCCAGCCCCTCCAGGCCCTTCCTGACCTGAGGAGCTCAGAGCTGACGCCCAGGTTCCAGGGGTCCCTCAGCAGTGCCAGCTCAGGGGACAGTCCCTTCCCTAACCCTGCTGGCCACTCCATTCCTGCTAAAATCCAGGTGCCAGCGGCCTCCTGCCCACCTGGGCACACCTGGGCATGTCCAGCTGCTGTCACCAGCACCCCCAGGGACATTTCCAGCCCCTCTGGCCCAGCCTGTGGAGCTCCATGGGGTTGGTGGGACCCAAGTGCAGGAGGAGGAGCAGCCCCAGGACCCAGTTCAGATTCACTCAGACACTGCTCCACTGTCCACTGTCACATTTTCTGAAAAATCCCATCGCCAGGATTTCTTCTCCTCTGGAAGATAAGAAGCCTCAGAGAAAAAAACAATATTATCTGATCTTGCTTCTTCCTGTTTTGCTGCTTTGGAATGTGGCTGCGAGAATGTTTACCAACAGGTGATTGTTTGATTGGTTTCATGTGAATTGTTTTTAATTAATAACCAATCACAGCTGTGTCAGACTCTGAGGAGTCAGGAGTTTTTCATCATCATTCTTGTTAAACCTTCTGTCTGTATCCTTTTCTTTTTCTTTAGTATAGTTTTAGTGTAGCATTCTTTAATATAATATAATATTATAAAATAATAAATCAGCCTTCTGAGTAACATAGAGTCAGATTCTCATCTCTCAGCTCATCCTGGGGACCCTCACAACCTCAACAGTCCACGAACTCCAAAAATAGGAATTTGGTGGCTCCGACCAATCAATATCACAAACTCTGGCTGCTGCACCAGAGCGACCTAACCCAAAAATACACCATGAGCAAACATGTTACAAACTCCCTGAGCAGGCCTCATGGTGAAAAGCAACAGGCTCACAATTCCCACTTCAGTCAGAGCTTAGTTCTTGCCTAGGGGTCATTAAAGCTCCACACAAAGCTGCAAACCATGACAGATCATTAATTCTACATCCTCTGCTCTGAAGGCAATCCAAGCCTTCCCTAAGCTCATGCTGCTGATTCATTTTAGGCTGAGCTTGCACTGGTCTTCTCTCTCTGTTCTAACACTCAGCTCGTCGTGGTACATTGGATTTCAACAACACAAGGACTGTGTTTTTCTCCTTTATCAGCAAACTTTCACATAGATCTTCACACCATAAATTACTACTGTGTTCTACCCCAGGAAAAAAAATAACTATTCCAGTGAATAGTGTGAGATAATGTACTTAATTATATATTTAACTTGCAAAAGCCCTTTGAGAGCCCTGGAGATAGAATTCATTCTATGGAAGCTCTCTTCATTAATAAAAGTACTATATACCAATTACTTTGAACTTCTATAGACAGTGCCTTATTTCAAACTATTTTAATCAATTCTCACAAAATCTCTTGGCAACGGCCTGCAGAAGTACACAGAGGCAAGGGAGCCGTGTGTGCTTCAGTGGAGCTACCAATTCTTTATGTTTATTATTCATCCTTACTATGCTTTTTAATTAATCACACAAAATAAAATGTGGTTTGCCAGCCTCCAAGTTCTCCTTTATTAAAAAAGTGATTACATCCAGTAATCTGGAGTTAATATTAGAAAGGCTTAGAGAATTTTCCAGTCTGTACTACTCACAAAGTAACTAATCATTGCAGGAGATTTAAATTAATTTGGGTCAAATGAGATTCAACATCATCTTGCAGGTGCAGCTGCTCCCTCTGCAAAGGTTCCTGATCCCACTGCCACGGTTCTGTGTCAATCCAGCAGTGAGGGAATGGGATTAGCTCAAACCATTCATTTCAACTTTTCCAGCACAGGGATAATGCCCAGAGCAAATCAGGGGAAGAGTTTGCATGAATGGCTGCAGGGTGAGGGACACAGCTCCTGCAAGGGGAACAGGAGGAGCTGCTGGAGGCCTCCATTTCCTCCACTGATATTCCTGGATGGAGGAGGTGCTGGCCAGAGCCCAGGGTCTGTCCAGACAGGAGATGATGGGGGTGAGCCATCCATGATTCCTCATTTCAGCTCCTACCCTGTGATGCTCTGCCTGCCAATAATCCTGAAATTATGGGCAATGGGAGATGATTTCCTCTGGAGCCAGGCTGGGAGTGCTCACCTGGAGCAAGGAAGGCTCCAGGGAGAGCTTCCAGCACATGGCAGGGCCTGCAGGGGCTCCAGGAGAGCTGCAGAGGGACTGGGGCCAAGGCCTGCAGGGACAGCACCCAGGGAATGGCTCCCAGTGCCAGAGGGCAGCCATGGATGGGATCTTGGCAATGAGGAATTCCTGGCTGGGCTGGGATTGCCAGAGCAGCTGGGGCTGCCCCTGATCCCTGCAATGGCCAAGGCCAGGCTGGAGCAGCCTGGGATGGTGGGATTGGAATGGGATGGGCTTGAAGGTCCCTTCCCACCCAAACCATTCTGGGATCAGGGAGGCTCAGAATCCATCCCGAGGGATTTTTATGGAAGTTGGGGGATGGAAAAGGGAAGGGAGACCCTTCCTGGAGTCCTGAGATTCCCAGTGAAGCCCCCAGATCCCAAAATTCCTTCCTAGAGAGGAGTCGGGGTGGGGATGGATCCAATCCCAGGCTGGGAGAGCTGGGAATGGAGGGAATTCCCTGGAGAGGGAGACTGGGGTGGGATTTTGGGAAGGGATTCCCAGAGCAGCTGGGGCTGCCCCTGATCCCTGCAATGGCCAAGGCCAGGCTGGACACTGGGGACAGTGGCAGGTGTCCCTGCCATGGCAGAGGATTGGACAGGATGGGCTTTAAGGTCCCTTCCAACCCCAAACCATTCCAGGACTCTCTGTCTGAACACTGATCAGGGGGATGGAATGGAGCTTTAAAAATCCTTCCCAACCCAAACCACTCTGTGATTCCATGATTTATATTTTATGGAATCATTAATACATTTTACACAAGAAATGACAAACGTCTTAAAAGCAGGAAGTCGTCTCTTCAACAGAAGTTACTTATCATAAAAGCCAAAATGAGCTTGATTTTACAAGCACCCATTTTATCTCCTACTGAGATCAAGTGATCATGGCCCAGCCCCAGGGGTTACTCTGACTTGTTTATTCCATCTCTGGAGCCAGCTTGAGGACAAGGAGCAGTGCCAGGCTCTCTCCAGCTGACAGCCCATGTTAAGCTAAGCCCAGGCTGGTGTCCATTAGCAGGAAAAGTGGGATTGCTCTGGCACAGCTCAGCTGGTGGTGCCCATGTGGGAGCTCTGTGATTTAGTGAAATCACCAACAACTGCTCATAAAGGCCAGAAAGCTTCAGCCTTTTGAAAGCAATAACCATCAGAATTCCCATCTCAGATCATCAGCACTCTGTGCTATCATTCACTGCCAGCTCCCCCCCAAGCTCTGCTCCTGACTGCTCACCCCAAATGCCCATCCCTCCCCACATCTGCAGCTATTTCTCACCACGAGACAGAGATAAATTTCAGCAGCTCTGTTTATTCATTCCCAGACTGGCAGTCACCAGGATACAAAAAAAAAAAAAAAAATCACCACCATGTGAAGTCAAATAAAACTTGAAAGACCGGCCAATTGTTTTCTTCCCATTTTTTACACCAAAGGCTGCATTAGCTAAATTTCACGATTCCCCTAAGTGCCTTTAAAATTACAAGCAATTTAGACTGTGATTCACTTTCATGCAGACTCTGACTGCATGCAATTTTTTTCCCCCCATCTCAATTATATCTTAATATTATGGGGGCTGAAATGCATTAAATAAATCATATTTCATAGTAAAGCAATAATACTTACATGCATTTTAGGAGAAATCGTCCTGTGTTATAAATGTATTTATAATGTCATTACCTTATTTTCCACATTGACTGAAATATTAGACAGCAGCCACTGCTCCCAGCTACGGATGGAAGCTTTTAGCAAACCTTATGTTTATTCTGCTCTGGTAATTAGCTGGTTTAGTTAATATAATACAACGTTTACAAACAGCAATTTATCCAATATACAAACTCGCTCCTGTAATTAGTGAAACATTGTTATTGATTAAGATTTAATATGGCTGTTGCTGTTTCTGCAATGTTCTACACAAAGGGAACCATCACTAATTTGTCCGAGGACAGTTCCCCAGTCAAAGTCATCTCCTGGCACAGGACCATGAATTTCATTATCTAGAAAATATTTGCTGCAATATTCTAGCCAGGTTTAAGCAGTTTTAAAGGAGCAGGTAACAACAAAGAGAAATTCAAGATGTAATTACCCACCCACTTTTTCCCAGAGACCAAAGCTACTTGATTATTCCTTTAATACAAAACAAGTTTAAGGTAACATTTCTATTATAAATCTAGACAAAAATACTTTGAAAAACACCCATAAACCCCAAAAAATCTCTGCCATCATTTAAAATTCAACCCTACAATGATGTTAACACAACTATCAAGTGTTTTATCAGTACTGTCAGTGAAATAATGAGCTTTGGGACAGGGGGTCCAGGGGCAGGGGGGAGTCCCCATCCCTGGAGAGGTTTAAAGCCACGTGGAGGTGGCACTTGGGGACATGGTCAGTGGTGGCCTTGGAAGTGCTGAGGGATGGTTGGACCAGAGGATCTTAAGGACTTTCCCAACCCAGCTCATTCTATTTGCTGTAGGAGTATGAACATTAAAAACTGATTTGTCAAAAAGAAGATTCCTTTTGGGGAATATTTGCAGTCTACACAGGAAAATAAAAAGTTGATGTTCTCTCATTTTTAAGGATGAATTCCCACTACCAACACTGGAACCTGAACTTTAATTTCTATTAATGGCACTGTGGATTCACCCTTAAATCCAGCAGTGTTACCCCAAGTCCAAATATCAATTCTGGACACTTCCTCTGGATTAAGCAGCTCCCTTTTAGAATATCACATTGTCACATTCATATTTTCTGAAAAATCCTCTTTGCCCAGGATTTCTCTCCTGGGAAGCTGAGAAGCCTCAGAGAAAAAGGAAAACGATATTATCTGATTTGCTTCTGCTGTGTTTTGCTGCTTTGGAATGTGGTTGGAGATTGTTTATCCAACAGGTGATTGTTTCATTGGTTTCATGGGAATTGTTTTAATTACTGACCAATCAGGGTCAGGCTGTGTGGGACTCTGGAAGGAATCACGAGTTTTAATTATTATCTTTTAGCCTTCTGTCTGGATCCTTTCTGTATTCTTTAGTATAGTTTACCATAGCATTCTTTTATATAATATAATAAAATAAAATATTAAATTAGCTTTCTAAGAACATGGAGTCAGATTCAATCATTTCCTCCCCTCCACGGGGGGACCCCAAAAATACCACATCACTTTTTATACTTTCATTAGCAGAAAGAAATCAGGCAGCTCTAAGGGAAGCCCCATTTTAACCCTTTAGATGTTCAGATCAGGCACCACAACCTCAGGAAAATACAGCAGGAACACACTCAGAAGCACCAAAACCTTGTAGACATAACAGAACTGGTTCTCCATCTACAAACTTTGAACATTTCAGTCAGCTTTTAAATTCCACATTTTAAAAAATGCTGTCAAAAGACTTCAGTTTTGCTGTGTAGGTTTTTTTTTTTAATCTCCAAGCATGTTTTATTTTTACAGTGCTATTTTTTGAGAGTTTTTCACTAAGAAATTTCAGACATTTTCACTGGCAAAGCTAAGGGCGTATTTAAAAACACAAAACAGTGTAAAAACCTTCCTGTGTGCTTGAGAAAATGTATGAATTATCTGAAAGTTCAGTATAAAGTAGAAAAAGCATCAATATTCTGGTCTGGAAACAGAGACACACTCATAATATTACATTAGGTGTTCAGGACACTTCTGGAAATTATAGAAATAACCAATAAAAATTAGAATATTAATTAAAATGAGCAAAATTGTATCTAGACACTACATATATACCCTGCTGGAGTGGGTGACATCCCTGCTGTAAAACAGGGGAGTTGGAATTAAATTGTCCTTAGGGTCCTTTCCAACCCAAATACATTCTATAATATATTTTAAATCCATTCCCAATACTTGTGGAACTCAGAGCAAGACTCAAGGACTCATTGGAATGCACTCTGATCATTTAACCCACTTCCATCCATATCATGACCAGGGGAATACTGCAGGAACGAGGTTTCTGTTACAGAGAAATTCATGGAAATGATGATATCCATTAAAATGCTCCAAAAATGTCGAGTTTATCATCTTTGCTACAGAACAGAGCAGGCTGAGCATAAATTATTTATGATGTGTAACAGTTTAATGGAGTATAAAATAGCTTTTTTTCTTCTCACGCGCAGTACAAGCCCTGATTTTTATTTTTTTTTTGTTGTCAGCTCCACACTCGGCGATGTGCTCGACCCATTTACAGCTGTGACATGCAACAATTTGTAAAATTGTTCTGTAGAAACTCTAACTTAAAGGAACAACTTACACAAGCTATTTATTACTCCCTTAAAGTGCTATCACAGCACCCTGCCAAGAACACAGCGGGAAATCCCAGGAAAGCACAGGCAGCTCCTCCAGAAATTTAGGGAAGCCCTTGCATGAGAACCTGCAGCACAACACCAAAACCCCTCTGTGGGAAGGGGTTTCATCCACTTCCATTCCCCTGTGACCATAATTAATATTATTAACATCCATAATTAATCCTGCAGGACATGCCCCAATCCCAAGGAATGCAGGAACGAGTATAAATTTGGGATTTAAAGGCCAAAGAGTTCAAACTTTAAATTAACAGAACTATAGAGTGCACAATAGATCCCAAAGGAAAAAGGGAGCCCAGTGTAAAACCCCTGATTCTCCCCAGTTCTTCACAAATTATTAAAAGGAAAATAAAATGTTCTGACAGGGAATCCTGGAATGGTTTGGGTTGGAAGGGACCTTTGGGATCATTTAATTACAACCCCTTGCCATGGGCAGGGACACCTTCCACTGTCCCAGGCTGCTCCCAACCTTGTCCAAGCTGGCCTTGGACACTTCCAGGGACCCAGGGGCAGCCCCAGGTGCTCTGGGAATTCTATTCCAGGGCATCCCACCCTCATCACACCAAATTTCTTCCTTCTATCCAACCTAAATCCTCCATCAGTTTCAAACCACTGCTCCTTGTTCTGTCACATGGGTGTTTATGATTTATCATCAGCAGCTTTTGTGTGCCATGGATGTGGGGGCCATTGATAGTATTTACACTTTTTGTGTGAAAAATACCTTAATTATGGAAGTTTAACACCTTAATTAATTATAGAAGTTTAATCACCTTGATTATGTAACAGGAAGACAACCAGAAGCCCTCAAGCCAGAGAGGCATTTACAGAGACATGGACACTTCTTCAGGAAAATGCATTTTATCAGAAGCTGACACCTGAACCAGCTCAGACTGCACTCTGAAAGCACCTGTTTTTCTTTCATATTAAAGAGATCTGAGGGTGAAAAATTCTGGCACAGATGATGACACCTGTAACCACCTAAAATGTAGGCAAGGAAAACGTTCCTCTCTTTGCCAGTGACTGTGCAGGGATACTTTGGAATAAAGCTTTATAGGTAGGCCACTACACAGGAAAAAAAATCTAAATACTAAACTTTTAAGGCAGCATAAACTGGAGATTCCCCTAATTAGTTTCATTCCTCTGCATAATTAACCATCACACCCTTAAAACCAAATGTGAACAGTAAAACTGATTTTAAAACCCCCTCTTTTCCTTCCAAATTATGATCAGACTTGCACTGAAAACTACTGGGAATAGAAATAGTTGTCTCCTTGCTGTTCCACCAGTATACAAAAACCTTGTGTCACCCTCTCCATAAAATAAAATTACTTTCCATTCATTTTCCACTCCACAGACCCTCGAGCTACAGTTCCAGAAGCACGAGAGAGAGTTAAAGATGCTCCACGCTTCATCTCCACCTTTTCTCAGGGCCTAAGCCAAATTCATTTCATCCATGTAAAAAGAGAAAACCCTTCACCAATAATAAACAGAATTTCATTTTCTTCTGCTGAGAAATTTCAGCATTTATGGAGTTTCCAAGGAATCTGGTTAGAGCCAGCACAGAGGTGCCCACCATGACAGTTTCAGGCCATTTCCTCCTTTTACCTCCAATAAAATCAAATTTAACTTAACCATGTCCATGAGACCCTGGGGAAAAATAAAATTAAATAGAAAAAGGGAACCCAGAGATCTCCAGAGTTTTGTAGAACTTAAAAAGTCCTCTCAGGAATGCAGGGATTATAGGGAATTCTGCTGGCAATTATTCCTTCCACCAAGTCTGGAACATTGCAGCATCAAACAACAGAGTCCAAGAGGACAAAATTAAATTAAAGAATGAAGAAACTCCCAGGCAGCAGAGAGAAGAGGCAGAAGTTTGTCCTGAAGATAGGGACAAAAGGATGTTGTGGCTCTTCCATAAAGTGAGGGGGGAAAAGGGAGAGAGTTGGAGAAAAAGAATGCAAAAACGAAGGACTGAGGTGACCAAGGGCAGGAGGAACCTCCAGGAGGTGGCAAAGAAACAGATTTGAGAAACAAGTGGGGTATTGAGAAAAAATTTAGACAGAAACATGACAAAAAAACCCCAATTTAAGAGCAGAATTTATGAAAGAAATAGCCACATTTAAAAAGAATTAAAACTCAGATATGAGCCTACACAAAACCAGCAATGGGTCACAATTCCAACTGTAAAAACTATTTTTGTTTTCAGGACAACTTGGAAAGTTTAAAGAATAAAGAAGTAAGAGTTTTATCACTCTCCCCAATATCTAAAATATGATAAGAACTTCTCCAGACTTTGGAAAGATGAAGAAAAGGAAAATTTGTTTTTTAAAACAGAACAAAATTACTGTCAAGCAAGCAACACCGAAACAACAAAACACAGCAAAATCATGATTTCAGGAATTATTTTATGTGATATTTCTTCTGTGGTGAACTTCAGTTCTGAACTTTGTATTTCTGAAATCATTAATTCTCATTTATTTATCACCTTTACCCATTTTCAGGCACCAGACTGTCAACACTTTGAACAGATAATTACAAACAGCTTTTTCCATGAGATTCCACATCCAATTCACCCTCACAGGGAAAAATTTTTCCCTCATCTCCAATCCAAACCTACTGTCTGTCAGCTTGGTGTCACCTGCAGATGTGCTGAGGGTCAATATCCCCTTATTTTCCTCAAGGTCAAGTTGGTTCATAGAAAAAAAAATTCAAATTCACTCTCCAGACCTATCAAAGGTTGCTATTTTTGTGCTGTGCAGTCCCTCACTGGCAGGCAGTTGCTTCAAAGAACGATTTGCTCAAGTTCAGTATCTCCTTCCCACATCATTACTTTGAAAAGGAATAACTACAAGTGTTTGGGGGTTTTTCTCCTGCTTCAAACAGGCAGATAAAAGTGAGCAGGAAAATTAAAATATGACATGAGTTGCTAGGATGTAAAACAAAGATCCAGCTGACCTCTTTATCTGAGCACTTCTCAGATGTCCTTTTATGAAGGCAGAAACAACCCCCACTAATTATCCTTCTTGCCAGAGCATTACAAGTAAACCTGATAGTTATTCCACAGAAGTATTTCCTCACTCCAAAATATTATGTACACAAAGTCACTGCTGTGAGTCTGCTGGCATGACTTGAATATTTGGGATATTTGAATATTTCAGTTGTTTTACACACTGGAAATGATGCATTATTGCTGAACACAATAATTCTCTTCCTTCCCAGAAGATTTTCAAGAAATTCAAGAAAATTTTCAAGATATTTTTGCTCCAAAGGCAGGAACCAATAAAAGGGTGCAAAAGTCCCTCAACGGGTTCTTCACAGGCTTAAAGACATAGATAAACTTTAAAAGTCGACCTGTAACCTCCAAAATGACTTGAATATTTTAATTCACACTCCTCATGCCCCACAGCTCCAAGCCTTCCCTCAGCCTGCAGCCCAAAGTCCTTTCTCAAAGTCATGGCTTTGTGTCTTTATGGCTTTGAAACGCCCTGAGTTTGGAATGCAAGCGTTCAAGGTGTGTTAATGACTCGGAATTGTGACAGCTGCTGCAGAAAGCAGCCCTTGGCTCCAGCACAGCCCCATTAAGCATCCATCAGAAATTACTCTGGGTTTGCTCATTTATTACTCCTGCGTGGCCCAAGGGGGGAAAAGGGGGAACAGCAAGACTTTCTTCCTCTGAAGCAAAATCATAAGCCACTTACTTATCCTAATGTCACGATTCCCACTGTTTATCTGCATGATAATTAGGAAAATGAGAAGTAATGAGGTTTATTTATTTATATAGAAGCGTGATTTGAATTCAAATATCTCTAAAAAAAAAAGACACTGCAGTATCTTGTTATGTTATCAGAGGGGTGGGTTTTCCAAAGTCAACTAAATTACTGAAAGTAATGAGACAAGAAATATTATCATCTTCTTTTGGTTCAGCCACCCCAAATTTATGTTGACAAACTTCTCCCATACCACTCCTGTGGGAAACTTATTACAGCATTGATACCTGAAACCAATTTCTGCTTTCAAAATTAAAGTTTTGCTGGCTACTTGTTGAAATCAGGTCTTGTGTGAAGTAGAAGTGATTCCTCAGGGTTTAGCTTTTAGATTTTTCACATTCTGTGCTGCTTTGGTGTGTGGGTCTGGGCTTCACATTATGGGATGGTGAGCTCTGTGCACAGAGCAGGGAGACAAAACAATTCCTGCTCCAGCTGGGCACCAAGGACAAATGACCCAAACCTCAGCCCAGGAGCACAAACCCCGTGGGCTGCAGAGAGAAAAACAAGCAGGGTGGGACTGCAGGGGCTGAAGCTGGAATGGGACAATGAACTGCAAGGTGCAAATGGAGCAGAACTGATCCCAGGGAGAGACCCCGGCAGCGCTCGTGCATTTTGGGGCCATTTTGGGTCATCTTGGGTGCAGCCCTGGCTGGGCTCTGGTGCTGCCCAAGGTGCATCCATGGAGGAGATCCTTGGAATGAATCCCTGCTTTATTCTGGAGCTCTGCCCAGCCTCTGCTCTAGGGCAGCCTTCTCAAGGCATCAGAAGGTGCCTCTTTGTCTTAAAATCTTTCTATTATTTACATGATTCCAGGTTTATTTTTGTTTTCCATTTTCAGTATTATGTCAGATTCCCCAAACATCCAACTACACACAAACACCGTCAGCATCAGAATTCCTGGCGGGAGGTTGAATTCCCAGCAGGGCTAAGTGCAATCAAAGACCCTCAGCCTGAACAGCACTGGGCTATCAGGAGATTTATTCTTATTACTGAATTAAAAGGGTGTTTTAACATCCCCAATTTATTAAGCCTTACATTAAACTTCTCCTTTCTTTAAAAAACAAGGAGGCAGAGTAGTTTTTCCTCCAGGCACATCGTGGTACAGCTACCAGAGAACAGATTATATGACACTTGATAGGACTGAAAAATTTGCTAAAATTTGTATAAAACCCCCCAAAACCTACAGACTTCACCAGGACATTCCACACTTTTCCTCATCCTCTCCCTGAAATATCCTTTTTAATTGATTTGTGTACACCTGCTTTAGCTGTATTGGCACCTATTGCTACAACACTGGAGCAACTCAATATGTTCCAGACAGCCAGTGATACGAAAGGATATTAAAAAGATATTAAAAAACTCTTAAAAACTTGAAATTACATCTAAAAAGGACATCCCTCAGGCTCTTCTCCAAGCTGAGCAAATCAAGTTGTTGGAACTCTGGGTGCTGAGAATTGGAGATTTCTGTGCTGCCAGGCACTGATCCCCAGGAGAACCCTGCTCTGACCTGAGGCCTGGAGAAGCTTCCAGAATGGAATGATGGAACTGGGATTGTGGGTGTGCAGTTGGAACAGAAGTGTGTGATACCACAGGGGGGAAACTCAGAGTTTGGGGTTTAGAATGCAGTAATGGATATAAAACAAGATGGAGGTTTTGGGGCAGTGCTGGTCCTTCTTCTTTTCCTTCTTCTCCATGGGTTTGGCTGGTTTTGTGTCATTGGATAAAAAAGTCCCCATTGTGGGCCAGGGATGGTTGGTTATTGGGTTAAAAGTGAAAATAATTTAGGTATCATTTCTTAATTGGACAGTTTATCCTTAAAAGGCCTTGTAGAGAGATGGGGCTCCATTTTTAGTTTGTTATTAAAGTGCTGTAGAACTCAGGGTTTGTGAGACTGTGACATAGATAAGAACTAATAAACATCTGAGTCCAAACAAAAAATATCATCTCAGGCACTTAATCCCAACCCTGGCAAAAAGAAGATAAAAACTCAACACCAAGTGACCTCAGCCACTCCTGAAAACAGCCCTAAAACAAACTGCCTGATGTGACTTCCATCCCTCTGTCCCTCAAAACCCCAAAATCTGGTAATTCAACCCAAAATGAGGGACAACAAGAGCACTCTAAAGTGAATATATCCCTACCCAAAACAAACAGCTTAATGTGAGAGCAAAGAAATCTTGAATAAAAGTGGGAGGAAGAGAGGCCCAGGCCCAGGGAGGTCATTCCTCCCCTGCACTTGGTGCTGGTGAGGCCACACCTCGAGTGCTGCGTCCAGTTCTGGCCCCTCAGTTTGGGAAGGATGCTGAGATGCTTGAGCACGTCCAGAGGAGGCAACGAGGCTGCTGAGGGGCTGGGAACACAAACCCTGTGAGGAACCCCTGAGGGAGCTGGGGCTGTTTATCCTGGAGAAGAGGCTCAGAGGTGCCCTCATGGCTCTCTGCACCTTCCTGAAGGGAGGCTGCAGACAGCTGGGGTCGGTCTCTGACAGAACCAGAGGACACAGCCTCCAGCGATGGCAGGGAAGGGATAGGTTGGGTATCAGGGAAAAGTTTTTCACTGAAAGAATAATAAAGTACTGGAATGCTCTTCCCAGGGAGGTGGTAGAATCACCATCTCTGGATGTGTTTAACTGGACATGGCACTTGGTGCTATAGTCTGGTTGAGGTGTGAGGGCACGGGTTGGACTCGATGATCTGAGAGGTCTCTTCCAACCTCATTATTCTGTGATTCTGTGATTCTTCTGTGATTCTGTGATTCTGTGATTCTGTGATTCTGTGATTCTGTGATTCTTCTGTGATTCTGTGGTTTTGTTGAGCAGAGGATGTAACGGTGCTCACAGGGGTCCAAGGATGAGGGAAGAGATGAGGATCTGACTCCATGTTTCAGAAGGCTGATTTATTATTTTATCATATATATTACATTAAAACTACACTAAAAGAATAGAAGGAAAGGTTTCATCAGAAGGCCAGCTAAGAATAGAATAGGAAAGAATGAATAACAAAGGTTTGTGGATCGGACAGAGAGTCCAAGACAGCCAGGCTGTGATTGGCCATTAATTGGAAACAACCACATGAGACCAATCCCAGATGCACCTGTAGCATCCCACAGCAGCAGATAACCATTGTTTACATTTTGTTCCTGAGGCCTCTCAGCTTCGCAGGAGGAAAAATCCTAAGGAAAGGATTTTCCATAAAAGATGTCTGCGACAAGAGGAGCCTCGCCTGCATCACGCTTTGAGCGCGGTGTCAAACAAACACATTTTAATCCCTCCCCTGGATTTGTAGCCTGTCATGTACAAGGACAAGCCCTGACAAGGCTTTGATGTGGTTTTTGTTGTGTCACACAACTGGCAGGGTGTACACGCTCCAAAGGCCCAGGAGTAATCAAAAGGAGCCTTGTGGTATTTTCTGAGGTCCTGCATTGTGGGGAGGGGAAAGATGAATCTGACTCCATGTTCTCAGAAGGTTAATTTATTATTTTATGATTTTATATTATATTAAAGAATGCTATACTATACTAAAGAATAGAGAAAGGATACTTACAGAAGGCTTAACAAAATACTAATCAAAAACTCATGACTCTCTTCAGAGTCCAACACAGCTTGGCCCCAACTGGCCAATAATAAAAACAATTCACCTGTTGGATAAACAATCTCCAGCCACGTTCCAAAGCAGCAAAACACAGGAGAAGCAAATCAGATAACATTGTTTTCCTTTTTCTCTGAAGCTTCTCAGCTTCCCAGGAGAGAAATCCTGGGCAAAGAGGATTTCTCAGAAAATATGATGGTGACAGAGCCTGGCTTGGAATATTTATAGACAAAGAACAGGATTTTAAGTGTTCTTCACGTGCTACCTCCAGGGCAGAAGGAAGACTTGTCCCTGCAAGAGGGAAGGTGTGTGGAAAAAGGGATTATTAGCCTTACTTTTTGCCCATGCATGACAAGGAATGATGATATTCATTTGGGGAGATAGCAGGGCAATTTTGTTACCGTTCAATAAAAAGGGAGTAGCACGAACAAATTGGTTAATGAATGAGGGAGGAGAGAGCAGAGTATTATGCAGTGAATCTATAAAAATGAACTCAATTTGAATTCAACCCAAAGAACAAATTGATGGAGCAGCAGGCTTTGTAAAGCACTAGATCTTCATCTGAATGCCGAAATAACACAGTGATTAATTTTGCTTCAGTCAAATATCTTGGGGTTTGCTATATAAGAATTAAAAAATAACATGCTTTAAATGCTGCTTGACTATCAAAACACATTCACCATTCAAAAAGAAAGCTTAAAGAGAATAAATGCTCCTTTTCTGTACTTTGCTTGCCTTCAAAATTCTCATTTTACCATGGTTTTCCTGTCTGTCAAACTTTGACACGGAGGGAAAAAAAAGCCATTAACTGTTACACAGAAGAATTATAAAAAATACATCTATAACATGTTGCCAAGTGAAATGCTGAAGGAAGGAGAAAATTATTTCTTTTGTTCCGCTGAAACAAATATTTTGAATGTCAGCATGGATGTTGTAAAGGGACAGAAAAGAGACCCAGGAAAAGGCAACTTGTGGTTCCCAGGCCCTTCATGGCAATTTCAGAGAGGAAATAAAACATTTATTTACCAGTTTATGGGACAAATCATACTGGGATTCCAACTCCAGCACCACCCACAGGCTATCTGAAATTCTTTTTACTGTTTTCCTCCATCAAGGTGGAGGGAGAACTGTTCACTTATTAATTAATTTATTAATTAAATGGGCCTTCACTTCTTCAGGGCCAGATAAGAAAATCATTCATGATTTGCAAATATGTGACAGGCAGCCCCTTTTTTTACTGGGGAGAAAATTATCAACTTTATTTGCTTAGCAAGAGCTTCTTACTCACAGAGTAGTTTGACATCACCTGTTTAAGATCCCCTAAAAGACCTACCCCAAAAACCTGAATTTCTATCCCAAACCTTTTAGTGCTGCAGTAGAAATGCCAAAAAAGAGGGAGAGGAAGAAGGAATGTGTGCCAAGAGAGACATAAACCACAGGAGCAATATTCTGTTTATTCCAAGGAATAGGAGTGCATCAGTGCAGTAGAATTGTGTATATTTCAAATATAAATATTATATAATATATATATATATTATATATATTTCTTGCTCATTGTAGCTCACTTCCTTCTCTAAAAACCAACCAAACCTCTTTTCCTCAAAATAAAACACACAAAAAATGACAGATCCCATCCTCAGTATTCCAAAATACCTTCTTCCTCCTGTCTTCTATGTGACAGGAATTACCAAATCCAGGTTTGCCCATAGGAAAAAGAGGTTTTGCTGCAACCAAACTGCCACTTCCAAGCCATAAAAACTTCACAAAAAACCCCACGTGTGTAGGACTAAATAAGGTTTTATGAGTGAAACTCCCCAAATCTCCACTTTCAATGAGGTTTCATGAAAAATTTCTACTTTCTAAATTATAAAACAAGAGACTAAACAACTGTCAGTAGATTTAGTTTTGTACCATGGGCTTCCCAAACCTTAAATCTCATGTTCAAATATGAGCTTTTAGTATTTTTACTGCCATAAATTGTGAATTACAGTCTCTGCTCGTGCTTACTTCTCCAAAAGCCCTCCCTGCACCAAGCAATCCTGTTTTGCCTCAGGCTGTGTAGTTTACCTCGAATTATTTCAGAATCATCTAAAAAGATTCATTTTTCTATTAAAATGATGAATGAGCTAAATGAGGTATGTAATAAATACTGCAGGTTTGTAAACAGACTCTTCTCCTGAGAACTAATGCCTTAACTCATTTAATTCTTCCCCCTGGTATTTCCTAGTGAAGTCATCCTTAAAATATGGTTTGTCCAGGCCTGGTTGGAAAGAGCAGGAAGGGTCAGGATTTAATCTGTTTATGGAAAATAGGAAACGTCCTCATGACAGAGTTAATGAATTGAGGACAGGAAAAATAAATGCAGCCCAAAGGGGAGGTCATTGCCCAGCCCTGAGTGGGACCAGTCACCCCAGGGTGATGGGGAAAACACCAAAGCAGCTCAGGCACAGAGGAGCAGAAGAGTCCATTTGAACAACCTGTATTCAATTATGACAACAGGTCAGATTTCCTCCTCACATAACTCAACACACTTCAGCTCTGATATGGCCAGGAATGTATTTTGTCTATTGATTTCAGGACTCAGACAAGTAAAAGAACTTCACATCTCAAATAGGATTTTACTAGGGAGAAAAATCTCCAATAATCTGATTATCACAGTGACCTAAAGTGCAAAAAAAATGTGCTTTTTAATATAAAGATACTTCTACCAGATTGATTTTTTTTTTTTTTGAGTGAGGAATTTTTTGATAGAAGTTCTTGTGCAGAAAGTAATTTACAAAACAATGAAATTCCTCAGCACCACCAGGTTTCACTCTCAACCAGGTGCTTCAATGAAAGCCTGGAACAACACACGGGCAAATAGATGTAATTGCATTAGTATGGATACAGACTTCTAATGATAGCAATAATCAAATTTTAATGTTCTGGTTACAGCACATGAACAGAACAATATTTCTGTGCCTCTTCAAAGGGAAATGAGACTTTAATGTCATTGGCAGCTCAATAAAACCATTTTCTAACATAAAGGCTTCTAATGACAACTCGTTTCAGTCCAGACAGAGGAGCAAATGTGTTCACAGTACACTCCAGGTCATTATTAGGAGATGGAAATACAACAGGTCCTCTGCACTTTGGATAACTATTGATTTTCTACTCCATATTCTCCTCATCTCACCCTGACTTTCATAATGACTCAAGTGATGGAACATCAATAAACTATTTATGGCAAAGCCACTACATTGAAAGCCACTCTACAAAACTGTGCCCAACTCAACCAGGCCCAAGTTTGAAATTTGCAGCAAAAATCTCCAATAATAAATATGACAGAGAACAGGTCTAAGTGATGAAATATAATTCAAGTATTCTTGGAGCCATCATAAGGACCTTCAGCTTCACCCTTTGCTGCAGAGAACCACACCACCCTCAAAATTGGAATAAAACATTTGATTTATTCTGAAGCCCTTTTTCAAGAGGAATGGGCAGAAAAAAACATCATATCCACACTAAGAGTGTGTGGAAAAAAGAAGGATTTTTAACCAGCTGCAGTTCTTGACTTCAAGCCCACGATGCACTTTGTCCTTTGGTGAAATCACACTGAGATGTTTGCAAACGTCACAATTCCAAAGGGAGTAAAGCTAAAGGTACAAAACCACCTTGTTTGGTGGCAAGGCCAAGTTCAAGCAGTTCTCATTTGCCCTCCACACAGACTCTGCAATTTCCTCAATGGAGCTGCTTCTGGAGTTGTTATAAAGCAGATTCACTGCATTTGGAAAGGGCTCCAGGATGGCTTTGTAAAGTATTTGCCTCAGCTCCTATCTGCACTGACACGACAGAAAAGAAGAAAATGAAGAAATTTTTCACCATCAAAGCATCCAACCCTGATGTACTGGGAGCCAAGGAAATCCCAAATCTGTGGGATAAGGAAATCCCAAATCTGTGGGATAAGGAAATCCCAAATCTGTGGGATGAGAAAAACTCAAATCTGCAGGATAAGAAAATCCCAAATCTGTGGGATAAAGAAATCCCAAATCTGTGGGATAAGGAAATCCCAAATCTGTGGGATGAGAAAAACTCAAATCTGCGGGATAAGAAAATCCCAAATCTGTGGGATATGGAAATCCCATATCTGCGGGATATGGAAATCCCATATCTGCAGGATAAGAAAATCCCAAATCTGCGGGATAAGGAAATCCCAAATCTGTGGGATAAGGAAATCCCAAATCTGTGGGATATGGAAATCTCAAATCTGTGGGATGAGACAAACTCAAATCTACGGGATAAGAAAATCCCAAATCTGTGGGAGAAGGAAATCCCAAATCTGTGGGATAAGGAAATCCCAAATCTGTGGGATAAGGAAATCCCAAATCTGTGGGATATGGAAATCCTAAATCCGTGGGATATGGAAATCCCATATCTGTGGGATAAGGAAATCCCAAATTTGTGGGATGAGAAAAACTCAAATCTGTGGGATAAGGAAATCCCAAATCTGTGGGATAAGGAAATCCCAAATCTGTGGGATAAGGAAATCACAAATCTGTGGGATAAGGAAATCCCAAATCTGTGGGATGAGAAAAACTCAAATCTGCGGGATAAGAAAATCCCAAATCTGCGGGATAAGGAAATCCCAAATCTGTGGGATAAGGAAATCCCAAATCTGCGGGATACGGAAATCCCAAATCTGCGGGATAAGGAAATCCCAAATCTGCGGGATAAAGAAATCCCAAATCTGTGGGATGAGACAAACGCAAATCTGCAGGATAAGAAAATCCCAAATCTGCAGGATAAGAAAATCCCAACTCTGCGTGATAAGGAAATCCCAAATCTGTGTGATAAGGAAATCCCAAGTCTGTGGGATATGGAAATCCCATATCTGTGTGATAAAGAAATCCCAAATCTGTGGGATAAGAAAATCCCAAATCTGTGGGATAAAGAAATCCCAAATCTGTGTGATAAAGAAATCACAAATCTGTGGGATAAAGAAATCCCAAATCTGTGGGATGAGACAAACGCAAATCTGCAGGATAAGAAAATCCCAAATCTGCAGGATAAGAAAATCCCAACTCTGCGTGATAAGGAAATCCCAAATCTGTGTGATAAGGAAATCCCAAGTCTGTGGGATATGGAAATCCCATATCTGTGGGATAAGGAAATCCCAAATCTGTGGGATGAGAAAAACTCAAATCTGCGGGATAAGAAAATCCCAAATCTGCGGGATAAGGAAATCCCAAATCTGCGGGATAAGGAAATCCCAAATCTGTGTGATAAGGAAATCCCAAATCTGTGGGATATGGAAATCCCAAATCTGTGGGATAAGGAAATACCAAATCTGTGGGATGAGAAAAACTCAAATCTGTGGGATGAGACAAACTCAAATCTACGGGATAAGGAAATCCCAGATCTGCAGGATAAGAAAATCCCAAATCTGTGGGAGAAGGAAATCCCAAATCTGTGGGATAAGGAAATCCCAGATCTGCAGGATAAGGAAATCCCAAATCTGCGGGATATGGAAATCCCAAATCTGCAGGATAAGGAAATCCCAAATCTGCGGGATATGGAAATCCCAAATCTGTGGGATACGGAAATCCCAAATCTGCGGGATAAGAAAATCCCAAATCTGAGGGATAAGGAAAACCAGGCTGTGTCCAAAATGCTCCCAGTCAGTGGCAATTCACGGATTCCTCCAGGAATCAACAGCAGCTGCCTTCATTTCTGCTGAGTTAAGCACCAAGAGTTGATTAAATCCTCACACTGACCCCACAAGGGATTTCCAGGGTTTGGAAATGCCACTCTGAACAATAATTTCTACTTTTGCTGGCACAAATGTCAGAATTCCTGCTTTGCAAGCCTTTGGATCAGCCCAAAATGTGTTTTTGCAGGAGCTGACATCCCACCAGCCCCCTGAACTGAGGGCACTTCCTGGGACATGTCACAACACAAAAGCATTTCAGCTATTAACACATCATTTCATCCTCTTTTTTCTCCCTCATTTGTATAAAAAGCTAATTCTAACTTTGGGGATAGCACTATAAATTTATTCTTCAAGAATGGGAAATGTGACTTCATTTTACATTTATTTATTAAAACCTGAATTAGCACTCTTTAGAAAGGAAAAATCAAATTCTTCCTTTCTCACCATAATTTCTCTTTCTTTGCACTATTTAAACAATTTAGCAGCAGCAAAGGGATTTATTTTCCTACTGACACTTCAGGAACATTTTTGCTTTTCTCCAAGAAGAGTCTGACAAATCAAATCTGGGCTCCATAAAATACAAACCTGCTGGAGCAGTTCCCTAAAACACAGAATTCTTCACAGTACCTGACAAAGGATACACAGAAATGCATTTCCTTGTGGTACAGATCTTGAATTCAGCTTTGATCCAGGAAATAAATGCACAGGTAGGGTAAACAGTGAAGCCAAAGAAATAAAATCTGACCAATTAAAGGAAAATAAAGGAGCTGACTCACAGGAAGGTGAGAATTACTCAGTATTTTCATTTTTAAGGAACAGACAAAACCTTGTTGCTATTTTGCAGTATTAAGAGTATACACTTCAAAGAGTGAACAAGCTACAGTGGAAATGGCAAATCTGCAGTGGGGATAACAAAGCTGCACCCAAGAACCACCAGGTATTTCCAAATTTCCCAGATGAAACCAGGAAGATTGATCAAAACCAAGATGACACAACTGCTAACTTTGATATTCTGAAGCAAGTGATAATTAACCAGCCAAATAACTAAATAAAGCAGTTTCATATCCATAATATGGAATTTCCCAAGAATCCTGGCAAAAAATACAGAGAAATGCATTTCCCAGTGGTACAGATCTTGAATTCAGCTTTGATCCAGGAAATAAATGCACAGGTTAGGGTAAACAGTGAAGCCAAAGAAATAAAATCTGACCAATTAAAGGAAAATAAAGGAGCTGACTCACAGGAAGGTGAGAATTACTCAGTATTTTCATTTTTAAGGAACAGACAAAACCTTCTTGCTATTTTGCTGTCTTAGAGTACCCACCTCAAAGAATGAACAAGCTACAGGAGAAATGGAAAATCTGCAGTGGGGATAACAAACCTGCACCCAAGAACCACCAGGTATTTCTAAATTTCCCAGATGGAACCAGGAAGATTGATCAAAACCAAGAAGACATAACTGCTAACTGTTTATATATATATATTTTATATATATATATATATGATATATAATTACATATAGTATTCTGAAGCAACTGAAAATTAACCAGCCAAATAACTGGAATAAAGTAGTTATTATAAATAAAATAAATAAAATAAATAAAGCAGTTCCATATCCATAATAAGGAATTTCTTGAGCTTTTGGCTGAGGAGAAATACAGCTTGTGGTTCCCAAAATCACCACAACAGGGAGAAAAAGATGCAAACCCCCAGTAATTATGCAAATAATAGTCTCCATTATAAATCTTCAGCTCCTCATTAGCTCCAGGCCACAAAACCCTTATCTCTCCCACACAACATTAAGAATCCAAGGATTTAAGGCATATAACTCAGGCTGTACCTTGGTCATAATTCCTTTCCATTCTCCTTTGTTCCCATGTTTTACAATGACAAAATAATAAACATTTGTTTACAACACTGAAATTATTCTTCTAATAATAACATTAACACAGAGGTGAAAAAGAAACCAGAAATGACTGGGAAAGATACCAACACTGAGGTGGAATTGGTTTGGTTTTAAATTGGGATTTGGAAAAAGAACATGAACATCAGATTTTAACTCCCACAGCAGAGACAAAGCTATTGCTTATTGAAGTGATTGATTACTAAGATACCAACCCATAAACCTTAAAAACTTTGGATTTTGCTCCAGATTTAGAGAGCCCAACAAATATTTATGTTGCTGCTGACATAAGTAATTCCCATTTATTTTCACAGCAATGCTCACATTAAGTATTTTCAACTTTTTGCCTTGAAAATAATGATTTCTTTAGTATTCACACTCAAGCGTATTTGTATTTTTAAAGCATATTCCCACCCCATACAATAATGATTATTGTCAGAAGGAAGAGTCAATAGAGACTCACTACAGCAAGCAAACACTCTATAGAGGAAGTTATAAATCTGTCAGACATTTGAAATGGACTGAACTGTATAATGTCAGTTTTCTGAGGAAAACAGCCAACCATATGTTCCAATTTCCTTGTCAGGAAGGTTTAATACATCAGCTCTAACGAGAGATGAATCTTTTAAACAGAATTTTTCACTGAGCTGCTTCCAAAGTTGGAAACAAGCAGCAAAACCCCTTAAAAGAGGGATATTTAACCAAAATAAAATGACACACTGCTACCTAGCCATGAAAAAGAAATTAAAATAAGATATCTGCTCTCCTCTTCTACCAATAGACCTGTGGAGAAAGTTGCTTGGAAAATCTGTGATTTCTGTAAATATCTGAGAGTAAGAGCCTTCAAGGGGCTCTTCAACATGCAGTTTATTGTATCCAAGATGTTAAAACAGCCCAGGGTGGTGGGTGACAGAGCTGTGCCCACAGCTGTCAGCTCCAGCTGCAGGCAGGCCTGGACACCCTTTGGTTTTGGTTACAGTGCATTATAAATTTTTCTTTGCTGAGGATCTTCATACATAAGAACCAATCCATACCTTTACTATTACCTGCAGCCTGTCATAACTACTGCCATTACCATGTTATGGTCAAAGCTATCCAATCACATGAGTTACTATGTCACAGTTTAAGATTAAAGTTGTTTTTTCAGTTTTCTTGCAGTGGAAAATTCTTAAAATTCTACTTTGTAATCTTAAGAGTACACCCTTCAAAAACTGAACAAGTGGAAATGGAAAATATCTGTTTGGTGATAACAAAGCTGCACCCAAGAACCACCAGGTATTTCCAAATTTCCTAGATGGAACCAGGAAGATTGATCAAAACCAAGATGACACAACTGCTAACTTTGATATTCTGAAGCAAGTGATAATTAACCAGCCAAATAACTAAATAAAGCAGTTTCATATCCATAATATGGAATTTCTCAAGCATCTGACAAAGGATACACAGAAATGCATTCCCCTGTGGTACAGATCTTGAATTCTGCTTTGATCCAGGAAATAAATGCACAGGTTACAGCAAGCAATGAAGGCAAAGAAATAAAATCTGACCAATTAAAGGAGCTGACTTACAGGAAGGTGAGAATTTCTCAGCATTTTCATTTTTAAGGAAACAGACAAAACCTTCTTGCTATTTTTCAATATTAAGAGTATACACTTCAAAGAATGAACAAGCTACAGGAGAAATGGCAAATCTGCAGTGGTGATTACAAACCTGTACCAAAGAACCACCAGGTATTTCCCAGATGGAACCAGGAAGATTGATCAAAACCAAGATGACACAACTGCTAACGTTGATATTCTGAACCAAGTGATAATTAACCAGCCAAATAACTAAATAAAGCAGTTTCATACCCATAATATGGAATTTCTCAAGAATCCTGGCAAAAAATACACAGAAATGCATTCCCCTGTGGTACAGATCTTGAATTCAGCTTTGATACAGGAAATAAATGCACAGGTAGGGTAAACAGTGAAGGCAAAGAAATAAAATCTGACCAATTAAAGGAAAATAAAGGAGCTGACTCACAGGAAGGTGAGAATTACTCAGTATTTTCATTTTTAAGGAACACACAAAACCTTCTTGCTATTTTGCAGTCTTAGAGTACCCACCTCAAAGAATGAACAAGCTACAGTGGAAATGGCAAATCTGCAGTGGTGATTACAAACCTGCACCCAAGAACCACCAGGTATTTCCCAGATGGAACCAGGAAGATTGATCAAAACCAAGATGATACAACTGCTAACATTGATATTCTGAGCCAAGTGATAATTAACCAGCCAAATAACTAAATAAAGCAGTTTCATATCCATAATATGGAATTTCTCAAGCATCCTGATAAAGGATACACAGAAATGCATTGCCCTGTGGTACAGATCTTGAATTCAGCTTTGATAAAGGAAATAAATGCACAGGTTACAGCAAGCAATGAAGGCAAAGAAATAAAATCTGACCAATTAAAGGAAAATAAAGGAGCTGACTTATAGGAAGGTGAGAATTTCTCAGCATTTTCATTTTTAAGGAAACAGACAAAACCTTCTTGCTATTTGCAGTCTTAGAGCACCCACTTCAAAGAATGAACAAGCTACAGTGGAAATGGCAAATCTGCAGTGGTGATTACAAACCTGCACCAAAGAACTACCAGGTATTTCCCAGATGGAACCAGGAAGATTGATCAAAACCGAGGTGATGCAACTGCTAACTCTGATATTCTGATATTTAACAAGCCCAAACAACTAAATAAAGCAGTTTCATATCCATAATATGGAATTTCTCAAGCATCCTGGGAAAGGATACACAGAACCCGCATTTCCCTATGGTAGAGATTTTGAATTCAGCTTTGATACAGGAAATAACATCTACTATTCTTCGATATCAAAACTTGCTTCCACCTCAATTTCATTCTCAAATTCTACATTCAGAGACTCAACCTTTGCTTTTTTAACTTGTCCAGCAAGATTTGAGACATGAACTTTAAGGAATTTAGAGATTTCAGAGGAACTAAGATTTTAGTTAGAGATAAGCTTTAGTGGAGTTAATTAAAATAAATAGGTAGGCCTTGATGAAGTTAAGAGTTAGTAGTTAACAATAATTGATTGCTTGTCAACATAATGTTTGGTTAGCTGGGTTTTTAATGAAAAATATAGAAATTGATAAATGGCTTTTAGGAACATAAGACAATTGTAGTCCTCCTCTGTTCTGAAACCAACTGAAGGTGAGGAGTAGGAGCCCTACCAGGGGTTCATTTGTCAGATTTGCATTGAAAAGGTAGAAAGGTCAGAACAAGGAAGACTTCATTTACTTCCTCATTGTGGGACCCCTCCCTATGAAAGAGCCCACTGACTCATTTCAAGGAGCAAATGCTTAATAGCTTTTGAACTAATTACCAAATGAAGCAGGGAATGGGATGTACCCAAGTTATGAATATGGATTTGTATTTTGGGTATTCAGTACTTGTACAGATAAAAGGACTCTGGAATCACCTGTAAATTCTGGTGTGTATTTGGGAGCTATCCCACAATAAACACACACTTTCTAGCTCTAAACTGTTAGAGAGTTTTTGGATATCAGTACTAGATCAATATCCATATTGGGAATGGGATGTACCAAAGTGATGAATATGGATTTGCATTATGGGTATTCAATACTTGTATAGATAAAAGGATTCTGGAATCACCTGTAAATTCTGGTGTGTATTTGGGAGTTATCCCACAATAAACACACACTTTCTAACTTAGTAAACTGTTAGAGAGTTTTTGGATATCAGTACTAGATCAATATCCATATTGGGAATGGGACGTACCAAAGTGATGAATATGGATTTGTATTTTGGGTATTCAATACTTGTGAAAATAAAAGGGTTCTGTAATCACCTGTAAATTCTGGTGTGTATTTGGGAGTTATCCCACAATAAACACACACTTTCTAACTCTAAACTGTTAGAGAGTTTTTGGATATCAGTACTAGATCCACATCCATATTGGGAATGGGATGCACCAAAATTATGAATATGGATTTGCATTATGGGTATTCAATACTTGTATAGATAAAAGGACTCTGGAATCACCTGTAAATTCTGGTGTGTATTTGGGAGTTATCCCACAGTAAACACACACTTTCTAACTCTAAACTGTTAGAGAGTTTTTGGATATCAGTACTAGATCAATATCCATATTGGGAATGGGATGTACCAAAGTTATGAATATGGATTTGTATTTTGGGTATTCAATACTTGTATAGATAAAAGGACTCTGGTATCACCTGTAAATTGTGGTGTGTATTTGGGAGCTATCCCACAATAAACACACACTTTCTAACTCCAAACTGTTAGAGTGTCTTTGTCCCTCACAGTTGGATATCGGTACTAGATCAATATCCATGTATTTAATAAATCAGACTGGCTCAGCAAAGCTCAGTAACACATCTACTGTTCTTCTATATCAAAACTTGCTTCCACCTCTCTTTCATTCTCAAATTCTACATTCAGAGACACGACATAACCTTTGCTTTCTTAGTCACCCAGCAAGACTGGCTGAGCAATCCTCAATTTACACATCTATTATTCTTCTCTATCAAAACTTGCTTCCACCTCTATTTCACTCTCCAATTCTCCATTCAGAGACCTTTCTGCCAAGCACACACATATCTGTGAGACTTTCCTGCCCAAGCTCCATCCCTCCCAGCACGTGAGCACTCACAAAGCGCTGAGCCTTCTGCCGCTCCTCCTCGGTGGCCGCTCTCTCGCGAAGGATGGCTCGAGTCAGGTGCTCGTTTGAGGAGATCCTCTCCCGTTCCAGCAGCTTGCCAAACTCATCCCGAACGTACATTTGCTCTTGTTTCAACCTAAAGGAGGTGCAGGGAGATTTAGGCTGAGAGAAAATTCCAAAGCTACTTTCCAAGTGTTGTTTCAAAGAAGAGAAGTCGCTTTAAAAGCTGTCACAGAAATGCTTTTTACTCTTGGCTTCTTAAGACGCTTAAATAGAAATATGCACTGAAAGAATCCAGAAGTTTATTTCTAATTAAGTAGAAAAATCTGAATCCACAAAAGTTGTAAGTTTTTACATTACTGTTCATTAAATCATATCAATTAAAGCTGATTCAATTAAACGAATTTTTAAGTAAGATGCAGAGAACTTTGTCAGTTAGCTGGGTTTTTGTCTGGTTTTATGGAACCATTTTTCTGGGAAAATCCTTTTCCCAGCAGCCAGCAGCCACTCAATTTCCACCTAAAAGCTTTCCTGCACTGGGGAAGTGCTTTCCTCCCTAAACACACCATAAACCCAAGGACTTCATCCATTTCCCAAGCTCCACGAAGATCGAAGAACCATCATCAACCTTTCCCAGCCATCTGAGAGGAGCAGAGAAAATAGTTATTGAACTTGTTGCAACAGAGTTAATAAAAGCAACCTCAGGCCCAGAAAATTCTCAATGTTTCCATGTCACAAGCCATAAACAGATTTGAAACCTTCAATGGAGTGCTTGAGACAAGCACACTGCGTCTCATTTTCATGGGAACACTCAGTGAATAAAACCTGTGTGTTGTGACACCGAGCACGGAACTCGGAGCAGTAATGGAGCTATGAAACACTGGGTTTCAAATAGATGATTTATTTTTTTTTGTTTGAAAGAGTGATGGAGAGGAAGTTTCAATATTCTCAGTGCATTTATCTGTTGTCAAGGGAGCTCTGGAGAACAAATCCTAATGAGTCGGGTCACTTTGTAAAAGGTACCAGCATTAGAGTACATTAGATTCTTCCCCAGGGAATACATTTAAGTGAGGTAGGGAGGAAAAAAGACAATTACAAGATGTATTACTTCAGTGCTCAGCTCCAAACCCTCTGAAATGCAGCAACCAACTGGGAATCTTTATAAAAGTTTATTAAGCTGCATCTTCAATTACTCCAGCTAAAAAAAAAAAAAAATAAAAAATAAAAAAGTCAGATTATGCAGACATGGACCAAATTCCATTAAGTGATTTCCCAAGGTCCCCCAAATTACTCCAGCAGGATTGATATAACAAATCCTTCATACAATCATAACAAGCCTTCATACAGCGCAGTCAAAACATGCTGGTTGTCTTTTGGATTGGAGAAATAATGTTTTGCCTAAAAAGGAAAAGAAGTGTCAAAATAGTAGTCTCAGCACCTTTTTCTGGTGAGCAATAAAGAGCATTTAATGCTTCCTAAGACTGAAGGAAGATCCTTCCTCATCCTTCTTGGATTTGACCTCCTAAAAGTGGTTTTCCATTAAAAATGTCTCTTCTTTATGCTGCTGTTCACAGCAGGGTAATTAAAAGATATGAAATATATTTTACATATAAAATAGCAGAAAAATCCAGCCAGAAGTTTCCATATTCTAAACTATGAAAAATTAAAAACCAGAAAAACCCTCATGAACAAAAAACCCCAAAAAACCTCATATAAAGCAACCCCCCAACACTCAGATAATTTACATTTAATTCTTTACATCAAATTAGATCTTATTCCTAATTTCTCATTTAAATCAAGACACTCAGGTCACCTCAACGAAAATGCATTTTACTGTTTGGTTTTTTCCTTCCTTTCCCTTTCCTTGCAGGGTGTTCTACCATAAAAGAAAATAACACTATTTCATTCTCAAATTTTATACAATTTACGCCATAAAAGGAACGTTTTTATGTCCAAAACAGATCCTGGCTGCACCTTCAAGCAAAAATTTTTATCAACTCTCACCCTCATTTGTGTGACCAGGATCACACAACACAACGAGTTAAATTCCTCAAAAAAACTTTTATTTAGGGCAGTTTTTACTCCCAAAACAATATTCCTAAACTGCCATCTCAACTGATTGAAATTCAGCTGAGTTTTTAACAAAATAAGCAGGATTTTGAAGTCATTTTCATTTATTTGAGTTCCATAATTGGGTGGCTTGTAAGAGCTTAATGAAACAAACATTCTGCAGATCCCGCTGATCGCAAACATTCGCCTGCATCAACCTCCAGTAGGGTTTTTTTCCTTGGCAATACAAATTCATTTTCCTGGCATTCAGCATGTACCAAATAAAGGCAAACATCAGCTGGATTTACAGTAATAAATTATATTATTATCTATAAATTATATTAGCTAAGCAAAAGTAAAAAAAAAAATTATATCTATAGATATATTTTTTTAATATGTATGTATATATATATATAAACTTGTCACTACTCCAGGAATTCCACAGGAATTTTTCAAATGACATTTTTAATTACAGCAGAAATAAAGGCTCAAGTTAATGGTTCTTGTGTTTGAGCACAGAACTCCAGACAACAGAGAGTGTTCCACTGATCATTTATACAGAAAGGATGTTAAAAAGCTGCTGAAGCAGCAGAAAAGGCTGCTGGCTATACATTTTCCCCACACAATTGATATCTTTTTGAATAAAATCCTTCTAAATAATTATGAAATACTGCTTTAAGAAGTGTGGAGTGGCTGATTTAATGAAGTGTGGCATGCAAGGCAATCACTTCTCATGGTGCTATTGGAAAACACACATCAAGCATTAAGAAGCAGCTCCAGTTAAAGTCCGCGTTAACACTTCGCAGTATTTCATTTCTCAACTGCTTTATAGCAACGCAAAAAAAGCAACAATTCCTGCCTTTCCCCAGCACTGTCATTGAGAACTTCAACACTCTTAACTTAATGCTGTGAGGAAAATTTATATATCTGTATTTTTTTGTAAGAGGATGGGTAAATCTTCACAAACCAATCAGCCAGGATTTAGGGATCTCAGAAGATTTATTCCTGTCAGAGGGGCATAACAAGAATTTGAGTATTTTTGTTATCACATTGTCATATTCAGGCTCCACTGTAAGACAAATTTTGGACTGTTTTAGTCCTGAAGTCACTTTAATCAAAATAATGTTTGCAGTACATTCCACTTCTAAATCAGATTTGGCTCACGTTGAACACAAAAGCCACCACATCACCACGAGGAGCAATCACACAACAGCAACCCAAAAAAGTTCTGGAATACACTCTTAGATATAAAAATACATATAAATATTAAAAAATTAAATATATTTAAAATAGAAATAAATAAAAAGCTAGGTTTTGTTAATTTTGATTTTCTGAGATATGGGCAGGAGGTACAGAAATCAAATCCATGCGATCAAACCACCCACTCCAACCTCCTCTCCAGCACAGCTTCAGACCAAAGGGAAAATATTTCACCAAAATAACATTTCTGCTTCTGCATTCCAGCACTTTCTTTCTGGAAAAGCAGGGAATGTGGGATTTTAGTGGCATTTGTTATTGTACAGCTTTTGAACTATGAAAGTCCTACATGCAAGATTAAACACAAGAGAATTTACCTGTGAATTCATCAAATATTTCAGTGCATTATGTAAAACAGACTGGAACACTTAACCCACATCCCTTAAAATCAAGTAATAACAACATCATAACACCAAGCAAAACAAGAAGAAAAATAATTTCTCAATTAAATCATGACTTAAAATTAATAACTGACAACCATCATATAAAGTCCAACAGGATAAGAGAAGCCAAATACAGACCTGGCTCCACTTTGCAATTAGAAATTAGAACTTGAAACACAGAAATAGAAATTTAAGACCCAAACAAGAAATCATCTCTGAGGGCCAAGGAGTTTTCTGTATCACAAGAAAAACAAAGATACACTGTAAAGAAAATACTGATAAAACTCTGCTGCACTCCAAGTGGTTTCCATCCTTTTCACATCTAGTTTTTAATTAAGTTCAAGAAAAGCAAATTGTTAATTTTGCCATGTGGATTTATGGCCCAGGACTCTCCTCATGCTCAGCATGACCCCTGTTAGCCACAATAACAAGATGAGTAATTTAATTCTAAATCCACGAGAACTCCCTCTTTTGTTTACTTCAAAATATCCATTTCTGTTGTTCTTGAAAAACACCTGCAGATGTTAATTAAGAAAAAAGCACCTTTTAATTCAGAGACAACAGCAACACACTGAGAAAAGCTGAAAAATATTAGTTTTGTGCTTTGATGGCCACTTCACAGTTTATTCTCCATTAATCAAGCATCCACAGAAATCCAAAACTGGCAAACAATACTCTTAGAGAAATACAGTGATTTGTCATTTCCAGCCCTTATTTTCAGATATTGGAAATTTATTACGCTATCAAAGCCTTAGCATTTCCTTTTTGCTATTTTTTCAGGGCAGGGATTACTTGCCAGTTGTTTTATCTTTATTACAGTCTCCAAGCTTCACAATCTGATGGATCTGTGACGTTCCACCATAAACTCACTCAAGCCTAAAGCACGAACAGTGTCATTTTTCATTACTTCCAAGCAAGCAAAAATCAAAATACTCCCTGTTTTAAAGCCCACTGTCAGGAAAATCATCCTGTCCTCTATGAATCAGGGAAAAATTTAATGAGGTATCATTCAACATGGAACCCAAAAACTCACTCCAACTGGAGATGATACAACACGAGGAGGATTCATGAGGTTTTCTGCTTTCCTGGAACCCAACAAGCTCCTTAATTCCTCCTGACGGACTCACAGAAGATCCCAAAATGTTTTGAGCAATGTGTTTAGGGCAGGCTGCAATATTAATGAGTGAAGGATGCCTGTGAGGGCTGAGTTTCAATATTTCATGAGCGGGATGCGCCAAGGAAAGCCGCGGCTGGAAACCGGCGAAGCTGCCGAGGGATTTGAAAGGATGTGAGAGACATCAGGAAAACATCTCCAAGCTGAGCTGAGCTCTGAGAGGTGTGAAATGGAGATTTCTCTGCCTCCATCTCACCTGTCTGCAAAGTCGGGGAAATTACCCCGAGTTCTTCTGATTTTACAAACACGTAACGAAGGAAAGAGAGAAACAAATTATCTGGGAGGTCGAGGCACAGAAACCACAAAAAAAGTTGTTCAAAACTGAAGTTTCTACCACTGTTCACTCATTAAAAACATTATTCTCCACTCACGTAAGATTTTGCACAGCACAAGTGACAGGAGCTGTTCCTAACATTAGTAGCAACCACATTCTTAACAACCGTTCTAAAATTTCACTTTTAAACCTTTCAAATCATGCAAATATTAACAGAAAATATCATTTTTCTGCACCTGAAAGTCATGGTGTCAAAAGGACATTTTGCCTTCAAATTTTTGGTGCTCCTATTGCTCAATCTGGAGCAAAGGAGCCTCAAGGGGGACCCTGTGGCTCTCCACAACTCCCTGACAGGAGGGGACAGCCAGGGGAGGATTTGGGATCTAACCCCAGGGAACAGGGACAGAAGGAGAGGGAACAGCCTCAAGCTGTGCCAGAGGAGGTTTAGATTGGATATTGGGAAAATTTCTTCATGGAAAGGGCTGTCCAGCCCTGGCACATCTGTCCAGGGAGTGCTGGAGTCCCCATCCCTGGAGGGATTTAAACTTGAAGATGTGGCACCTGGAGATGTGGTTTTGTGGTGGATTGGCAGTGCTGGATTAATGCCTGAACTCCATCTTAAAGGAATTTCCAACCTCAAAGATTCCATGATTTCAAGATTCCAAATCCAAACCCAAAATGCTGAAGCTTTACAATCATGGGAATATAGGAACTCAAAAAGGTTCACACAGCTCATCAAACCCAGATTTATCATCATTTCATGAGGCCTTAGTGCAAAACCAGTCAAACGGGATGACAGGGACCCAAATTGGCCACACTTTACCCACCAGACCCAGCACCATTAAAACCCTCTGACAAATCCATCACAAGTGACCAAGAGCTCTCACGACTCTGGCACAGGCAGAAGAGGGAAGGGATCACACTTCAGAGCAGTTATGCTTGAGCTTCACATGATTAAATTTAATGAGAACTCCATCTCTTTATTCCATATCCACTTCTTCCTCAGGGTGACTGCTCCTCCTTAACATCTGCCATACATGAATATAAATTAGCCCTTAATTCATTATACACAGTGCTGAGAACAGTGAAGGGATTCCAGCACTGATCCCTGAGCTGGCACTGACCTTTTCCCATCCCAATAAGTCCTCCCTCACCTTTGGTCCATCTCAATAAATCCTCCCTCATTTTTGGTCCATTCCCCACTGTCACACAACTCTCACAAAAGTTTGGGGACATATTCCACAGCAGAGACAAGGAGGGCAGGGGATCAGGGGATTCTGATCTTTCTTTAGGCTGAACTCCTACCTGGAGTTCTGTGTCCAGCTCTGGGACTCTCAGCAGCAGCAGGACCTGGAGCTGCTGGAACAAATCTGGAGGAATCCATGGAGCTGCTCCAGGGCTGGAGCCCCTGGCAGAGCTGGGGGTGCTCACCTGGAGAGGAGAAGGCTCCAGGGAGAGCTTCCAGCACATTGCAGGGCCTGCAGGGGCTCCAGGAGAGCTGCAGAGGGACTGGGGCCAAGGCCTGCAGGGACAGCACCCAGGGAATGGCTCCCAGTGCCAGAGGGCAGCCATGGATGGGATCTTGGCAATGAGGAATTCCTGGCTGGGCTGGGATTGCCAGAGCAGCTGGGGCTGCCCCTGATCCCTGCAATGGCCAAGGAAGGATTGGAGCAGCCTGGGATAGGGGAGGTGTCCCTGCCCCTATGGAATGAGATGATCTTGAAGGTCCCTCTCAACCCAAACCACCCCATGATTCTGTGATCCCATGATATCTGTTCTCAAACCCAAGCAAACACTAAAAATACAATTTAAGGTTATTTTCCACCTTGTCCCACACAACCATCACTGCCTCAGTGACCCCATTTCAAACACCAGACTTGTCACATCACCCAAACGCTCAATCCAAGCCCCACCATCCAGCAGAACACCCTCCTTATCCCTCTCCCTTTCCCAGCTGCCTTCCAACCCCAGCCTAACATCTGTCAAAGGAAAAGTCCCTCATAATGGCCACGTGATTTTATGTGCCAGGCCTTGATCAGAAGATCCAAGCCTCGTTTCAAATCTCAGTTATCTACTCAACTCCCTCCAATTAATTCAATTTATCAACAGCACTTCCATGGACAGCTTGTGAACACTCAGAGCAACGAGGACAGTGACTCTTGTCAGTGGTTGAGTTTTCTTGGAGAGTCCTGAGTTGTGGGAGTGTTTTTGGGGCAGTGTTTGGTGTTGGAAGGAGGAGGGGTGAGTAAAAAAGGGGGGCAGGTTGTTTGAGGGGATTTTTAATTACACTTCATGAAGCCATTGCTTTTAAAATAGGTGCATTTAGATCACTATTATATAGAGACAAAATAGATGAGAAAATTCCCACTTCTATGCCAGAGGGACATGGAGAACCTGAGTTAGAATTGTAAAACTGCTTTACATAATTTGTGTATGTTTAGCTAGCCACATAACTCCACTTGAAATTACTTTCCAACTTAATATCCTTCCCCTTGGGATCTGCAACAGCAGTCCTGGAATTATGACAACATTAATTATCCATTAAAATGAAGTGACAGTTAGAAAAAATTTTATTAGTATCATTACTATTATTACTATTTTTAAGTGTTTCTCTGCTGCTCATCTGGTGCTTTTGAAAATGAAAGAGCTCAGCAGTTTGAAAGCAAAGGTTTGTTTAAAATTGCCAGGAGGGGAATAGTTTTCCTCTTTCTTACCTGAATCTGAAACTATGAGGCAGGATTATTTTTGTAGATGCTCTCTCACTAGCTCCAAGTCATTTTCCCATCTCTCCTGGAAATAAACTGATCAAGATGAAGCTCGGTATCCAAGTTGTCAGCTGAGATGGCAGGTTTTAAAATCCATGTGAAAAATAAGCCCTTGAAAATTGGGGTTTATAAAGGCAGGAGTGAATTATAGCTGTGCTTTCTCCAATTTCCACCTCCCATCTCCAAGATTCATCTCTCCATATCCTGAGAGCCAGACATAATGGTATTAATGGAGAATCAGAGCAGGAAACCTTGGAGAGTAACTCTGCCATTGCCAAACGCCTTTTTTTCTTCTCAAAACAATACAATTTTTTTTCACTGAAAACAATAAAACTTCCACAGGCTTCTAAGGTAGTTTGATACTTCTCAACTTGATAAATACTTTTATGCTTCCTTGGCATTTTGCAGGTAAAATTCACACACTGAACTTCCCTGGTTTGAAGAGCTGGCTGCCCAAAAAGGCACCTGTGGGAACCCTGACTGCTGAAAATTTGAGACTTTCTATACTGACAGACACTGACCCCCAACAGAACACTGCATTTGAACTAAAGCTGTAAAAAAACTAGCAAAATTGAATGATAAAACTAAAATGATGAGTGTATACTTTAAATAAAAGTAGATACTTTTAAATAAAAGTTTAATATCAACTAATAAAAAATTAAGAGTTTAAAGTTTTAGAATATAATAATATATATAAATCAAGATGGAAGTTTTAAAGCAAAAAGTAGTTCTTCTTTACCTTCTTCACCTTCATTTTCATGAGTTTAAATAATAGTATATAATTAAATAAAACAGCCCACATTACAAGAGACAAGTAGTTAATTATTAAGTTAAAAGTAAAAATAATTTAAGTATCATTTCTTAGGTTATCCTTAAAAAAAACTTGTAAAAATGAGATATATCTCCATTTTTAAATTATTACAGTTAAATACTACAGAACACACCATTTATAAAGAGTGTAATATAAATAAGAACTAATAAACATCTGAATCCAAATCTTTTGCTGAGTGTGAGATCAGACAAGGGAAGTGTGTGCTGAGAGAGGGGGGAAATGTTGGACAGATGGAATGGCTGGGAAAGAAAAATAGGAGGAACTCAAGGTGGGATGTGAGGCCAAAATCTCCAAAGCCCTGAGGCTGAAGGGGCCCTTTGGCACTACAAGGTGGTTTTTTTTAAGTTTTAAAGTTATTATTAGAGCTAGGTTCCTCCTAACTATATTATTATTATTATTATTATTATTATTATTATTATTATTATTATTATTATTATTATTATTATATTGTATCATAAGAATATATAATATTATATTTAATGTCAGAATACAGTAATGCTATAAAATTTTATGACTATTATTATTATTATTATTGCTGTTATTATTGTTATTATTATTATCCTCCCACAATCCATTAAATATTGGGTTTTGGATTTTTTTTCTTTTGTTGAATTGTTTTTTTTTTCTTTTGTTGAGGTTGGGATTGAAGGTATTTGAGACCATAGTGTGTGTTTAGATTTAGGTGTTTATTATTTCTTATTTACGTTATAGATTTATAGGTAGTGAGTTCTGCAGTTCTTCATTGGTAAGGTACAAAATGGTTAACAATCTTTTGTTATAAGGTCTTTTAAGGTTAAATTAATTAATTAAGAAATTATACTTGAATTATTTTCACTTTTAACTTAATAACTATTCACTCGAAGTCTGCAATGGAGATTTTTCTGTCCAACTACAAAATACCACCCAAACCCTTGGAGAAGAAGGTGAAGAAGAAGGACCAGCACTGCCCCAAAACCTCCATCTTGTTTTATATCCATTACTGCATTCTAAACCCTGAAACTCTGAGTTTCCCCCCTGTGCTATCACACACTTCTGTTCCAGCTGCACACCCACAATCCCAGCTCCATCATTCCATTCTGGAAGCTTCTCCAGGCCTCAGATCAGTGCAGTGTTTCTGTTCTGGCAGCACAGAAATCTCCAATTCTCAGCAGCCAGAACTCCAACACAAGGAAAAAGAGTTTATTTTAAATTTTTATAAAATTTTCCCCTATAAAATCCCCTTGCTTTCCTCAATGTGATGATCAACTGGGATCTCTGGTTTTACCAAACCAGTGCAGCTTCTCTTGCCAGAAGATATTAAACTCTTATTTTTGAGCTATCCCGAGTCAAAACAATTCTCATCACTTTTACTGCTTTGGAGCATTCCCAGCTTTTCCTCTGACTGTCAGCAGCAGAGAAGATGGAGTTTTCCAGACTCTTTCCCCACTTAATCCAAACAATACCAACAGGTCCCTGTGGCAGAAGACAAAATAACAACTATTTCCTAAAAAGAAGCTTTTTGCTCCCCCTGAGGACAATCCTACAGGAAAAAGCAGGTTTCCCAATTCAACATAGCTGATTATTTGGGAAAAAAAAAATTGATCATTTAGGAGGAAAAGACTGCTTGGAAGAATTTTTCATCACAATTAATTAGCTCCCCATATGAACTAAAGACACATTAAGATGCTCCTCATATCTTTAACTCACTGAAATATAAAATGAAAATTGTAAAGAAATCCATGATTTTATTTTCCCCCTTGTTCTCCACACCTGTGCCAGGAAACTGGAATAAACATGTCATTACCCCAGAAATCAATAGGAAGTTTTAGAGTATCCACTAGCACAGAAAGGTCAAGCCCCAGTATTGATTTTAATATAACAATTTTGGGTTGCAGTTTCCCAAAGGCTTCTTGTCCAATACTCTTCTTCATCCTTCTCTCACTTTACATTTCACTGGTGAATTTGTTCTGCACCAACTCTACTCCAGGTTTACTAAGAGCTCATCATTTATGCAATGTACTGCTGAGACACGACAACAAAAAAAGGTTGGGGGAAGCACTCAGAGCATCAATGAAGGCCCAGAGTGATGAGCAGTTATCTCCAGACCCTCTTTGAAGCAAAAAAACAAAAAACAAATAAGAAAATCTAACGGTTACAACTTTAATAACTCACCACAGAGCAACTCTGTGCACCAGGGCGGAGTCAAAGCTCACTTGCAATTTAAAAAGATTCCTCCAGCCAGATGAGGATGGCACAAATAGAGGCTGCAATCAGCTGTCCAGCTGGTGACAGATAAAATGTCACATCCTCTGGGGCCAGTGAGCCACAGAGAACAGAATCCAGCACTTCATTCCCAGGGAATCTGTCTCAGGTTGAAAGATGTGGCTGGGGTGTGTGTTCTGTCCCCATCTGTCAGAGGTGGGGCAGTTCTGTCTGTCCATGGGGCAGTTTTTTCTTTATCTCTCCCACAGCCAACCCTCCCTCCAGGAGATCTCTGCTGTCCATGGCCAGGGAGTGTCCCTGCAGGGCTGATCCAATTCCAGCATCCCATGGGGAGATGCTGTGCCCAGGGCAGGAGCCAAGCATTCCTACCTGGATCCAATCTGAGCCTGGCACAGCACAGCAGCCTTTGCCCCCTGCATTGCCAGAGGAGCAGCTTTCTGCTGCCCTGCATTGCCAGAGGGAGCCCAGGCCCATCTGCAGCAGCCCTGGAGCTGCAGAGGAAAACTCCCCCCTTGTGCAGGATCCCTGCTGCAGCAGAGCCACAGCTGGCACTGCAGGAGGGCTGAGCCCCCATGGGATGGGGCTGTGCCACCCCTGACACACAGGGGCAGCTCCTGCTCTCACTCTGGCTGTGGGTTGGTTTCTTTTTTGTACTATTGCATTTGTATTTTTAATCTTCCTAATAAAGAACTTTCCTATTGCCTGAGAAACCCTTAATTTCAAAATTATAACAATTCAGAGGGAAGGGGTTTGCATTTTCCATTTCAAAGGAGGCTCCTGCCTTCCTTAGCAGACACCTGTCTTTCCAGACCAGGACAGAATATTCTAACAGCTCTTGTGTGCATTACTCAAGGAAAGGATTTTTTTAAGAGAAAAGTTACCCAAGTTTGACCACCTGGTCACAGGTGATGAAATGGAAGAGACATACAAAAAACTCAGTTATCAAAAGCCACCAGAGAATCCTGGAATGGTTTGGGTGGGAAGGGACCTCAAAGCCCCTCCAGTGCCACCCCATCCATGGCAGGGACACCTCCCCCTGTCCCAGGCTGCTCCAGCCCCAGTGCCCAGCCTGGCCTTGGCCATTGCAGGGATCAGGGGCAGCCCCAGCTGCTCTGGGAATCCCTTCCCAAAATCCCACCCCAGTCTCCCTCTCCAGGGAATTCCCTCCATTCCCAGCTCTCCCAGCCTGGGATTGGATCCATCCCCACCCTGACTCCTCTCTAGGAAGGAATTTTGGGATCTGGGGGCTTCACTGGGAATCTCAGGACTCCAGGAAGGGTCTCCCTTCCCTTTTCCATCCCCAACTTCCATAAAAACCCCTCGGGATGGATTCTGAGTGTCCCAAATCCCAGAATGGTTTGGGTGGGAAGGGACCTTCAAGCCCATCCCATTCCAATCCCACCATCCCAGGCTGCTCCAGCCTGGCCTTGGCCATTGCAGGGATCAGGGGCAGCCCCAGCTGCTCTGGCAATCCCAGCCCAGCCAGGAATTCCTCATTGCCAAGATCCCATCCATGGCTGCCCTCTGGCACTGGGAGCCATTCCCTGGGTGCTGTCCCTGCAGGCCTTGGCCCCAGTCCCTCTGCAGCTCTCCTGGAGCCCCTGCAGGCCCTGCAATGTGCTGGAAGCTCTCCCTGGAGCCTTCCCTGCTCCTCCTCTGTCATACCTTAAACACTTCTAGAGCAGAGCTGGCAGCAGAATTACTGTAGGGCCACCAAAACAAACCAAAGTCTATTTTTAAGCCTTTTCCTGCCTTAAAATTCCTCCTTCCAGCAGGAGTTTTCCTCTAAGAAACAAGCTCTGGAATCAGAGCACGTCACAGGACAGTCCCAACCAAAGTGCACAGGCACAGATTTCTGGCACAGCAACACAACTGCAGGGATGAATATATGGAAGACTTGAACAAAATTCACTTCCTGCACTACTGAAGGCACTGCCATGCACAGCAGCTTGCAAAAACACCTCACTCTACATATAATTAATATTTGCCCCGTGCCAAATCATATTTAAAAAGTGGAAGCCGGGAAACACTCACCAAGCAAGAAACTGAACCCCGCCCAAATATAATTAGCCTGAGCGAAATGATTAGCAAAATAAAAAGTCTGAAATTTCTCTGATTTTCAGGGGTGGAAAAAAAGGCAAGTCATCATTCAGGAACGTTCAATTTCCATGGGAAATCACATCCATCACTTGCCTCTGAAGCAGTGGTTTGTGTATTTTAGTGGAGGAATCCAGCACTCTGATGAGCTTGGCAGTATCTAAAATTTTATCATTATGCTGATGATAGAAGTTGTTCTTTTTGCTGCCTCAAAATACTTTTTACTTTGCCTGCACTTTTCATTTAAAGCAAACTTGAAAAACAGATTTACTGAGCACCATCGGTACCGTGGAGCCGGACAAATGAACAGCTTTGGATCCAAGGACAAAATTAATGGATGGAGTGGATAAATTCTGCTCTCTGATGGGAGAAGGAAGTTTACTTATTTCCCCAATGCCTGTTCTCAAAGCCATTACATTAAAAATTTTCTCATTTTCTTGGGAAATTAGAAAAAAAAAACCTTAAACATTTGCTGAGCTTGTCTAGAATAAGCAGAGAAAAGGCAAAATTGAAATTATCACCCACTGGTCCATTGAGTTGTGTGGATTTCTCTTATTTATTATTCAGAATTCTCCTCTTAATTATCATTTATTACCTGTCACCACTGTCAAGCTCAAGTTTTTTGTGTCCATCCTCTCATTTTTGTTCCCTTCAGTAGCACCCTAAGGCTGCAGCTCTGCCACATTAACTGCTCACAGTTGCTGTTGCAAACTCCACAAATTCTGTTGTAAATTAATGATCATCAATTTTCTACGTGAACATTCCAAAATGAAAATGCTTTTCAGATGACACATTTAAAAATGTTCAAAAACCAAAGCGAGGAAACAGCTGGGTTAAGTAAAAGGAGGGGTAAAGTGGAATCAATGCAGAATTTTGGAAATATATTCTAAGCTGGGTCTAAACCAGTATTTTATTAATTATTCCAAGTCCTGTTAAATAGAAGCTGTAATTCACATATTGTTAGAGAGTTGATGGCATTAAAATACAATTTAAGAGTCATTCTTCAGCTCTAATCCCCAAAATAAGCACAGATTTTAACTTTATATAGCAGCCCATCTGTACTGTGCATGGATGTGTGAATAAATAATTTAGCTAGAAGTTCAAATTAAGATTTCTTCCCTTCACAGTCTGAAATGAGTAAAAGACATTTTGCAATCAAACCCAAATGTGCTCATACACTGCTCACAGAGCAGCACCAAAATCAGCTATTAAGCAGTTGGAATCAGAACAACAAACAGTCCAAAGTTTCAGATATTTTTATGCTGAAATGTTATTTCATTGAAATATTGGGGGAAAAAAAACTGGTTTAGAGAAAGAAGTGAGTATATAAATCTGTAAAATATACCATCCAGGGTAAAACAATCCATGAGATGAATGTGGAGGTAAAAAGTTTAATTTTTATCACATCCCAACAGGATTTGTCTTAAAATTAGCAGGATATGAAATGAAATTGTTAATAAATCACAAGTGCAAGGTCAAGAAGCTTAAATGTAGAGCTGAGGGTTTTGTTCAGTTTTCCAAAACAGCATCAATGTGTTTGTATTTATATCACAAATGACTACAGCTTATATTCCATGTTTCTATTAGCTGGAACATTCTGCACATGGAAGAATTTACCTGGATTAATGTGAGTTTCTTGATTGCTTTTAAAACACAAACCTCCACCAGAATTCAGCCCATAAAGACCTTAAGGTTTACTTATGGAAAAAGATCTGCATCATTTACAGTTGTTTCATTCAAGACAAAAAAAAAAAACCTTTATGCTCTGTTAAAACCAGATTTTTGTAATTGGTGTAAAAAATTATAATAAAACATTATAATGAAAAATAATACTGTGTAAAAATAATAAAAATATATTATAATAAAAAATATACTGTGTACAAAATAATAAAACAACCAAAAATTAATTAAATAAATCAAGATTGGAAAAGAAGTGAAGCTGCTAACAAGTTTTGATATTTTTCCTTTCTTTAACATCATCCTCATTCATTTACTTGGATGTTTTACCCCATCTGCTCCCTCCCTTTCACAGAGCAAGGCACAGCCCCTGCAAGGAGAATTCTGGAAGGCACTGGAAGTGTCACATGAGAAAATGCTGAAGTTGCAAACCAAATCTTTCCAGATTTTAATCCCATTTAGCTGAAGTCTTGAGCACTCAAGAAGCTCAAAAAACAACCCAAGTTTTCCTGTCAAAGCCCAGTTGAGGAGAGGGGGAATTTCACTGGAAGTTATTGATTTCCTTTATTGCTGATGCAAAAAAAAAGAGAAAAGCCTGATTTTTTTTTTTTCCCTGGGACATTAATACAGTCCTATCTAATTATATACTCCATCAACCTAACTCAATTAAATAACAGAATGCTGGGTAGGAAACAACTGAGATCTATGCAGACAGTTGAAGTAGTACTAATTACAGCCTAATTTTTTTTAATCCATCATAATGAGCCTTTCTCCTCATTCTCAGTGGAGGACAGTGTGGAATATTTGTATTTATACTCAGTGTGTTTGTGTTATCTATTTACAACAATCACTGAAAGGAGAAATAAACACAGAAGTTCAGCAGATACCAAAATTTCTAAATTTAAAGAGGAATTTTTAATTGCTAATAATGGCTCTGATCAGGCTTTCAGAATCACTGCAATCTCTGAGAATAAAAAAAATGCCTAAGAAAGGAATATTTCAATATACAGAAAGGAACCAAAAGGGTTTTAGTGGTATGAACTGGTTTAATACAGTTTTTTACATACTCAAAGTACCTCAAAACATCCTGGGAATCCCAGAATTCCCAGAAAACTCCAGAATTCCCATTTCTGCTGCTGTTCCAAGGTATTTTTGCTCAGCCCCTGGGGTGACAGGGACCCCACCCCTGCTCTGTTGTGCAGCACAAAGTGATTATTTGGCCTCCAGAGAAATCAGCAAAATTGAGCTTAAAAGGCAGCAAAAAAGCCAAGCTCAAGAGGTCAAAAGGGATTTAGAGCAAGTTTGGATCAGCTCTTACAAGGAAATTCCAGCTCATTTGTTGTTAAACATGCATTTAATATCCAAACCTGCTGCAGCCCCCAGAGCTCTCACAGGCAGTGTGTGCACAAAATTCAGTTCTTTCCAGTAAGCAGATAAATAAAATAAAAGCATGAAGTCCAAGTTTGTTTGAAATATTGTGATTATTAATGAACCAACCTTCTCTTCTGAGCTTCAGAGTCTCTCCTGGCTCGTTCCAGGGCCAGCTCCTCAGCTATTCTTTTCTTCAGCTCTTCATCACTAACTGCAATTAAAAGGAAATTCAATGAAATGTTAACAGAACACAACTTATCCCCAATTACAGAAACAACTGCATAATACAGTGCCCTCCATTGTTTATTTGATTTTTTTTCCCTCACAGCAGTTGGAGCTGCTTTCTTGCGGTTTAACCATCTTTGAAATTTTAGCACACCAGCGAGCCTTTAAAAAACTTTCTTATTAAACAGCTTTTCAATTAGTGCAATCTTTCAAAAATTAAACATGGCCTGTACATTAAATTAAGTATTTTTCTTCAGAAATATGGCTTTGTAAAGTAAAACCATGGGGATGAGACAGAGACATAAAGTCATAAAATGAAGCTTTTTATTCATATAGAACCAAAAGAAATATCTTTCTGTAGCAAATCAAGTGTTTTCAGATGCATTTTATACAACAAAGCTCTTACAACACCCTAAATATTCATATTTCTAGTTCCTAGATAAAGATTTTGCCCAAATTCTCCTGATTGGGAAGAATATTTCCTTCACTTAGATTCTGTCAAATGAATCAATGAAACTCTGGTAAAGAATAAAAAAATCAGGGAAGCAACCTCTTCAAGAATATGAACAGAGGGAGAAAAACTGGAGAGCCACCAACCCTACAAGGCTGAAAGACATCTCCAAAACCCCAAAATCCAGTTTCATCCTAGTCCTGCCTGGAATAAAGCCTGACCTACACCGAGCTGAAGCTGTGCCATGCTCTGGATTTCCAGAAAATTCACTCGTTCCTGCCTCAGATCCCCCTCCATGGAAGCCCAGAGCTCCAGGATGGGATCCCACCCCAAAACAGCCAGGAAAACAGAGCTGCTGAACGCAAAAAGGGCCATAAAAAACCTGCACAGGAAAGTCAAGCCCAGGGAAATTCCTTTTCAGGCACTGGAGGGTCTCTGTGACCTCATGTCCAGGAACTGGATTTATCTGCAAAGATTATCCAAAATCATTATTCCGCTTTTTCTGTTCTAGTTCAGCCTCTCTGCAATTCTGCTCATGCTCAAGCAGCCTCACAAAAGGGTTTTATGAATGAATGAAGCAGCTTCATCAATTTTATGGGAGTTTTGGCCAACTAATCCAGTTAGAAATATCTTTGGAAAAGCAGCAGGAATCGATATCCATCGTGCCAGGCCCAGGAAATGCTGAGATCACAGAAACAGAGGGAAAAGAGGAGGAAACTTCTAAATTATCAGTGATACACCAGCCTAAAAATATTTTAAAATTAAAATTCAGAGGGAAATATGAACCTTTCAACAGATCTCTAGCAAAAAGCTGGGTGAAAAAGGAAACCCCCATTTTATTGGGATTATCTTGATTGACATAACATTAATTATCTTGTTCACCAGCATCTACAGAATGAAATGTATGGTTCTGGTGTACAAAAATAACTACAAGAACTCCAACAGACCAGAGGATGGTTTATGTCATAATGAGGAGGGATTCAGGCAGCAGCCAATAAAGACATTTGACCTGAACAATCAATTAGGCTGCCCATCGATCAGGCAAATACTAATAGGGAATAAAAGTGGAGCTATAGATCATTCAATGGAATTATTGTAAGATGTAATTGGGTAGCTCCCAAATGGGAGCTTTATGATGTTTCAGTTAAAAAAAAAAAAAATAAAAATTGTAGTTCTACAAGGAGGAGGGGTTTGTTCTAGGGGAAAAAGCATTTAAAAAGAGAAAAGGTAATTTATTTGAGAGAGGATCAGGAAAAGAGTGTTTAACATTAAATGTTAAATAACATTTCTGATGGCCATATCTGCTCACACTACAGGGAATTAAAAACACACAGCTGACCACTGAAATACCAGAGAATGCTAAACCTGGGGGGTGAGAGACTGCTAAAATATTAACATATTAATATTATTCTATTAAACATTACATTATTATTGCATAGCCATTCCCACCACCACCCCCTTTAATACCACAAGGTCCTCAGGATGCTGAAATCAGTGTCAGCTTCATCCCAGAGCCAAGTGGAAGATTTTCAGGTACATTTAGAAGGGCACACCTGCAATACAGGGCTTCCCCTGCTCCTCCAGGAGCACAAACCGAAGTGTGAGGTGAGAGTGAGAGTGCACAGCTCCCATCACAAACCCATCTGTGAGCTGGGCAGTGAAGGGAACACACCCCAAACCCCAGAACAGCTGCTGTGGCCCCTGAGCACACCCAGGGATGGGAGTTTGATTGGCAGAGTTCTCCTGGGATAATGGCAATGGAAAAGCACTGGGATAATGGGGATGGGCACCCCCAAAGAGGCTGCACCGATGCCTTGAGAAGGCTGAGCTAGAACAGAGACTGGGCAGAGTTAAAGAATAAAATAGGAATTTATTAAAAGGCCTCAATGGATGCACCTTGGAGAGCACAAGAGCCCAAGAATCTGCACCCAAGATTCACAGAATTCCCAGAATCCCTGGGCTGGGAGAGACCTTCAAGGCCATGGAGTCCAGCCCAGCTCCAACCCCTCAGGCAGCCCCTGGCAGCCAGTCTGAGGTACATCCACAGGGTGCTGTGTGCTAAAAATGAATCTTCCCCATCAAACAGGAAATAAACTTGCAAACAGAGGTGGAGGAGACTCCAGATTTGTTTAGAAACCTGGTTTTCTCCACATTTGCTGTGGACAAAATACTCCATCCTCTGGAAGCTCTGTGGTTTGGCAGCACCAGCTGAGCTCTGGGCCTGTGACTGCCTGTGGGACCTGCCATGGTGCCAGGAAAAGCATTTCACAGAATTCACAGAATGACCAGGTTGGGAGATACCTTCAAGATCATCAAGTCCAACCCAACCCCTGAGGCAGCCCCTGACACCCAGTGCCACCTCCAGGCTGGTCAAACACCCCCAGGGATGGTGACTGCACCACCTCCCCGGGCAGCCATTGCAGAACTTTCTCCCCCTTGCTGGAAAAGCTTTTTCCTGCTCTCCAACCTGAATTTCCCTTGGCACAGCTCGGGGCTGTGTGCTCTGCTTGTGTCAGTGCTGCTGGAGCAAGAGCCCGAGGGCAGCTGGGCACAGGCACCTTTCAGGAGCTGCAGAGAGTGATGGGGGCAGCCCTGAGGCTCCTTTTCTGCAGGCTGAGCACCCCCAGCTCCCTCAGGGGCTCCTCTCAGGGTTTGTGTTCCCAGCCCCTCTCCAGCCCCGCTGCCCCTCTGGATGTGCTCAAACGTCCAAGATGAACCAAAATGGCCCCAAAATGCACGAGCGCTGCCGGGGTCTCTCCCTGGGATCAGTTCTGCTCCATTTGCACCTTGCAGTTCATTGTCCCATTCCAGCTTCAGCCCCTGCAGTCCCACCCTGCTTGTTTTTCTCTCTGCAGCCCACGGGGTTTGTGCTCCTGGGCTGAGGTTTGGGTCATTTGTCCTTGGTGCCCAGCTGGAGCAGGAATTGTTTTGTCTCCCTGCTCTGTGCACAGAGCTCACCATCCCATAATATGAAGCACAGACCCACACACTAAAGCAGCACAGAATGGGAAAAATATAAAAGCTGAACCTGAGGCATCCACAGTGCTCTGAGAGGCACCAAACTGCTCCCAGACACAGAATGGTTGCACTGGGTTTGCGCAGAAGGGTTTGTGTGGGCAGAGTTTGGGACTGGAGGCTATGGGGGTGGTTTTCTGGGAGCTTCCTCCACATCCAGAGGGAATTCCAGCCAGCTCCAGGACAGACCCACCAGGCTGGGCCAGCCAGGAGTGGTGGTGATGCCTCTGGAATACTGGATTTAAGAAGAAAAACAAAAAAGTTTTGTGCAGCTGGACAGAGCAGAGTGGAGTGAGAATGTGAGAGGAACCCCCTGCAGACAACCAGGAGCTGCTCCAGAGCTGACATTCCCAGGAGATTCCATGGGAATTCCATTAATTCTATTTTCTCTCCCTTGTCCAGCTGTGGAGAAGCTTTGGTGGGAGTCTGGAATCCACACAGGGTTAACAGTGATCAAATCCAGCAAGCTCCTGCCAGGATCTGGGCAGACCAAGCAGGGACTGTCCAGGCACAAGGAATTTTTGCCATTTTGGTGGCCTCTGGGAAACAGCACCCTGACTTTTCTTCTTTGAACACTAATTCTTCAGGCAAAGTTTGAAGGACAATTTCTTCCTAAAATCAAATCTAAACCCACCCTCCTTCAGGTTAAGGCCATTCCCTCTTGTCCTGTGCCCTTGTGAAAAAGCAGATTTTAACATTTCTCCATTCAGTCTTCTCCAGAGCCCAAGATTCCAATCCATCCAACATCCTTTGGCAAACCTGAGAAAGGCTTATCCCACCACCTTTTTAAAATGCCACAAGCCCTGATTTCTATTAAAAATATATTTATAAAGAGTGTACAAAGCCATTTGCTTAACCCTTTGTATTAGTGTGCCAAGCCATTTGCTTAACCTTTTGTATTTATTTTTTATAAATATTTATTGAATATTTATTCAATTTTTTTACTAATCTGAAGCCCACCTGTGCTTCAAAATCAGACAAATAAAGAACCAGAAAGCCAAGATATTTCCCAGGATTCAAAAGGTTTTGGGTAGTTTCAAGGACAACTGACAGAGCAGCAAAAGGGACTGAAGGACTTCTCAATTCCCATCAGTTCCTGAGGTTTCAGATGCTTAAATCTGTGCTCTGCTTTAGATCTCCAAAGGCCACCCAGGAGCAGGATGGGAGCAAAGCTTCACTTGATGCCAATTCTTGAGGAACCATCAGCAATTTTCTCCTCCACATCTACAACAGCTTGGCACAGAAAGATTTTTACAACTCTTGAAGTGTTTGACTCCAACTCCTCAGGCTTTGTGAATCACAAGATCCAAATCCATTCCTTTTTCCTCTCTCTCTAAAGCAGTAAAGAAACAACCAGCAGGATGTCAGGATTACACCTCGAGCAGTAAACAACAAACCTCAGGGAAAGCAGACACCTGCAGCCTCAGAAATGTTAGCCTGAGAAATCAGCAATGTGAGATGGACAAATTATTCAAATAACTTCCAGCCTGCAGAGCTGGGAATCTGCCCATTAGCCCTGCATTTTGAAAAAAATAATTAAAAAAAAAACATAAATGCAAACAGCATTTAGTAGCAGGCACCTTCACTAAATTCTCTGGAAAGGGCAGGTGCATTAAGTTATTAATGAAGAGACACTTAGGTTTGATACAATCTAATGTCTTTTAGAAAATACTTAGCTAGGTAATGTTCAGTTAATGAATTAAAACAAAAAAAAAAAAGAAAAACCAAAAAAAAATCACCACACAAAAAAAAATGCCCAAGTTCTGTTTTTCCTTCTAGTTAAGCTTGGCTATGTAAAAGGAAAATGCTGTCCAGTGAACACGATACTGGGAGGTTGTTCCAAGATCTCCACATGATCTTTTGTTCTTTTCCAGGTTGAACAGCCCCAACTTTCTCAGCTTCTCTTTGTAGGAGAGGTGCTCCAGTCCCTTTATTAAATTTGGGGTCTCCTCTGGGACTTATCCAACATAAGCTGGATCATTTGTCCTTGGTCCCCAGCTGGGGAAGGAATTGTTTTGTCTCCCTACTCAGGGAAGAGAGCTCGCCATCCCATAATATGAAGTTCTGGGGGTGGTTTCTTGGAGCTTCCTCTTTAAAAAGAGAAAAGGTAATTTATTTGAGAGAGGATCAGGAAAAGAGTGTTTAACATTAAATGTTAAATAACATTTCTGATGGCCATATCTGCTCACACTACAGGGAATTAAAAACACACAGCTGACCACTGAAATACCAGAGAATGCTAAACCTGGGGGGTGAGAGACTGCTAAAATATTAACATATTAATATTATTCTATTAAACATTACATTATTATTGCATAGCCATTCTCACCACCACCCCCCTTTAATACCACAAGGTCTGGTATACCAGAAGGAAGAAGGGTGAAGGGAGAGTGTCAAGAATTAAAGAATATCAAATATTAGTCCCAAATGAGGCACCTCCACACCTCCTCCAGCACCGTGTTCAATCAGCCACACTCCAAGCCAAGATCAACTTTGCTAAAATCTCTTTCACTTCCACCAAAATTCAGGGATTTAACCCAACAATCCCTTTGAAACAGTCCCCAAACAGAGAACACAGCTCCAAGGTACCTCCCAACCACAGGAAAACTCCTTTTTGTGCTGGAAAAATCAAATCCCAGTGAATTCCTGCAGTTTCTGGCTTTCACCTCTGGCACTGAAAATCAACAACAGGGCAGTCAAAGCATGGATCCATCCAAGGGGAAGTTCTCCCATCCCTTTAAGTGGGAATATTTGGGACAGGGCACCTGGGGGCTGCCTTCAGCTCTATCATCTTCCTCAGCTGCTGGCACAGTGGCAGCTTGGAGAGAATTAGTAATAATTAATTATATTATTATATATAATATATACATAATCATATAAATAATAATCATTAATTATATTAATTATATATTATATAATTATAATATAATTATATTATATGTTATGTTATTATATTATATATTATATTGTATATTACATATTGTATATTATAGTATATATTATATTGTATATTATAATATAGATTATACTTATATTGATTATATTATATATATAATAATTATATTAATTATATTATATAATAAGAAGAATTAAGAATAAAAATAACCAGGGAAATTCCTGATTGTGCATTAAGGCTCAGAAATATTGGATCAGGGACCTCACGTGCCTGGTGCCTTCCCAGTTCACACACATCAGGGCTCTTCCACAATTAAAACAATTTCCAACCCCCATTTCAACTCCAGGTGTGTAAAATGTAAATATTGTAATATGCAAATAGCCTTGATTTATTCTTTCTGCCTAATAAAAGCTCTGGTTTGGTCCAGATCTAAAGTCCACAGGCCAAAAATGTTCAGTAAGAAGAAGAAATTGTTCCCCAGCTGTGGCTGCCCCATCCCTGGAACTGTCCAAGGTTGAGCTGGATGGAGCTTGGAGCACCCTGGGATAGTGGGAGAGATGATTTCAATGTCAATGAAAGCTGTAGGAAATGTATTTGGTGTGTTTAAATCAGGTGGGAAGACAACAAGACCATGAAATCTACCCTGCTTTCCTTCATTTTTAGTTCTCAAAGAGCACTGGATTTGCTGGGAGCAGCATAGGAGAGAAAATAAGAAATTATTTTTAAATGTAGTGGGTTTCAAATACTGCTGTACCTGACCTTTAACCTTATAAATAAACCAAATTAGCCTTACACTTAAGGAAACAATAATGAACCATTTCTTCAGTGCACCAGCAGAAAGAAAACCCCAAAACCACTAAAAAAGTCATTTCTGTGCTTTAAAACCCAGCATTTAAACTGCTGTGGTTTGTTTCCTTATTATTATTATTATTTCCTTAAATATTATTATTTTTAAAGAGCAATCTCAAAAATAAACTCTACTTTCAGATTCATACAATTTTAACTACCAACACACCCAGCAACTTTTCCACTGAAATTCCCAATTCCAGGCACTTCCTCCAATCAGGAATTCAGTACAAACAAAGCTCCTCTCCAAGGACAGAAATTGTTATGAACTGTTAAATATTGGTAATGTGCAGGAATATTTCAGACGAGCTCATAGCCTAATGAAATACAAAAACAACGCAATTAAGTGTGCATAATTTAAAAATATTTAATATTTTACTTTCCAAAGGCGCTCTTGCATAGATTACATTTCCTATTTTCCAATGTAAATGTGGGTATCAATCAATTTATACTAATTTCAATTAGAAACAAGCCAGTGCATGGTCTAGAAATAACAAAACAAAGTCAGTTCCTATTATATTTGGAATATTCTCCTTTCAATGTCTTGTTAATATTGGGATAAAGCAAATTACACTGGAATTTTGAGGAGGCTGGAAAAAACAGGATGAGGAGGTTTTTCCCCTGTGATTCTTTGAATTAGGTTCTACCTGCCTGTGCTAACAGCTCTGTTTTATAAAAATAATTTGTTTCTGAGATTCACATTACCAAAAATATGTGGGTTTGACATCTTTTTGATATTTTGAAATATCCTGTCTTGGAAGACTTTAATTTGATAAACAGGTGACAGACACAGGGATGTTGTGCAAGAGAAAAAAAAACATGAAATATGTTCAATAGAACTCAAAATATGGGAGAGCCCATAAAATCAGGTATTTCCCACCAATAAGTGCAGTGAGTTAAAAAAGTCAGTTAATATAAATTCCCCTAATTTTTGGTTTCTGCAAGAACTCCTGCTGTGTGGATAAATGACTGTGTGGAGTTTTAATGGGGCTTTTTCAATTGTTCTCGGTGCCCCTGGAAGGGAGGGAATTATTTCAACCAAACCTTCTTCATAACCCATCCTCCCCCCCAACTCTGTAATCAAATCTAGAGATAATAACTCATTATTTTAAGTCATTTTGCCCTCCTGTTAATTGAAAATAATTAATAAAAAAGAATGAAACAGAGGTATCAAACACCTTTAAAATACAATCCCTGCCTTCAACTGAATACAGCAGCAGAGAAAATTCCCATTTCAGCTGTTTTAGTAATCCCTGCTCCACACACAGTGGAAGGCTTTTCTTGTGGAACACAATGGATAAAAGCATCAGGATTCCATAATTCAACATTAAAAAAATAATAATCATATTGTAAGCAACGATAAGAAGGATTTGATGATTCTGCTTTCAAGAGGATTAAGCATGTGGTGTCCTTTCAGGACAATTTAAGTTGTCCAGTTGCTGATCTTTATGGTTCAGAAGTTTATTGTAAAGCTATTTTATCTGACAGTGCAGGGAAATTTACTGGTGTTCTTTTCATCTTCTTGGGAAAAAAAGCTGTTTTAAATTCTTTCACATGTATTTCAACAAACTCCTTTTACCACTGCAGAGGGCAGGGAAATAATTATGGATTTTTACACGTAGCAGATAAATAAAAAGGGGTTTTTAACTGAAACATCTTGAATGCCAACCACTCCTGCTCAGTCCAACACTCCCAAACAGCCCTGCACTGCCAGGGCTACAAAAATAACAAATTTGGATGTTCAGCTCATCTGCCACCATCACCTCTAAGGAGGAATCTCCAGCTGGGATTGTGCACGAGCAGTGGCACTGAAAAGTCATCCTTGGCCCATTTCACCTCTGCCCTGGAGCCACTTTGGGCAGGAAAAAGGAGACCCCAGAGCTGCTCATCACTCACTCACTCACAGAGGCATTTTTGTACCTTTCCATGGGCAGGAACAGGCTCCAGGCATGGAATTTTACTGTTCAATATTCATATTCCAACTCTCTGTGGGACAGGTGGCTCTGCTTTTCTAGATCAGCACACCCCAAACCTGCACCCAGCACTCGTTCTGACTCATGTTAATTAAAGCCATTCATTATAACAGCAAATGTGTGTGACATAAATTCTTTTTTTAAGGTGGGGACACTGGCACAGGGTGCTCAGAGAAGACCCTGAATTCCTGGAATGTCCAAGGCCAGGCTGGACAGGGCTTGGAGCAACCTGGGATAATGAAAGATGTCCCTGACCATGGTACAAAATTATTATTAAAGTCCTTCCAAGCCACCAAACCATAATTCTATGATCTTAAGGGTCTTTTCCAACCTAAATGAGTGAGGAAATCCAGCAAGAAGGAGCATGGAAAGAATAATGCAGAATTTTAAAAGCATTGGTAAGGTGGAAGGGGATGCAGGTGGGACTCAATTTGTATTGAGACTCAATTTGTAGAAGCAAATCTACAATTAAACCAGGAAAAGACAAGAAAGATGGAAAAAACAAGTGGACAAGAATGGTGGAAAAGGTGCTTTAAGAGAGGTTTTGTAACCATTCTGCAGCAGGTTCACATCCAGCATGAATTTTCCCCATCTTTCCTGAGTACATCCCTCTGAGGAAGCTTTTATGAATGCCACAAAACTCTGCAGCAGTGCCACTGACACCAACCCACAAGATTTCAAAAAAGCATGTCGATAAATTAATTGTAATAAATTATAACTGTTAATAATTGTAATTGTTAAGAACAATTGTAATTGTTAATGAATTATCCTTGTCAAATCTACCTCTGTGGCTAAAACTGGTTTATAACTTTAAAAGCTGTTCTGGGAGAGAAAAACATAAAAGTCCATAATCCTGTGAAAAAAAAAAAAAACAAGCAGTGGAGGTGTCCTTACAGGTAAAGGTTAATGAAAGAAAAAAGAAGATAACACTCATCAATAGCTCTGCTGATCCCATTAAACAGATTTCTCAGTGGTTGGAGTTGCATGGCAAGATAAATCAGGATATCAAACTTCCACATTGTACATTTAAAGCCATTTAACATTAAATTTTAAAGGGATTTTAAAAAATTTCCCAGTAGAAAAGTAAAAAAGGTGACTATCTCCATATCAAGTCCTAATTTCATTTATCGATGACAGGGGCACCTAAAGGCTGCAGAAATTCTGAAAGCAATCGCTCCCATCTCAAACTGGGGACAAAGAAAGCAGCAGTGAGAAATAAGTGGATCTTTAGGAGCTGTTGTGGTGTGCTCAAATCTCATCTCCTGTTCATTCAGTCAGCTGATAACAAGAGGCTGCTACAAAGGATCCAGCAGAGCAGAGCAAACCAGAATTGTACCATTTGTTTATTCAGCTCTGATGGAAACTCCAACACGTTCAGGCTTGGAATTGCTGACTGGAAAAGGGATGAGGCAAAGAATTTAAACATTTGTACAACGTCCTGGACATGAGAATCACTTTTTAAAAGGAGAATTTTCAAGAATTTCTTGCCTTGAAGACAAGATTTGCATAATCCAACAGCCCATAAACAGCTTGTTTATTTTAGAGAATAATTTGGAGGTGAATTCAGTGACCAAGTGGGAAAACATTTATTTCATGTAATATTAACAGCAGGAGCCAAGAAGTCAGCTTAGAAATAGCCAATATTCACATTTCAAATATCTGCACCCTCAAGTAACTCCTAGAAAGGATTTCTTTCTCTCGAGGAAACTGGAGGTGATTCACACACTTTGTGATGCTTTTTCTCCAATTCCAGCCAAACCAGGTTTTTTTATTGAATTTTTTTTATTATTATCAGCACTGTCAACTTTGAAATGTGTGTTTTCAGCCCAATATTCAGGCCTGCATTGCTGCTTTCAATAATAACTGAAAACAGGCTGTAAACAATATGCAATTATGATGTTTATGGTTATTTTCATTATTCAGAAATTGTATAAAAAATAAAAGGTAATGCTGAAATGCTTGAAATTCTCACAACATCATTAATCCAACACCTGCATTTTTAATGATTTGCAATGAGATCTGCTAATCAAAATCACTTGTACCAATGACTGGTCTCAGTTGATGCAATAGTTACTAAAATTGGTGGGTTTTTAGTGCTACAAATTGTAAGCAGGAAGAAAACCAAGGTACTACAGGGGAAAAAAAGAGGCTGAAAAGGTGAAATACGAAAATCTTAAGGAGAAAGAATAATTTGAATTATCACAAAGATGCTCCCAGATAATTCAGGAATTCCTAAGGTTCACTTTGAGTAGAAACATGCTATTTTCTTCTGTCAACAGAGTAGAAAAAAAAGCAAAAATAAATGTGTTTAACACTGGCACAGAAGCACAAAACCACTGAGTTCTGACCAATGTGATCTGATATCAGCGGTGCTCCTCCAAAAAATTCCAGCTTCCTTAGGTTGCTGATTAACACTAAAATCACTCTTCTGAATAACCACTGCCTTTTAATTCTTCCTACCCGTTTCTCTTGATATTCTTTTTTTTTTTTCCCTCCTTAAATTTCCTAAATTGGTGCCATGTCCCCTTGTTGAGAAATGCCAAATCAGAAGGAGCAGGGATAATGGAGATCTTGAGCAAGGATAAAACTGCTTCCCTCTCATGGATGGGGAAAAGGAGGGGGGAAAGTAAAGAAAGGGAAAGGAAGGAAAAGGAGAAAAGGAAAAGGAGAAGGGGAAAAGGAGAAGAAGGAGAAGGAGAAGGAAAGGAGAAGGAGAAGGAGAAGGAGAAGGAGAAGGAGAAGGAGAAGATGAAAAGGAAAGAGAGGGAAAGGAGAAAAGAAAAGGAAGAAAAGGAAGGAAAGGAGGAGGAAAGGAGGAGGAAGGAAGGAGGAGGAGGAGGAGGAGGAGGAGGAGGAGGAGGAGGAGGAGAGAGGAGGAGGAGGAGGAGGAGGAGGAAGGGAGAAGGAGAAGGAGAAGGGAGAAGAGAAGGAGAAGGAGAAGGAGAAGGAGAAGGAGAAGGAGAAGGAAGGAGGAGAAGGGAGAAGGAGAAGGAGAAGGAGAAGGAGAAGGAGAAGGAGAAGGAGAAGGAGAAGGAGAAGGAGAAGGAGAAGGAGAAGGAGAAGGAGAAGGAGAAGGAGAAGGAGGAAGGAGAAGGAGAAGGAGAAGGAGAAGGAGAAGGAGAAGGAGGAGAAGGAAAGGAAGGAGAAGGAAAGGAAGGAGAAGAAAGGAAGGAGAAGGAAAGGAAGGAGAAGGAAAGGAAGGAACAGGAAAGGAAGGAACAGGAAAGGGAAGGAACAGGAAAGGAAACCAAAAGTGAAGCATCTTGGACAAACCACTCAACTCCTTCAGTGAAAAGTTCCAGAGATAAAAGGAGAAGCAGAACCTTTCTGGGAAGGAACCATCTCCCACCCTAAAAAAGCAGCTGAGATTAAATGCTTGTTTTTATGTGATTAACATGAGGTGAAATCAAACGTGGTTAATGAAGCTAAAAATGAGAATCTGATAAATTGGCTCTGTGAAGCATTGCCAGAGGCACACAATAAACCTTGCAAAAAAAAAGAAAAGGGAAGAAATGTCCTTTCCTTACTCCTTAAATTTCAATTTCAACCAACAGGTAGGAATATCTGAAGCCAAATTTTCAGTCTGGTGTTGTCCAAAACTTTAATATGATATCATTGAAAGTCAAGGAGTTCGGAACACAAGCGAAGCAGGATGGGGGGAAAACTGTGGCAATAAAAGTTTTTCCCATTCCCCCGAGGCTGAGGAAAAGGATCTTTAAGTGGTACCTCCTGTTTAACTAAAAAACAACTGCACAAAGCTTTCCAGCAGCAGCACCAACAAAACACTTAACCTGCCTCAGCTGACAAGTGATGAAGAGCTTTAGGAACACTTTGCTGCAGCCTGAAGATGAAAGAAAAAAACAAAGCTTTTCTTTTCATCTTAATGCGATTAAATCATCAATTTTAAGTGGTTTCTTCTACCACACTGAGGAGTCTCTGGCTGTAAATAAATTGGGATGGGAAGAAAAGTAGCAATTTACTATTAAACCTAAAGGTTTTAGTACGTGGAGGTCTCCTCGTGCTGCTGAAGTGGTGTTATAGCTAACAAGTGCTATTTTTCAATAATACAAAGGAAACAAATGCACTTAAACTCCTCTGCTCCTCCAGTCAGCGCAGAGATAAATTTGGATAAGAATATCTGGTGTACTATAAAACCAGAGAGGATTCTACAGAGCAAAATGACAATTTCCTTGCTTGGTGCTATCAAGACTCGTGTTGGCAAAATCAAACAGCTCTAAATTACTCATTGGGTTTATCTCCTTAAAATGGTCAATGGTTTTTATTTTGTTCTTTAAGATTAAAAAAAAAAAAAAACTCATTCAAACTGCTCCAAATGACTTCTATTCCAACAATCCCTTAAATTACAAAGCTCTTTATCTGAGCCAACTATCTGGGCTTTCTGACCTATAATCCCAGGAAGGTCTCTGAAGGACAAAGCAGGAATAGGACAGAACACAGACAATTCACGGCACATTTCTAACAGAGACTGTGACAAATGGGTCCCAAACAGGCCTTTTCTAATTTTTAATGCATAAAGTAACCAAAACCAAGGAAAAATGAAAGAAAAAAATAATGTTGTTAGATCGTTTTTTAATTAATTTTAACATACATGAAACTCCCAGACTCAAAAACCTTACCACACAAGTCTGGCTCATAAACAGGTGATAAACTCTGGCAGCATTTTCAGCAAGCTCAGCCTAAGGCTGAGCTCAAAGTCCTAAAGCTTTGCCAGGCTTTAGCTACAAAACAATTTACTCAGAACTAGTAAAAGACAACGGCACCACTTCCATCCATAAAAGCATCAAGATCCAGTCCTTAAAACTCATTATTTCCTGATGTTCTGCAAAGGGCTCCATGAACTTAACTCTTCCTCCTGAATTGAGCTTAGTAGAAATTAATACAAAAATCACACTAGAAATTAATACAAAAACCACACTAGAAATTAATACAAAAATCACACAGCAGCCACCAACAGCTGTTTTCCAAAATGATCTTCCTGCTAAGCACTGGAAGATGAGGCTTTAACAAGCACAAATTTCGTGCTCCCACATGAAAAAGCAAAAGGTTTTAACTTTTAACTCACAAGCCATTGCTAAGCAAATACTTTGGATGTGCTTGTTAAACAGCAGCTATGACAAAAATCCCTTTATTTGTGTGCTACACAAGATTTGGAGAGGCAATGTCTGCACTCAGCAAACCCTAATAGAGCACAGGCAGCCTAAAGCAGAGTAGCATGAAATTTAATTTCCCCAAATCCACCAGAGACCCAAAAAGCACATGGAAGGCAGTACATAAAAATTACCTGTTTCTAAGAATAGATGGAAACAAAAAGCGACGTTTATAAATGAAGGCTCCTTGAAAAATAAATTCTGCCTCTCTGCAAGAAGCCACACACAGAAAATCATTTGTAAAAGGCAAAAACTACAGAAGAAAGTGGCTGTCACTGCAATGAGTGTGCCTGAGACTTATTTATTTCCACATATGAGGACAGGACCTGGCACATTCAGGGCTCTTCCTTGAAATTTCATCTGGAATAGCCCAAGTTTTCCATCAGTTGTAAAATAAGAAACCATTAAATCAATTAAATGTCCCCCTGATATGTGACAATAGTCATGGGATAAATTGGTTTGCACCCTGGCCCTCATGTAAGAGAAGAAACCAAAACCACAGCTCAAGGCCACAGATTGAAAAACTAAATTCCTCCATTTGCAGAACCCTTGGAAACTCAGAATTTGTTTCTTTAGATCCTTTTCCAACACTGAATAACAAGCAATAAAGCAACAGTGGGAGCAGAAGGGGGGCTGGGAATCACTCAGTGCAATTCCAGCCCACACAGGGGCCACTTTTCCTATGCAGAGTTGAGCAGGACAATTTAATTCCAAGGAAAGAAACAAAAAGAGGAAGGGAGAGACAGAGAAATCTATTCTACATTTGGCCTGGCCAAACTGCCCAGTGACACAAACACAGAATTTCAGAATGGTTTGGGATGAATTTGGGAGTTTTCAGCTGGTCTAGGCAGGACAACTTCCACTTCAAGGTGTTCCAGCCTGGCCTTGGGCAACTTCCCCACCCTCACTGGAAAAACTTCCTTCAACCCAAATCTGCGTCATGTCAAACTCCAGGTTCATGTTAACACAAGTGGAGCTTGTTTAAATCTATTTAATTCTATATTTCAGCCGTTCTGGTGGGGAGTTGCTGGTGGTTTAAATCACTGCACACCACGTCAGGATTGTGGTGCTGTTCACAGGGGTCCCAGGATGAGGGAAGAGATGAGGATCTGACTCCATGTTTCAGAAGGCTGATTGATTATTTTATGATATATATATTATATTAAAACTGTACTAAAGGAATAGAAGAAAGGATTTCATCAGAAGGCCAGCTAAGCATAGAAAAGGAATGAAAACAAAGGCTTGGGACTGACCAGACAGTCTGGACAGCTGGGCTGTGATTGGCCATTAATTAGAAACAACCAACATGGAAAAATCCCAGATGCACCTGTTGCATCCCACAGCAGCAGATAACCATTGGTTACATTTTGTTTCTGAGGCCTCTCAGCTTCTTAGGAGAAAAAATCCTAAGGAAAGGTTTTTTCAGAAAATATCATGGCTACAGTTAGGATAATGAGCAGATGAGGTTCATTGTAACATCAATTAGAGGTTAAAAAAAATCATATTTGCAGGAGGTGTTCCAAGACCTTTTGCCTTTCATTCCTGCTTGCCTTTAGTGTAAAATCCCTCATTGCAGGGCATCTCTCAGCACTCAGAAAGTTATATAATAATATAATATATATAATTATATAAATATAATAAATATAAAATTAAATATAATAAATATAAAATAAAATCTAAATAAATATAAAATATAAATAAATATAAAATATAAGTAAATATAAAAAATATAAATAGAATATAAGATATAATTCTATATTTAAGCTGTTCTGGTGAGGAATTCCTGGTGGTTTAAATCACTGCACACCACGTCAGGATAATGAGCAGATGAGGTTCATTGTAACATCAATTAGAGGTTAAAACATCACATTTGCTGATGTTCCAACACCTTTTGCCTTTATTCCTGCTTGCCTTTAGTGTAAAATCCCTCCTTGCAGGGGTGTCTCAGCACTCAGAAAGTAACAAAACCAGGCAGCCCAGAGGTGCAGGGCTGCTGAAATCCCAACAGTAGATTCAAAATGCTGCTTGGGAATGAGACAAATATTGGGAATACAGGATCAACTTTTACATTCATGCCTTGCAAGATGAAAATTCACCAGGTTCTGGATGTTCATGGAATGGTTTGGGCTGGAAGGGACCTTAAATCCCATCCAGTGTCATGTCATACCTCCCACTGTCCCAGGCTGCTCCAAGCCCTGTCCAACCTGGCCTTGGACATTCCAGGGATGGGGCACATTGCTTTTACACAATAATGGATATTTTCCATTTTCAACTCCCCTGATTTGCCAATTTCTCCCTGGAATTTCAGCACCATTTGACAAGGGCTTACCCAGCCACCTGAAAGCACCCACAGAACACCCTGCACATCACCAAGACAGCAAAAACTTTGAATTTCTGCAGCACTTCCTCCAACTCCAGTGCATAATTCCATCTTCCCTATTCTCCTGCAATCCAATAACAGGAATGTCAAGCTCCACTAAAAATCTGCTGTTCCACTGCCAGCATTACAACTTTGGCACCTTCAGCAACCTGGTGAGTTACAAAATGTTTCACCTTTGGATAATAAAACACTTCCTTTAACCCAAAAGATATCAAGGCACCTCACTGAAAAGGAGTATTATTATTATTAATAATAGTATTAATATTAACATAATAATAAAATATTATAATATAGTATTATAATATTATTAAAATATATTACACTATAATAATAATATTATTAAAATCTATTCTATTATAATATTAAATAATTATTAAAATCTAAATACTATTATAATATTATTAAAATCTATTATACTATTATATTGTAATATACTATTATTATTATATTATAGATATACAATATACAAATAAATATATATTATCATGTATTATAGATATATATTTTTATGTAATGTAATAAGAATACAGAATATAATATTATATAGGGATATTGTTATATATTAATATATAATATTATATCAATAACAATATTAATATATAATGATACATAAATATATATAATATTATAAATTTTATTATTAGATATTATTCTTATTGTGGATATTATCAATAATAATATTACTATTAAATTACATCAAGAAAATCATGGCCTTCAGGCTATCAGTGATCCACACCCATCTCAGCATTGCCTGAGGCTTCTACTCCATTTATTTCAGGTTTCCAGTACAAGTTCAAAACACATTTTTAGGAAGAATTCCCAGAGCTGTAAATAGAGGAGAGCAAATAAAACACAAAAGCAAAACCCAAGCTCTCCTGGCTCCTGCTACAGGAAAAAAAGGTGAAAAATCCACATCAGGAACTTCCTGAGCTTTCCAGGTGTCTCACAGCAAAGGGAATCAACCCAGGCACTGCCAAAATTCTGGGGGTTTTTTTTCCTGTTCTAAAACTAGTAGGAATTCTAGAAAGTAACATCACAAATGTCAGTTTATTTCATCTTTCAGTTCATGCAGAGAAAAAGTGCTGCTGGAACAAAAAAGGTGGATGGAAGCAATTAATACATGAAAGGGCAAAGAACTGCCAGGCTTTATTTGCAGAGGATTCTTGCTTAACTGGCAGAAATTCAGCCCAACTCTCTAAACTTCCAGGTGCTCCCAAAAACTGAAAACACAAAATAATTCTCATAAGCAATACTGCAGAGCCTCCCTCTAATTTCTCCTGAGACATTCCAGTTTTAAATTCAGTTTTTCATGCAGTATCCAGCTGTCCATAATTACTAAGATCATCAGGACATGCTGAAACTCTTCAAAAATATTAAATTTTAAAAATTCATAACCCTGATTTTTCTGAATACCAGAATGTGCAGGAATAGGATGTCCTTAAGGATCTCCCACTTTCCCCAAATGTGTCCCTGAGAGCTTTCTCTATGTGACCTCACACCCAAAAGGTGAAATTTGTTCTAAAGTTCACTTAAATCCTGGGTTTGTCTCCAATTAGAACGCAACACTTGAAATCCTCACATCCCAATAAGATCTTTACATATTTCTGACATAAGGTATCCACTGAAACTCCACCCAAAACCAGACAGCAACACAAAAAAGACACCAAACCACAAGAATTAATCCATGAAAACAAGCAAGGTATGACCCAGCTCCCGAGGAGGCACCAGCAAGGCTCGTTTTACTTCACCCCTACACAATATTCTGTGATGTAAATCAGCCTTGGCTCATTTATTTAATGAGGACATAATAATAAACACAGTGAAAAAAAGGAGAAAAACCCTCTGTGCCCTTAACAGAATCAGTTTCTGCAAAGGGGAAAAAAAAAATTACTGAGCTACTGACACTCTTGATAATTTAAGCATTTATTCTTCTTTTTCCCCCCTAATAAACTATTAGTTTTTCCAGTATGTACTAAGCTAAAATGAATCAAAGCATTCCCTCTGTCTGAAGCTTTAGGTATAATACACACCCAGGAGAAAAAAAAAACCTAAACCTCATTGCCTGACCAAATTACTTTCCATCAATATTGCTTTAGGAATTCCAGCCAGACTTGAAAGATTTTACACTTGTTAAATATTTCAGTGCATTTAATATTACTCAGAAGCCAGCAAGTGAGCCAAGCAAGCTGAGATGCTTTCAGACATTGTCTTTAGATGTCAGCTTTCAGTGGAAGTGGATGTGATTTCATTTCTGACCTCAAACTGAAGTCAATAAATTCATCACTATTGGCAAGCAACAAGACACACATTCTTCCATGGAACTTAATCCATTATTCCTCCACCAAAAGCTACCAGGGACCTGCCTGGAAGAAAGGGCTGGGTTTAAGAGCTTTGTTTCTCCCTCTAGACATCTTTTCTTATTTTTGTAAAGTGTTATTTGTCTGGGATACAGAAGCACTTCCCCATAATCACAAGTTCTTCAATGAAAAATACATTTAATGTTTTCTAAGCTTGAAAAGGTCAGCAGTTCATGGAATCCTGGAATGGTTTGGGTTGGAAGGGACCTTAAATCCCATCCAGTGTCCATGGACACCTCCCCCTGTCCCAGGCTGCTCCAGCCCCAGTGCCCAGCCTGGCCTGGGACATTGCAGGGATCAGGGGCAGCCCCAGCTGCTCTGGGAATCCCTTCCCAAAATCCCACCCCAGTCTCCCTCTCCAGGGAATTCCCTCCATTCCCAGCTCTCCCAGCCTGGGATTGGATCCATCCCCACCCCGACTCCTCTCTAGGAAGGGATTTTGGGATCTGGGGGCTTCACTGGGAATCTCAGGACTCCAGGAAGGGTCTCCCTTCCCTTTTCCATCCCCAACTTCCATAAAAATCCCTCGGGATGGATTCTGAGTGTCCCAAATCCCAGAATGGTTTGGGTGGGAAGGGACCTTCAAGCCCATCCCATTCCAATCCCACCATCCCAGGCTGCTCCAGCCTGGCCTTGGGCACTGCCAGTGATGCAGGGGCAACCTGGAATTCCAGCCCAGCCAGGAATTCCTCATTGCCAAGATCCCATCCATGGCTGCCCTCTGGCACTGGGAGCCATTCCCTGGGTGCTGTCCCTGCAGGCCTTGGCCCCAGTCCCTCTCCATCTCCTCCTCCAATGAGGTCACCCCAAACTTTTCTTCTCCAGGCTGAAGAATCCCAATTGTCCCAACCTTTCCTCATTGCAGAGCTGCTCCATCCCCCTGATGAACTTTGGACTCACTCCAAAGTCTTTCAACTTAAAGAAAAACCCCAAACAAACAAAAACTAACTGACCAAAAAAAAAATTAAAAAGCACCATTTCCCACATATAAAGAGAAACAAAAATGAAAGCTCAAGATTGTGAATTAGCAGAGAATTCCCAGGGTGGTACAGCTCTCCCACACCCCAAAATCCCAGGAGCTTGCTCACAAGATCATTGCCAGAATTCACATTTAAGAACAGCAAAAAGCACAGGAAAGCAGGTAAAACATGCAGGTGCTGTTCCATAAAAATCCTTTATCTGGAATAATTTCTTCACCACAATATATCCAAGGACACAATGAAAAAGTTGCTATTAAAAAAAAAAAAATAAGAAAGAAGATTCCCTGTCCATGGTTCCCTGCCCATTGCAGAGGGCTGGAATGAAGAGATCTCTTCAGATCCAACCCAAACCACTCCAATTAACAGGAAACCAAGTTTATGCTCCAGAAAAAAAAAGAAAGATACTGAATTCTGTTTACTCAAGTCTTGCTGCAAGGCTGCCACAGGAGTGGTGTTTAATCCTCCTGAATCTGTTGGGATTTCCTGTAAGGCAGGAGGTCCGTGGGGAATTCTGCTCTCATGGACATTTCTGGAGCCTTGAAATTCCCAGGTTTCAGGAAGCACACCCAAAGTATTTGCTTAGCAATGGCTTGTGAGTTAAAAGTTAAAATCTTCTGCTTTTTCATGTGGGAGCACCACAAGATTTGTGCTTGTTAAAGCCTCACCTTCCAGTGCTTAGAACAGCTGGCTGCTGGGTGATTTTTGTATTCATTTCTAGTGTGATTTTTGTACTAATTTCTAGTGTGATTTTTGTACTAATTTCTAGTGTGATTTTTGTATTAATTTCCAGTGTGATTTTTGTATTAATTTCCAGTGTGATTTCTGTACTCATTTCTAGTGTGATTTTTGTATTAATTTCCAGTGTGATTTCTGTATTAATTTCCAGTGTGATTTCTGTATTAATTTCCAGTGTGATTTTTGTATTCATTTCTAGTGTGATTTTTGTATTCATTTCTAGTGTGATTTTTGTATTCATTTCCAGTGTGATTTCTGTATTAATTTCTAGTGTGATTTTTGTATTAATTTCTAGTGTGATTTTTGTATTAATTTCTAGTGTGATTTTTGTATTCATTTCTAGTGTGATTTTTGTATTCATTTCTAGTGTGATTTTTGTATTCATTTCTACTAAGCTCAATTCAGGAGGAAGAGTTAAGTTCATGGAGCCCTGTGCAGAACATCAGGAAATAATGAGTTTTAAGGACTGGATCTTGATGCTTTTATGGATGGAAGTGGTGCCATTGTCTTCTGCTAATTCTGAGTAAATTGTTTTGTAGTTAAATCCTGGCAAAGCTTTAGGACAAATGACCTGCTCCAATCTCTGCTGCTCACTCCTGCAGCAGCTGTGTCCTGCTCCTGTGCTGGAGGATTTTAAATTAGAGCAGAGCACTCCTGCCATGAGGTTTGATGCATTTCCACAGCCCTCAATAATGAAATATAAAGAGTTAAAAAAAACATTTATCTATTTGAGCTGTACATCACTTACTCCCACCAATCCAGGGCAGGAAAAGCACATTCTCCTTTTAATCTTTGCTTAAGTGTCTTTCAGAAACTTCCCTATTGGTTTTTTGAGGTTTGGATTGAAGCTACTTGAGATGGCAGTTTATGTTTATTATTTTTATTAGTGAAATAGTTTTATGAGATTAGTAGTTTTTTATTAGTAAGCTACAAAATGGTTAATTATTTTTTGTTATAAGGTCTTTTATGACTAAACTATGTAATTAAGAAAAGACACTCCGATTATTTTCTTTATTAACTTAATAACTGATATTTTGAAGTTTCCAATAGAGACTTTTTTGTTGAATTACAAAACATGACTTAAAGTTATGAAGAAGGTAAAGAAGAAGAATTTATTTTTACTTAAACTTATGAAGAAAAAGGTAAAGAGGAATAATTTGTTGTTACTTAAACTTATGAAGAAGGTCAAGAAGAAGAATTTGTTTTTACTTTAAAACTTCTATCTTGTTTCATATTTTAAAACTTTGAAGTTTTTTACTTTGTGATATTACACACTTTTAACTAACTGTACACTTGTAATTTTAGTACTATTCATTAATTTTGGAAGTTTGTTTTCTGGCTTTAGGTCAAATGCAGTGTTTTCTTGTGGGTCTGTGCCTTTAAGCACAGAAAGCTGAAAATTCTCAGCATGCAGGATTCCAACTCTTCCCAAACTAAAAGTCAGTTTTGATTAAAGGACCAAGAATTTTCCCTTCAGAAGGGAAGGGAAAATTCTCTTTTCCTTCAAGACATATTTGGATATTTGCATGTCCTGGGGTGTTTTGGAGTTTTTAAAGGATAACAACGTGGAAAATCAACTCTAATTTGTATTTTACACTTGAACATCAGCCAGAAAAAACAAGAAGAATTAAGCTCTTTGGAGGCTAAAGATGAGCTGAAAAATTAAGGTCCAAAAAATAACTTCTTTGTGCAAGGGCACTGAGTTCATTGTGATGCTCTGAAGGGCAAACCTGATTTGTTTGGAGCCATGAAAAGCTGAGAAGGAGGAGCAGAGCTCACCTGCTCCTCGGTGCTGTCTGCCACTGGCTGAGGAGGGCTCCTTCATGCGGTCGATGACGCTGTCAGACAGCTGCAAAACACAAGCAGGGAAAGCTCAGCTCCTTCATAACCCCATCTCCCCTCCAAATGGAGGAAAACTCCCTAAAAACAGAGCCTGGAGATTCTCTGCAACACATGGCAGCTGCTCAGATACAACCCCCGACAGAAAACAGTGCCCTTCATTGTTCAGAGCACTCACCTCACAAAAAAAAAAGCAGAATAAAATGATTTTGCCTCTCACAGGGAAGAGTAAAGGAAATAAAACACTTCTGGGTGTGTTGCTGGTAATTAATCAGTGGTTTTGCCTTTCTCACTGATTTAATTTGCCTTTCTGAGGTGCAGAGCACTCAAGCCAGGAAGAATTTCATCCTGAGAAAGCCCTCCAAGGACTTGTGCAACACAGGTGCTCACAGTGGAGCACAAAGTTCATTCTGATGTTGACACAAGCACAGAAAAATATTCAAAATTGTGCAGAATCCACCTGGGTTAAGAGCAGCCTCCAATTCCAGATCTGTGGATAAAATGAACCCAAGGGAAAGAATTATTAGTATAAGGACTTGTGGATTCCAACTTCTGGCATCAAAGCACAGAATTATTTTGGTTAGAAGGGACCTTAAAGAGTTTTAATTCCATCCCCTGTCATGGCAGGGACTTATTTCACTGTTCCAGCTGCTCTGGGCAGGCTGTGCCACATTTCAGAGCACATAAACTCCACTTTGTATGGGATATATAAATTATATTCCATTTATATCACTGTCACCTATTTACTCAAGAGCATTAAATGACCAGAAATGGAAAATATCCATTTGCTGAAACAGAGTGAACTCTCCTCCTGCACCTCTCCTCTCTAAAATCAGCAATAAAATAGAAGTTCTTATCACTCCTGGTAGGAGCTACACAGTGCCTGACATGGAAACAATTCCTAAGCTGCAGGAATTCCTGAAGTTCCTTGTGTCACAAGTTCTGGGGTGCCCCAATCCTTCCTTGGATGTGAAAAACGCCAATCATTTGTTTTTAGAGTTTTACAAGTTTAATAGTAATAAAATGGTTATAAAAATAGTAATATAATGAAGAGTAATAATAATTAGGACAATTTGGATTAGGATAACATGAGATAATAAAAACAAAGAGTTATGGATGTCCGGGTACCTTTTATGGGCAAAATAAACCCAGAAAAAATGATTAACCCTTAAAAGCAACAGCCTGTTGCATATTCATACAGCTCATCCATGATGCATAAATTCCATTCAAACACAGGATTCTGTCTGGGCAGTGTCAGCTCCTTCCTCTGAATCCTGATGGCATCCTCAGGGTTAAGCAAGGCAGGAAGAAGTTCATTTCTCCTGATAATGGAGCAATAAATTCTCTTTCTCTGAAAGATTCAGGTGTCCTGTGGCTGCTATCTCAGTGCGAGTCCTTTCTTTAAAAAAATTATCCTACATAGCACAGTTTCTATTTTAACATTTTGTTATAACCTAAAACTATATTTAACACACTGCTTAAGAGCATTAATACAGCATCACTTTCTAACACAACACATATAATATTCATTTGAATGTTTGCAAAAAGCCAATCATCAAATCCGCCTTTTTCACACTGGACATCCCAGGGACCCGGGGGTGTTACAGACAGCGGGGGTGGCATTGCTGCCACCGGCCCCTGCATCCCTGGGATGTCCAAGGCCAGGCTGGGCAGGGTTTGGAGCAGCCTGAACAGTGAAATCCGTGGCAGGGGCGGCCCTGGGGGATCTTTAATGTCCTCGCAAGGCCGGCCGGGCAGCGAGCGCTGACACACACAGCGAAGGTGGATCCTCGGCGTGCAGGGCAAAGGGAGGAGCTCCGTGTGGAGGTCAGGCAAAGACAAACAGAGCCGCACAGAGCCCCCAGAGCGGCCAACACGCTCCTTATCCCCCCCGAGAGGGGAAATCCAATGGTGTCCCAATGAGGGCCGCCATTGGGACACGGGGGAGGGACAGTGGGAAGGGGAGCCGCGGGCAGGCCGAGCCCGCAGCGCTGCGGCGAGCCCCGGGCCGGCCCCGCGCTCACCCGCACGCCCTTGACCACGGTGATATTCTCATTCTCGTCCGCCTCGAAGGTGACGCGCCGGGTGCTGCCGCCGCCGCCCATCTCGGCCCGCGGACGCACGGACGGCCCCAAGGAGACTCGGCGAGCACGCTGCCAGCGCGCCCCGCAGCAACGCCGCTCCTCATTGGCCCGCCGAGCCGCCCCGCCCGTAGAACGCCGCTCTCTATTGGCTGAGCCGGCGCGTCGCCATGGAAACGGCGCGGCCCGCCCCTGCCGGGGAGAGCCAGGTACCCGGAAAGGTGCGGGAAGTTTTTCGGGGCGAACTTGACGAGGGGCGCGAGGACTACAAGTCCCGTGATGCTCCGCGGGGGAGGAAGCGGGACGGGCGTGCCCATCCGCGCGGTGCGTGCTGGGTAGTGTAGTCATGGCCGGCCCTGGAGCTGTGCGGCACCCGAGCACCAGCCAGCACCTCCAGGGTGCTGAAAATCCTCTGGGGAGCGGCTCAGGGAGCTGGGAAGGGGCTGAGCCTGGAGCAAAGGAGGCTCAGGGGGCCCTTGTGGCTCTGCACAGTCCCTGCCAGGAGGGGACAGCCGGGGGGGTCGGGCTGTGCTCCAGGGAACAGGGACGGGAGCAGAGGGAACGGCCTCAGGCTGGGCCAGGGGAGGTTTAGGTTGGATATTAGGAAAGATTTCATCCCTGAAAGGGCTGTCGAGCCCTGGCACAGCTGTCCTGGCAGTGCTGGAGTCCCCATCCCTGCAGGGATTTCAAAGCCCTGTGATGTGGCACTTGGGGACAGGGTCAATGCTGGCCTGGGCAGGGCTGGGAATGGTTGGACTCGATGCTCTGGGAAGGCTTTTCCAAGCAAAACCATTCCACGTGTGAAAAATGCCTATTTTATGATTGGCTTTTCACAAATATTCAAATTAATATTATATGTGTCATGTTAGAAAGTAATGCTGTGTTAATTTTCTTAAGTAGTGTGTTAAATATAGTTTTAGGTTATAACAAAATGTTAAAATAGAAACTATACTATGTAGGATACTTTTTCTAAAGAAAGGACTCACAGTGAGACAGCAGCCACAGGACACCTGAATCTTTCAGAGAAAGAGAATTTATTGCCCCATTATCAGGAGAAATGAACTTCTTCCTGCCCTGCTCATCCCTGAAGATGCTGTCAGGACTCAGAGGAAGGAGCTGACACTGCCCAGACAGAATCCTGTGTTTGAATGGAATTTATGCATCATGGATGAGGTGTGTGAATATGCAACAGGTTATTGTTTTTAGGGGTTAATCCTCTGTTAACGTGGGTCCTTTTTTGGGCTTAATTTGCCCAGAAAAGGTACCTGGACTGTGCATAACTCTTTCTTTTTATTGTCTCATATTGTCCTAATCCAAATTGTCCAAAATATTATTACTCTAATTATATTGCTATTTTTATAACTATTTTATTACTATTAAACTTATAAAACTCTAAAAACAAGTGATTGGCATTTTTCACAGAGGGTTCCCTGCTGTGCTGTGGGGTGAGAGCCCCTGGGCCTGGGCTGGTGCCTCATTCCCTTTTCCACATGAAATTCCCATTAGCACAGCCCCTCTAGGCTTGTCATTTCCTTTCCAGCAGATTAATAATGTTATTAATGAATTGTCTTTTCAGCCTGCAAGATAAACTGCAGCTGGACCTGGCCATTCTGGGAGCCTCTTTAAGCTCCTGAAGTCCCAAATCTTCTGCTGGGTCAAATGCTGTCAAACATCAAAAACCAACAATGATATTTGGGAAACTTCTCTTTGCTTCTTTTCCCCTTCCAAGTCCTTCATTTCTTGGCTCAAGGGAAAGTCTATTTACACCAAAGTGATCCCAAAACCTTCCCCTCCCCTTTGTCCCAAGGTGGGTTTTGCACAATCCCAGCAGCTTTTTGCAGCCTGTGTGAGCTGCCACATCTCATTTCTCTGTCCCCAGAGCTGCTCCTGCCTCCTTGATCCATTTCCAGCCCGTTTTTATTTGGATATAAAGTGTCTGTCAGCCACCATTGCAGCACTGGCTGCCTTCCTTGGGGCTCAAGCTCTCGCTGATGGCCCCTTTGCTACCAAATAAAAATTGCTGGGGAATATTTCAAGGACACAAAGCTGTTCTCCTGAGGGGTGTGATGTGATGTTTATGGGCTGTTTTTATAGATGTTAAACCACTTTCTATGAGGGGGCACTGTTAAGAATTCACCATCCCTGAAACTGTTTTCTTTTTGCACAGAACAAATGTGGATCTCTCTGTCTTCATTCTGAGCACTGTTAAGAATTCACCATCCCTGGAACTGTGGGGTTTTTTTAAAGAATAAATGTGGATCTCTCTCTGTCTTCATTCTGAGCACCAACAAACTGATAGCCATGAGTTTTCTTTATTTTTTTCTCCTCTGGGAATGTTTTTAAAGGGTCAAATTGTGTTTATTCAGTGAGTGATGGCACTTGTGGAAATGCTCAGCTCCAAATCAGGAGCAGCTCTTCCCAATTTATTTGGCAGAGTCCAGACACAGCCCTTGCCTCACTGAACAGGAAGATTTATATTTAGGAATTAAGGTTTTAACAACAGCTCTTTCCTACCAGGGGCTTTTTATGATTGTTTTCTATGGCTGGAAATTACAGAACATATGCAGAGATTTCAGCAGGGGGTTAAAAAAAAAAAAAAGGGACAAATGGGCAGAATTAAATCTCAAAATGGCTTTGGGTCTTTTTGCTGTGTCTGGGAAGTTCAGTGGCAGTGGGAAGAGCAGGGCTGAGGTACCCCAGAATTTATGGCTCCCCTCTAATAGGTGGAAATGAAAGAGTCTTTGCTGCAGGCCAGGGCTATCTGTATGTCAGGAGCTTCTCTCTGTGGACTGTCAGGGCTATTGGAGAGCTCTTTGGAGGGTATTGCTAGATGGAGGAAAATAATAAAATAAAATAAAATACTGTTAGAAATTAATGTTGGAAAAAGCTACAACAAATTTGCAGCCCAAAAATCATTTGTTAACTACTGGCAAATAAACTCCTGTCCAGCTCACAACTCTCAGGAGCAATCTGCAAACAGAAAGGGAAGTTGGGCTGTGTGAAAGTGGAACATTTTATAGTTCACATAAATAATGGGCTCATTTTAAGAGTGGTGTAATTGTGGTACATGGGTTTGTAGGAGCTCCTTTCAGTGGTTAGCAGAGAGTGCATTCCTACCAGGGAAAAAGACAACAAAAAAAGCAGAATGGCAAATAAAAGTGCAGCAATCAAAATCCATCTATTGATTGCTTCTGATGTGGATTGATCTGAGCCCACTTCAGATGTGTGTCAGCAGAAAATCCACCTCAAACTGGCAAACTCCAGGTATTGAATTGAGAATCTGGAAAACAAGCAGGAACTTCAAATCAGGGAATCACAGAAAAGTTTGGAAAAGCCCTTTAGGATAAAGTCTGACCATTCCCAGCACTGCCAAGGCCACTGCTGAGCCATGTCCCCAAGTGCCACATCCACAGGGCTTTGAAATCCCTCCAGGGATGGGGGCTCCAGCACTTCCAGGACAGCTGTGCCAGGGCTGGACAAGTCTTTTGGGGAAGGAATTGTCCCAAAATCCCCCCTGAGGCTGCCCTGGCCCAGCCTGAGGCCGTTCCCTCTGCTCCTGTCCCTGTTCCCTGGAGCACAGCCCGACCCCCCCGGCTGTGCCCTCCTGGCAGGGACTGTGCAGAGCCACAAGGGCCCCTGAGCCTCCTTTGCTCCAGGCTCAGCCCCTTCCCAGCTCCCTCAGCCCCTCCTGGTTCTCCAGGCCCTTCCCAGCTCCCTCAGCCCCTCCTGGTTCTCCAGCCCCTTCCCAGCTCCCTCAGCCCCTCCTGGTTCTCCAGCCCCTTCCCAGCTCCCTCAGCCCCTCCTGGTTCTCCAGCCCCTTCCCAGCTCCCTCAGCCTCTCCTGGGTCTCCAGCCCCTTCCCAGCTCCCTCAGCCTCTCCTGGTTCTCCAGACCCTTCCCAGCTCCATTCCCTTCCCTGGACCCTCTCCAGCCCCTCCAGGCCCTTCTTGTCATGACGGTCCCAAAACTGAACACAGAAATTGAGATGTGTGATACTTTTGGGGTCTTTTGTCGTGGGGAGGAAAGATGAATCTGACTTTATGTTTTTAGAAGGTTAATTTATTTTTTTTATATTATTATATTAAAGAATGTTGTATTAAAACTATACTGAAGAATAGAGAAAGGACACTTACAGAAGGTTTAACAAGATACTAATGAAAAACTCATGATTCCTCCAGAGCCTTGACACAGCTGACTGTGATTGGTCATTAAGTAAAACCAATTCCCATGAAACCAATGAAACAATCACCTGTTGCATAAACAATCCCCAAACACATTCCAAAGCAGCAAAACACAGGAGAAGCAATCAGATAATTATTATTTTCATTTTTCTCTGAGGCTTTTCAGCTTCTCAAGAAGAGAAATCCTGGCAAAGAAATTTTTCTAGAAAATTTAACAGTAGCAGAGGTGGGGCCTCAACAGTGCGCAAAACAATTATTATTATTTTAGTTTTAGGTTAAAAGCTTTCACTCTTTGTGCTGCTGTGTGCTTTTCCACATTTTCCCTTTTTATGGGCAGGTTATAAATGCCTGGTTCTTTGTTAAAACACAATACTCTTGTCCAATCCTGTTTGTCCTTGTCTGAGCATATTCCATTGTGGCAGAAACATTTCTTCCACAACTCAATACTCAATTTTTCTGATGTACTCCACCAGTACTGAAGGACAGCCTTGCCAGGCATTCCCAAATAAATCCTAATGAGCCCAGGGACAAATGGCTATTAAAATTCAGTCTCTTGTGTGAGGAGTTTTAAAATGCCATGAAAACCCTGGATGTGTGAGGTGCTCATGGCTCATTGCACTCCTGCTGTCAGGTTCTGCTCTGTGGAGCGTCTCCTGCTCAGTCACTGTCACACACTGGGTGACTTTGCCAGGTGTCCCTTGGTGGTCCTTGTTGGAACCCAGGACATTCCTCTGGCTGCCCTGGGTGATTCCAGACCCTGGCAGGGGCTCAGAGACCTTGGCACAGAGTCACAAACACCTGTGCCTTTGATTTTAACCCATGGAAACAATTACCAACTTTGTGTGAGGAGTTACAAGCCACAAGAGTTTGAGTAGAATGACAGTGAATTTGTCACAGGGTGAAAAAGTAAAATTTTGGGGATTTAGAATGGGGGTTCAAGAGGCAAGATGGACGAATCTGGGTGTGTCCTGTCCTTCTTCTCCTTCTTCTTGTCCTCCATCTTCTGCTGTGATGGTGGCACTTTTGGATTGGTTTAGAGCAGAGACAGACTGTCTAACATAGGTGATAGGTATTGGGAAATTATTGTAAATAGAGTACACATAGTTCTGAGTATAAAAAGCCGACACCACCCCAAGGGCAGGGGCTGTGCCACAACCCAACCCGCTGGACAGATCTCAGCAGGTCAGAGAAAGAATGGAATAGATAAAAGAAAATAAACAACCTTGAGAACGAGAGCCAAGGAATCCTGACTTTTTCTTCAGCCTTAGGGCTGGGAAAAAGAGACTTTCCAACACCTCGGGGTCATCTCAACACCAGAGACCCATCAGTCCTGTGTGCTCCATGGAAGTGCTCAGTGTGGAAGGGTTGGGATTGTTCCTCAGCTCCTCCTCAGCAGCCACTGAATGTCACAGCAACATCTGCAAGGTCTCAGAGCATGGGAACAGCTCTTTCCTGTGGCACTGAACACGGAGCATTCTGCTGGGAATGGGATCCTGTCACTGTCATATTTTCTGAAAAATCTCTTCACCAGGATTTCTTCTCCTGGGAAGATGAGAAGCCTCAGCTTCTCCTGTGTTTGCTGCTCTGGAATGTGGTCTGGAGATTGTTATTCCAAACATGTGAATTGTTTTTAATTTATGACCAATCACCATCAGCTGTGCTGAACTCTGAGGAGTCACTCATGAGCTTTTATTATTCATTCTTGTTAAACCTTCTGATGTATCCTTTCTCTTTTTTTAGTATAGTTTAGTATAGCATTCTTTTAATATAATATAATATCATAAAATAATAAATCAGCCTTCTGAGAACATGGAGTCAGATTTTCATCTCTCACCTCATCCTGGGGACCCTCACACACTCAACAGGATCCCACTGATGCCTGGAGAGGCTGCCTGGAACAGAGGCTAGAGAGAGTTAAAGGAATAAAGATATTTATTAAAGGCCTTCAGAGGATACATCTGGGGCAGTGCAAGAGCTCAGCCATGCTTCAACCCAAGATGGAGGCCTGGTCACAAATCTTCACACTTTTATTAGTTTTGGTCCATTTCCATATTGGAGTTCATTCTCCAATTACAGCTCCAGGTTATGCAGTCCCATCCTCTCAGATTGCTCTCCTCAATTCTCTGCTGGTTTTATTTCTTGAGCCTAAAGTTGCAGCGGTGTCCTTGGTTTTCAAGCTGGAAAAGGATTGTTCTGTGTGACTGAGCTGTGAGGAGAACTTGCTGACACTTTATATGAAATTTAGAGTCACACATCAAGGCAGTATAGAATCTAAAAAATATGAAAGCTGAAACTTAAGGCATCACAATGAGTAAATCATAGATTGTATCTTCAGGAGATGCAGACAATCAGGTATTATTTGGGTTGGAAGGGACCTTAAAGCTCACCCAGTGCCCCCCCTGCCATGGCAGGGACACCTCCCCCTGTCCCAGGCTGCTCCAGCCCCAGGGTCCAGCCTGGCCTTGGCCATTGCAGGGATCAGGGGCAGCCCCAGCTGCTCTGGGAATCCCTTCCCAAAATCCCACCCCAGTCTCCCTCTCCAGGGAATTCCCTCCATTCCCAGCTCTCCCAGCCTGGGATTGGATCCATCCCCACCCCGACTCCTCTCTAGGAAGGAATTTTGGGATCTGGGGGCTTCACTGGGAATCTCAGGACTCCAGGAAGGGTCTCCCTTCCCTTTTCCATCCCCAACTTCCATAGAAATCCCTCGGGATGGATTCTGAGTGTCCCAAATCCCAGAATGGTTTGGGTGGGAAGGGAACCTTCAAGCCCATCCCATTCCAATCCCACCATCCCAGGCTGCTCCAGCCTGGCCTTGGCCATTGCAGGGATCAGGGGCAGCCCCAGCTGCTCTGGCAATCCCAGCCCAGCCAGGAATTCCTCATTGCCAAGATCCCATCCATGGCTGCCCTCTGGCACTGGGAGCCATTCCCTGGGTGCTGTCCCTGCAGCCCTTGGCCCCAGTCCCTCTGCAGCTCTCCTGGAGCCCCTGCAGGCCCTGCAATGTGCTGGACGCTCTCCCTGGAGCCTTCCCTGCTCCAGGGGAACATTCCCAGCTCTGCCAGCCTGGCTCCAGCGCTGGAGCAGCTCCATGGGTTCCTCTGGGCTCTCTCCAGCAGCTCCAGGTGCTGCTGTTGGACTGGGGGCAGCTCTGCAGGTGGGGTCTCACCTGGGAGGGGCAGAATCCCCCATCCCTCCCTCCTGTGCTGCCCACGGGGGTTTTGTGGCTCTCAGTGCCTCCAGGGCATGTCCAGCTCTCAGCCACCAATGCCCCCAAGTCCTTCTGCCAGGACTCTCCTGCCATTGTCCCCTCAGCCTGGATTTGTGCTTGGGTTGCCCTGACCCCTGTGCAGGACCTGCTGTGCCAAACCCTGGTGCTGTTGGCACAAATTTCAGTTCCTGTCAGGTTCACACTCTGATCAACCATGATTTTTTCTTCTTCTGAGCAAAAAAAAAAAAAAATATAAAAGCTGATTTCAGTGTTTGATGTGCCACATGCAGGACCTTCGGATTTACCTGTGGGCTTCAGAGTGTGATGCATTAACATAATGTCACATTAATCTGTGATTATTTATGTTGATATCCTTTTAACTGACTGGTGTGGTTCCCATCAGCAGTAAGTGAGCTGTGGGATTTGTAGCCAGCCCCACTGTCATCTCCAAGTCCACATTTGATTCATGGTCTCATTTCCTGCTTTTTCCTCCCACTGCTCACAGACCTTTTTTTTTCTTCTTTCCTTTTCCATGGTCCATTTATTAAATGTAGAGTTAGAAACACAATTAGAATTTACTCAAGTCTATAATGTCTGAATATTAAATCTTTGGAGCAATAAAAATTCTTTCCCAAACATTTCTTATCTGTGTTTTCTCTTCAGCTGATGAGCTCAGGCCTAATTACTGAATGAGTGACCTGATTTGATCCATTCCAAGCAATCACTGTGTGAACAATCCTGACATTCCCAAGCACTGATGAAGCTCCTCTAATCTTAAATTAAGCTTTATTCCAGCACCCAAAACCTGAACTTTAGGGATAACTTTTTATCCATTCCTCACTACAAATAAAATATAAATTAAGATGGTTGTGGTCATGTAGAAGATGTTGTGTATTGGGGTTTTTGTCTTGTTAACAGCCAGAAACGACCAAGGGACTTCAAAAATGAATTTTTAAGTGGCTGTTTCCAGCAGAGTGATGGACTGGATGCCACAGGGAGCTCCATGGGTTCAGGTGATCCCTGAGGACAGGGATTGCCTGTCAGGGGTGGTCTCCTGTGCCTGGCTAAACCCAGGAGGGCAGGGCTGAGCACAAATTTGCAGCCCAAAAATCATTTGTTAACTACTGGCAAATAAACTCCTGTCCAGCTCACAACTCTCAGGAGCAATCTGCAAACAGAAAGGGAAGTTGGGCTGTGTGAAAGTGGAACATTTTATATGTTCACATAAATAATGGGCTCATTTTAGGAGTGGTGTAATTGTGGTACATGGGTTTGTAGGAGTTCCTTTCAGTGGTTAGCAGAGAGTGCATTCCTACCAGGGAAAAAGACAACAAAAAAAGCAGAATGGCAAATAAAAGTGCAGCAATCAAAATCCATCTATTGATTGCTTCTGATGTGGATTGATCTGAGCCCACTTCAGATGTGTGTCAGCAGAAAATCCACCTCAAACTGGCAAACTCCAGGTAAGGAATTGAGAATCTGGAAAACAAGCAGAAACTTCAAATCAGGGAATCACAGAAAAGTTTGGAAAAGCCCTTTAGGATAAAGTCTGACCATTCCCAGCACTGCCAAGGCCACCACTGAGCCATGTCCCCAAGTGCCGCATCCACAGAGCTCCAGCTGCTCGGGCACAAAGGCAGGAGGATTTAATGTTTAGCATCACTGTCAGCCCCAATGTTCCCTGACCTTCCCCAGGCTCTGCCCCATGTGGAGATTTCCATCAGAGAACTTGGCTGGGCTGGGGCATCATCCAGGCCCCATCCCAGAGCTCCTGCAGGGAGCACCAAGGGCTCGGGACTTCCATGGATGTTGGAGAAGATGAAACAGGAAAGCCTTATAAATATGATTGCCTGGAAAAAGATTTTGAGAATATGGAAACTATAAGTGAGATTGAAATGAAAGCAAGCTTTGAGATCCCTCAGTTACTGAACAACTGGAAAACAATGGTGTGGCTGAAGGTGATCCCCTTTTGATGGAACAACACCCTCTGCCTGCAGACAGGCCCAAGGGTCAGAGCAGACCCTACAGCCTGGCAGAAGGGGCCCAAAGAGGAGTTTTTAGGGTTTAAAATGTAACACAGGATGGTGATGTAGTGATTCTTATAGGCTGTATGGAAATGCTGTAGGATTTTAGCCCCTGCTGTAGGATTTGTATCTTGTATGAGATTGGTTAGTGAGAATTAGAATATTCAACACAGAAGAAGATTTATGGTATTGTAATGGGAACCTCACTCTCTTACCCTTTTACTCTCTTATGCTTTTACCCTCTTACCCTTTTACTCTCTCACCCTCTCATCCTCTCTCCCCCTCTCTTCTCTGGGGCCTGCTCTGAGCTGTGCCTGGCAGCTCCAGCAGGGCCCTGCACCCAGGCCCTGTGCAATAAACCCCAAATCCCAAAAGGCCCCTGCACCCAGGCCCTTTGCAATAAACCCCAAATTCCATGACCTGGCTTAAGAGATCTCTCGTCTCCGTCCGTCCCGACCATTCTAGCCCCCAACGCTCCTACACATGGAGAGAGCTGCTGCTGATGAGTTACGAGGCCTGGGAGCTGAGCTTTCACCATCAGGGTTTGGATCATTCTCTGTCCTTTCTGCTCTGTCTGAACACAGAGAGAGATTTGAAGTTCTCTCTGTTAATATTCACTTCTTTCACTGCATCATTAAACACCTCCCTCCCTCGTTTTCTTTATTTTTCTGGGGGCTGAACTGCAGAATTCCTCTCTAGAAAACATTATCTGACATCTCTGTTTATTGTTTGTGCTTCCTCAGCAGCCAGGAAGTGTTGTAGTTGAGATGGAGACAATACAAAGCAACACACTCCATTTCCAGAAGGTTTCCAACTGTTTTTATTCCAGCATTGATGCTTTTTATACATTCTTACACAGCTCATCAGTTTGCACTTTACTCAATGGTCACAAGAGACAAACAAGGTGCTCATTGGAACAGGCAGTTGCAGTTTCTCTGATTTATCCTTTTTTTTTTTTTTTGATTCTATGTCAATGAGCTGGGTGGGAAATTCTTTCAGGGGTGAGCATGGATCCTCTTCCCAAACATGGATCCTCCTATCAAACATGGATCCTCTTTTTATCAAACATGGATCCTCTTCCCAAAGATGGATCCTCCTCTCAAACATGCATCCTCTTCTGATCAAACATGGATCCCCTTATCAAACATGGATCCTCTAATCAAACATGGATCCTCTTCCCAAACATGGATCCTCTTATCAAACATGGATCCTCCTCTCAAACATGGATCCTCTTATCAAACATGGATCCTCCTCTCAAACATGGATCCTCTTATCAAACATGGATCCTCTTCTTATCAAACATGGATCCTCTTCCCAAACATGGATCTTCCTATCAAACATGGATCCTCCTATCAAACATGGATCCTCTTCTTATCAAACATGGATCCTCTTACCAAATATGGATCCTCTTATCCAACATGGATCCTCCTCTCAAACACAGATCCTCTTCCCAAATTTCTCTCTGGCTCACAGAAGTGGCTGTAAAGCCTCTTCCACAAGGAAGGCCAGGCCTGGTGTGCACAGGGAGCCCAGGGGAAGGAGCAGCATGGTCATGGTGAGCTCCATGGAAACATGGAAGGGTCACTGGGTGTCCATGGGGATGTGGGGATTGCTGAGGAGCTCAGCCTCAGCCTGGGGATGGTCTGGCCACCAAGAAAAAGGCTCAAGAGGGAAAGAAGAGACAGGAAAAATTAGAAGAGAAATTAATTTTCCAATGTGCCAGGTGGAATCTCCTTAAGGGAGCATGTGGGGAAAAGCTCCAAAGTCACAGAGGATGGGAAGGTCTTTACTGTCCCCCAGGGTCTGAAAAAATCAGGATACCCACACTTGCTTGGATACAAATGCAACAGTCTTCACCCTCCTGGAATTAAATTTTCTGTGCCTTGCTTCTTTATTTATCAGTAGGATCCTTCTACTTCCTCACTGCCCTTGTGCTGAATCCCATTCCAGTCCTTCCAGCAGACATGAGAGGAGTCATCCCATGCTAGGACATCACCTCCACTGTCACTAAAATAGAGTTTTTTTCTGTAATAGAGCTTATCCAATATCCAGCATCATGTGAAACAGCAGCTCAAACTAAGAAACTTAAAAATGGTGAAGGATGCAACTTAAAAATGGTGTAGGATACAGCTTTAAAATGGAGTAGGGTTCTTGTAAAATCCTTCAGAGTTTTTGGTAGTTTACTGTTCAAAAGAAAAAGCAATTCTTAGCAGTCCTGGATATGTGTTCATTGAAACCCCTCAATTTCTACAGGGAAATTCAAGCCTCAAGCTTAGGGTTGATCTGTGGGGGAAAGTGAAACCCTTGGCTCAATCCAGTGGCCTAAAGTTTATTAGAGGAAAATGGATCAACATCACTTTGCTCCACACTGCCTAATAAAATATTTTATTCTTCAAGAGACCTTAATTCCGTGTATCCAAACCCAAAATGGAGAGCAGTCAGATTGTTTCTTTACGCAATTTTCTTGGAGAGCTTTCCCCAGGGAGATCGTGGTTCTTTAATTGAAATGTGCCTGTATTTCCTTCAGCTCATTATAGGAGCTTTAAACAAGACCCAGTCTGTGGGAATCAGCAGGGAAAAGTCCTTTATTTGCCATCCAGGTTACTCCACTGGCACTGTTTGCTTTTCCAGGAGTAAATTTTCCAACAGGCTGACAGCTCCGTTGTTAAAATGCCATAATAATTAAAGAGGAGATTAAACAATTCAGGAGAACAGCGACTAATTGAAAGAGGTGCATTTCCCTCTGAATGCAGCGTGAGGGACACCAGGGATGACATTCTGCCCCAAAAATGTATTCCAAAAATGTGCACTGTGGATTTGAGCCCAGGAAACAACTCAGGGGTGGAAATAAAGCTCCACAGCAAGTCAGGGAGTTCAGTGTTTGTGCCATGACTGAAAGATGACTGATGGGTTATTTGATTACAGAGCTGAAACACTTCCACAAGGAGCAAATATTGGAGCTTTTCAACCTCTCAGGAGGAATTCTAACAGGGGGTGGGTGTTAAAGGAGGAGAAATACATTTTATGAGACAGATCTGCAAGGATTTGGGACAAAGCTGAAGGAGAAGTAAATCCCCTGTGTCCACCCTGGGTGCCTGGAGCAGGCTCTCCTTCAGGAGTGCTGGCAAGGGAAGGAAATGTTGTGGCAGGAGGGCAAAGTGGATTAACTGATTAAAAATCCTGTCCCTGGAGCAGTTCAAAATCATCAGCTAATCTGCTGTTGTGGGCACATGGAGAATCAAGGTGAGGAACAGACTCTTGCACTGCTCTGGAAACTCAGGTGTCTGCTCAGACTGGGCTGGGGACAGCAGGGGCAGTTTGGGGAACTGTCCCGTCTTACTGCTGGAGTCAGACACCTCAGTCTGCTGGAGATGGTGATTTTTAAGAAGGAATTCCTTACTGTGAAGATGGTGACACTGACACAGGGTGCCCAGAGAAGCTGTGGCTGCCCCTGGGTCCCTGGAATGTCCAAGGTCAGGCTGGATGGGGATTGGAGCACCCTGGGATGGTGGAAGATGTCCCTGCCCATGGCACTGGATGGGCTTTGAGGTCCCATCAACCCAAACCATCCTGGGATTCTGTGATCCCCAGAAATGGGAGCTGGCTGAGCCTCACTGAGCCATTCTGCCACTCCAATTTTTGCTCAATACAATTCCTCCCAGCGAGGCCAGAGCTTTCAGTGTGAGCTGGATGAAATCTCTGCTCCATGGCTGAGTTTGCCTCACCCTAACAGGGAGGGAGCAGTGACCCTTCCATGATGAGCTTGAAATGGGAAATCAGCATAAAAAAGGATTGTGGGAATCAAAGTGGCAAAGCACTTTGGTTGTCCTTTCCTTTGGCACACCCTTGACAGGGACCTCTTGCCTTTGCTTAGCAGATCTAACAGATTAAAACTAAACATTCCTAAATTATTTTCCTAATCAGATTCTTATTAAGATACAATAAACCAGCCTAACATGAATATTTCTGTCTGTGGCAGCTGTTGTGGCCACATACTGGGGAAAGGTGGATGATGCCACATTTCTGCAGATGTTTGATCCCTTATTGAGTAAGGTTTTTATCTCTAATGCTGCACTCACACAGCCCAGAGCTCTCAGGTTTGTGTGGGGAGGTCGCCAGCTTCTCCAGAGGTTTGTTCTGTGAAATTTGCTCTTTTCCTTTCTGGAAGAAATCATTCAGCCAACTGCCTGTGTGTGCAACAGAGGCAATCCAAGCAAAACCCAGAGTTGTGTTTTATTTGCCAGGATGATCAGGAATGGTGAAACAGCAAACTGATTAATTATGCATGACCCAGGCAGATTATTTACTCAGTCAGACACTAACTAACACAGGATCTTTTGTCTTGTTTTCGGTCTTGCTTGCTAATCTGTTTGATTTGGCAGTTTGTAAATAACTGGTTAATAAAATTTGGGAATATTAAACCTGAGTGGTGAGTAAAGGGCAGCCAATGCTCACATCAAAGGGCAGTGAAAAAGACAGATCTTTTTTAATCAGCTGCAATGGGGGAGAAGTAACAAAGCAGGGAGAGGAAACAAAGACAGTCCCCCAAAATGCAGGTTTGTGACCCCACCTGGGGTGCTGTGCCCAGGTCTGGGGCTCAGAATCACCTCTGCTAATGCACCATTTCTGTCTGACACAACTGGCATCACCCTGGAAATGCTTTATGGTTTTAGAAACTATTCCCCTCCCATCACTGAATATTTAACAGTTGTAAATTACTATTGGGTTGCTTTGGCTGAGTTTTGGGCAATGGGCTGAACTGTGCAGATGAGAGGAAATTGTTTATCAGTCACACACGCAGGAAGGACATTTTGTGTTTCCTTCTCCAATCTCTTCTATCCCTCTCCTATCAAGGTTGTGGCTGCCCCTGGGTCCCTGGCAGTGCCCAAGGCCAGGCTGGGCAGGGCTTGGAGCAGCCTGGGATGGTGGAAGGGTCCCTGCCATGGCAGGGGATTGGAATTAAAAGTGCTTTAAGTTCCCTTCCAGCCCAAGCTATTCTATGTCTCTATGGTTATAGTTTCAAAAAGCTTTAGATTACATTGAGAAATGCATCCATATATAATATATAATATATAATATATAATATATAATATATAATATATAATATATAATATATAATATATAATATATAATATATAATATATAATATATAATATATGATATATGATATATGATATATGATATATGATATATATCAGAATCAGATGTCAATAATATATAATATTTAATATTTAATATGTAGTATGGGATATAAAATATGTAATATGTCATATGTAATATGTAATATATTATCTATTATCTATTATCTATATTTTATTTTATATTTTATATATAATGTATAATATATATTATATATTATGTAATGTATTATACATTATACATTATACATTATATATTATATATTATATATTATATAGACTATATTATATATTATATAGACTATATTATATAGAATATGTTATATGTTATATAGAATATGTAGTATATAATGTATAAACTGTTAATTTCTATAGACTGTTAATTGCTATTGAATAACATTTTGCTCACAAAGGCATTTGGCAAGTGAAGCACTTCTGTCCCTCTTTTACAGGTGCAGATCAGGAGAGTGTCTGGCTCGGGATCACACAACCCCAGGCAGACCTGAGAGTTCCTCAGGGTTTACACTCTGGATCCACTATATATAAATATATATAATACATATATAAATATATATTATATATATTTAATATACTCAGATCCACTTTGTGGATCATCCTGAACATCTGCTGTGACGCCCATCCCAATCCCTTCCCTGTCCCACGTTTATTTCCAGCTCCATGCTGTGCTCCACAAGGTCTGTGACCCTACAGGGGATCCCTGGCAGTGTCTGTGCTGCAGGAATATCAAACACCCCATCCCACAGGGATTCTGCTGCAGGACACATCCCTTCCCAGCTGCAGGAATGTCAAACACCCCATCCCACAGGGATTCTGCTGCAGGACACATCCCTTCCCAGCTGCAGGAATGTCAAACACCCCATCCCACAGGGATTCTCCTGCAGGACACATCCCTTCCCTGCTGGGATAACGGGGTGGCTCTGATCAGCAGCCATGGGAGGGTTTGTTTCCACACCCTGGAGCTGTGTGTGGCCCCACACTTTCCTTTTCTGCACACTCTTCAATCCCAGCTCTCCAGGCAGTGATTAATGCTCTCAAGGACTTCTCCATGGCAACAATCAATCTGGCTTTCCCTAATTTTCAAGTGCTTTACTTTGCCACATTAACAGGGTTTCCTGTTAAAGGACGTGCGCTGTGTCCTGTATGTTTTTAATGCAGGATTTGAGTCCTGAATGGGAAGCTTAAATTTGTACCTGCCCTTTTATTCCAAAGATTTCTGAGGTAACAGCAGCAGAGTGCTTTTCCCTCCAGATGATGTGATGGCCTGGTGATAACTGGGGAGATTTTTGTCCTGTATTTCTATCTAGGGTTAGTAAATATATGATTCCACAGTGCAGAGATGAGAAGCTGACAAGAGCATCGGAATCCATTGGAAGAGGGAGGCAGGAGGTCCAGACAGACACGGATGGGAACAGCAAGAGGCAATTTCCTCCTCAATCACGGAGCCTGTGCCCAGCAGTGTGTCCTCAGCGGAGTCCAGTATGTAAATTGAGTTTCTATTTTCGTGGCTTCGAGGTAACCAGCAACAGATGGTGTTTTGAAACACTCATAATTTTGGCTAATAGAGTCACTGCTGCCAACTGTCCTGTCCTCCAAGCAGTGATTAATATATTATTAGTAATAAATAATACCTAATGATGATACAAACAGCCCAAACCCTGGAGTCCTTAGTCCTGAGCAGCTCCCACGCTCTCCAAGACTTTGTGCTCCTGCCTTTGGATGCCAAAGTTGTGTCGCTCGATCCTCATTCCCAATCCTCATTTTTATGAACACACATCCTGTGGGCATCCTCCAGATGCCACCTCTCCTGTGGGAATTCCATATGGCTGTCAGGAACAGAGCTTGCTCATGCAGGACTCTGCCATGGAAACTTTGATCAGAGCTTCTATTAAATTCCCACAGCATGGGAGTCAAAAAATTCTCGCCGGCTTTGAGCGCTTGCATCCAGATGGTCCCTCCCAGCTCCAGGGAAAGGATTGGAAAGGAAAAGTGAAATCCCAACTTTTATGGTTGTTACAATAATCTGGACATGGCTGGAAGGAGAGCCAGTGATTTCTACCTGAGTGAGTGAGTGGTGCAAGGCCAAACATTTCCAACAAAGGAGCTTCTTGTGTTCCTGTTTGGAAACAGGACAGAGAACATGGAAGATGCAGCAGAAGGTGGGACAGAGTCCAGCTTGTGGCCAGGCTTCAAAAGAGGGAAGCAGGATAAGCCTGGAAGTCACTGTGCTGTAAAAGCAATGCCTGCACTTAATGAAGGGGAAGAATAATTGGAGGGAAAAAAAGCACTGAAGGATCAGGGGACAGACAGGTGAAACTGAGATACTGGAGCCTGGAATGGCAGGTACAGTACAAGCAAAATGCATTATATTATATATTATATATTATATATTATATATTATATATTATATATTATATATTATATATTACATATTACATATTATATATTATATATTATATATTATATATTATATATTATATATTATATATTATATATTATATATTATATATTATATATTATATATTATATATTATATATTATATATTATATATTATATATTATGGTATGGTATGTTATGTAATGTTGTTATGTTATGTTATAATTATATTATATTGTATTATATTACTTTATATCTTATCATATTATATATTATTATATTTATTATATTATAGTTATTATATTATATTACGTTATACTATATAATATCATAGGAAATTGTAATATAATATATTTTATATAATATACTATAGACCGATATATTTCATATAATAGCATAATATAATATATATTATGTATAATAATATATATAATTATATGTATTTAATATAATAGTATATTAACATTATATTTATTATGTTAATATATTATATTAATATATATACATATACTGTAATATATATTAATAATATATATATTGATGTCTATACTATTAATATAATAGTATATTAATATTTATTCTATTTTTCCAAGTGGAAAGACTCATCTAAGGAAAGGTGCAAAGGCCTTGCACATCCATGCAGCTCAAAAGAACCTTCTCAAAACCAAAATTATCCCTCTCAGAGAAAGCAGCAGCATTTCAGTTCTCTCCTATTCAGCATGTCCAACATTTTCAGGCAGCTGCTGAAATAAAGAGCCGCCTGCTCTGAAATTCCTGGATTTCTCCCAGTGCCCAGGTGGGACATTCTGCTGCTCCCTGGAGTCTTGCTCCTACTCCTCTCCACACTTTGCTCATCCCCACCAATTTCTCTGCACTTTTGCCAGAGAAAGCATTGGTGATTTAAAAACTTGGCCCAAAACTTCAGAGCAGCACAGGCAATAAACATTAGTCACTGTAGCAAACTAATTTGTTTTCCATATGGCATTTTCAATGGAGTGTGGAAGATTCACAAGTGAAATAATAATTACAAATGAGGAATACTTTGAAAAAAAAGTGTTTTTCTCCCAATGCATCACTTTAAAGGGTTTCTAATTAAGTCAATACTTGATTATGCTGGAGATGACATTGGCTGCCAAGTTACAGTTTGTTGGGTTTTGTTCTCAGGGAAAGATTGTTCCCAAGGGCAGTAAAATTCCTGCATCTATTCAGCCTGCGGGGCTGCTGAGATGTGAGAGAGGTGAGAGAGGTGCTTCATTCCCTTGGGAATATCAGGAGATGAACATTTCCTTAATAACACTCCTGCCTATAATAGAAAATTCTGCTCAGCAAGATGAGGGTCTGATATTTCTGATTCAGCTGAGCTAAGGACAGATGCTCTGAGATACCCTTGATCTGTACCTGGCAAAATCCAGACCAGAGCTGGGAATTATTCTCCAAGGGAAAAGGGACAGAGCTCCCTGAGATCTCAGCCCTGAGATAACAGCAGTGCACAGCACCTTGTTCTCCTTCCACACTCTGCTCTGGGGGGTTGCCACCACCCTGAGCTCTTCTTCCCTCTCAGGGGTGTGATGTCCATGGGGGGTTTCTTGTCCCCATTCCTCGGTGTCCCCAGGGCTGTGTCCATCCTCCTGTCCCCACCCAGGGCTGGTTTTCAGGCCATGGGGGTGTCCCCAGAGATGAGCTCAGACACAAGGTCCTTGTTCAGGGGACACTTGTGGTCACAGGGACACCCAGCTCAGCAAGTCCAGAGCTGTCCTGAGACATTTTGGTGTTGGATCAGTCCGCAGAATTCTGCAAGTGATGCCCAAAATCCCCTTCACCAGGCTGCAGTTTCAGCCCAGCCTCTGAACCACTGGCAGGTTTGGATCTGGAGGTTCAATTTTAAAATAAAAGATGTAAATTTTGATGAAGATCCAAGATCTGTTTCAGCTCTCTGCTCATTTTCCAGTCTAGTCTCATAAGCACATCTCTCCTGCAGGGAGTTTTGCAGAAATTTTTCTGCTTGTAAATAGGAAGAAATATAAGAGTGATTTGTTCCTACTCCCTTGTAACCAAAGTATTTGACAAGTTTTACTCCAACATCCATTTTCCACCTCACAAAGCAGGTTCAGGCCATTCCTCAGCTCTGATTTTCACTGCCAGTCAATCAGGGAACTTGCAGAAGTGCCACATCCACAGATGACCGAGCCTGTGCAAAGACTCAGACCCTATGCCTGCTTTACTTTTTTTTCAGCAGCACAAATGCTGACTGTGCTTTTCTTTCTTTCATGCAACTTGGGCCCTGTCTATTCAGATCTTTATACAAATTTGGATTGCAGTTCTTATCTTTTAATGGTTGTCCAGCACAGAGCAGCCGTGGCAGGGCCCTGCTCTGGAGGCAGCAGAATGGGGCTGGATTAATTAAATGACCCTCCCTGAAAGGCAGCCAAGGCCTGAGGCCTCACATCCACAGGGAAATGTCCACTTCTGTCACATTTGTTCTTCCAGGGCCTAAAATGCTTTAAGGGTGAGATTTTTCAAAAGACCCTGTGGAGAATGCAATTCTTTTTCTTTTAACTCCTTTTGGGAAGTGCCCAAAGCAGACATTTTTTTATTATTTTTTGTCAGGATTGTTCCAAAATAGGGCACAGGCTGCTGTCACTGTCATATTTTCTGAAAAATCCCTTCGCCAGGATTTCTTCTCCGGAGAAGCTGAGAAGCCTCAAAGAAAAATGAAAACAAAAATTATCTCATTTGCTTCTGCTGTGTTTTGCTGCTTTGGAATGTGGTTGGAGATTGTTTATCCAACAGGTGATTATTTCATTGGTTTCATGGGAATTTTTTGATTTAATTGTTTTGACTTGACCAATCACAGTCAGGCTGTGTCGGATTCTGAAAAGTCACAAGTTTTCCATTAATGTCTTGTTAAACCTGCTGTAAATATTGTTTCTCTATTCTTTAGTATAGTTTTAGTATAGCATTCTTTAATATAATATAATATCATAAAATATTAAATTAGACTTCTAAAAACATGGAGTCAGATTCTCAATTCCTCCTCCTTCGGGGGAACCCCGAAAATACCACAGGCCACCTTCTGCTATGGCTGGATTTGGAGGAACATTTTCTCTTTTCCAAATGTATCCAGTCAGCAGAAGAGATTGAAAAGCTAAATCACAGATTCATGGGCAGGTTTGGGTTGATGGGACCTTAAATCCCATCCAGTGCCACCTCTGCCATGGCAGGGACACCTTCCACCATCCCAGGCTGCTCCAGCCCTGTCCAGCCTGGCCTTGGACATTGCAGGGATCCAGGGGCAGCCACGACTTTGAGAGAAGAGGTTGTGGGATAAGAGGGATTGGAGATGGAAACACAAAATGTCCTTCCTCAGTGTGTTACTGATAATTTCCTCTCATCTGCACAGTTCAGTCCATGAACAGCTCAGCCAAAATAACCCAATGTTAAATTAGAACTGTTAAATATTTAATGATGGGAGGGGAAAAGCTGCTAAAACCATAAAGCATTTCCAGGGTGATGTCAGTTGTGTCAGACAGAAATGGTGCATTAGCAGAGGTGATTCTGAGCTTTAATATCTCAGTTGAGACTGTTCCAGATTTGGGAACATGCAGAGCTATTGCCATGGAAATTTATGAACAAACTCCCGAGGCCACATTTGTTTTCTATTTATTGTTTTTCCCTGACTTTCATGGCTCCAGGGTTGCCAGTGCTGGAGGATAATTGATGTTAATTTTTATTGTCTGGTGTTGTATCATCACCATTTCCCACCTGGGTTTGTGTTTTTTTTCTTTCAATTCCTTTTGGTTGTGGAATTCTAGAATATCATGAAACTTGTAAAAGTCAGAGCACAGACCTCTAATGTGACTATCAGAGATATTGTCCAGAAGTCATTCCCATCTGCCCTCTCCCCATTCTCCTTCACCAGGATTATTCTGAACATGACAGATTTGGTACAGAAAGTGCCTGAAGTGCAGGGAGGAGGATGAGACATGATTGCCCTACATCAGAATATACAACTGTGAGCAGGGGAAAAACCCTTGCCCTCAGGAGAGGCATAATAAAATAACTTACATGTCAAGATCATCACTTTGAACACAAAAAGATCCACATCACATTTAAAAGATGTCAGAAGAGGATCCAATTGTGTCATTGTGCACTTCAAGCCCTTAAAGAGCTTTGCCAAAATTGTTAAGACTCTTTTCATCCTTGGGTGTTAATTAAGTGAGATAATGCGGGCAGTGTTGTGGCATTACTGAGGTCGCAGCATTTGGAATGGTCCCTGTCAGCTGCTGAAAATTCTGCCAAAATTCTGCTTTGGGGGTGACATTCTTCACAAGGTTTGTCTTCAGAGCAGGAGCAGCATCTTGGAGTTGGGAAAAAGATGCCTTGGCATGATTTTGGGGAAGAGCCCACCTAGGAGAGGCTGTTGTGCAAGAGCCAGCCTAGGTCTGTTTAACTCTGAGCATCAACAGCTCCTGTGCAGCTGGGTCAGGCTGGATTTTAGGGAAAGGTTCTTCCTCCAGAGGGTGGTGGGCACTGCCAGGGAATGGGCACATTCCCAAGGAATTCCCATTCCCACACCACTCACAGGGACAAACAGGGTGGGATTGTTGGGGTGTCTGTGCAGGAGCTGCACTGGATGAACCTCCTGGTCCCTTCCAACTCTGGATATTCCATGATCCTCTGATTCTCTAATGACAGAACAGGGGCAGGGGATTATTTCACTATGGAACTGCAGGGTGGGGGATTTGAGACAGCTCCTGTGGAACTGGGTCAGGCTGGATTTTAGGGAAAGGTTCTTCTCCCAGAGGGTGGTGGGCACTGCCAGGGAATGGGCACATTCCCAAGGAATTCCCATTCCCACAGCACTCCCAGGGATGCACAGGGTGAGATTGTTGGGGTGTCTGTGTAGGAGCTGGGCTGGATGAACCTTAAGGTCCCTTCTGAATCCAGATGTTCCATGATCCTCTGATTGTATAATGACAGAACAGGGGCAGGGGATTATTTCACTATGGAACTGTGGAGCTGGGTCAGGCTGGATTTTAGGGAAAGGTTCTTCTCCCAGAGGGTGCTGGGCACTCCCCAGGGAATGGGCACATTCCCAAGGCTGCTCCAAGAGTGTTCTGACCTCGCTGCCAGGAATGCACAGTGTGGGATTGTTGGGATTGTGTCTGTGCAGGAGCTGCACTGGATGAACCTCGTGGTTCATCCAACTCTGGATATTCCATGATCCTCTGATTCTCTAATGACAGAAGAGGGACAGGGGATTATTTCACTATGGAACTGCAGGGTGGAGGATTTGAGACAGAGATCACTCGAGCTGGAATCCAGCCAGGTCACTGGATTAACCCCCTGGCTGCTGGGAAGTGCCAAGGGGTCTTTCATGGCCCGAAGTGCGGAGGAGCTCGAATCCTCTGCTGGCAGGAGAGGGGCAAATTATTTACTCTCTTTAACACTGGGCTTCTGTAGCGCCAGTGTCACAAAAGATATTCCTTCTCAGGCAGATGTTGGCTGCCAGTGGGAAGCTGAGAAATGCCAGTTTTAATTAAAAGCTTTATTTTCAAATACAACGCGGAGATGATAAGCGGTGAGAGGGACTTCTCCGCTGGGAGGCTTCAATGTGCGGCCCTGAGCAAAACAGCAGTAATTGAAAGACAAGGCCTAATTCCCCTTCTCCCAGCTGGGTCTGAGCACGAGGCAGGGACATCAATCCAGCCCTTGAAGGAGGGCTGGCAGCATCTGGGGTTGTCATTGCCTCTGTTGTCAGAGGGAAGGCAGCCAGAGCAAGGCTTCACATCCTCCCGTCCCTTCTCTCTCAAGTTGGCTTAGAAAAAACAAAGGAGAGGGGCAAAAAAGGAGAAGGCCCTGCAGACTTCCAATAAAAAATTGAATTTTTACATTATTTTTGGTGTACATGCACCTATTTCTGTCCATGGTTCTGTGTTAGAACCCTGGTTACTGAGAATTTTAAACTTTCTGTACTAACACTGACCCCCAAGAGAACACTGCATTGACCTGAGGCTGTAGAGAGGGCTTCCAAAATTGAATAATAGAACTAAGATTACAAGTGTGTAGTTTGAATAGAAATGTGTAATATCCCGTAATAGAAAACTTCAAGTTTAAGGTTTTAATATATATATATATATATATGTATACTGGTTTAAAAAATATATGTAGGTTTAAAAAAAAAAATATATATAACAAAATAAAAGTTTTAGAGCAGTAGCTAATCCTTCTTCTTCACCTTCTTCTTCATAAGTTTAAGTAGTACTTTATAATTAAATAAAAAATCCACATAATAAACCACCAGTAGTTAGTTATTAAGTTAAAAGTAAAATTAAGTATCATTTCTTAATTAGACGGTTTTCCTTAAATGACCTTGTAGAGAGAGAGATACAGCTCCATTTTTAACTTATTAAAGTGAAGTACTGTAAAACTCAACAGTTTTTAAAACTATAATATAAATAAGAACTAATAAACATTTAAATCCAAACAAGAAATATCATGTCACACATTGAATCCCAACCCTAGAATAAAAAGAAAATAAAACAACAGTTCTGGGTCACAGGAAGGATTTTCTGCATTCAGCAAACTCACCCATTTTCAGTCTCAAATGAGCGCATAGGAAAAATGGAACAACACCAGGCACAGCACTCTGTGCTGCCTTTCCTGAGGTGGATAATCCCCAGGGCTTTTATTGGCCACTTCCAAAGTCATTCACTTCTTTTTAACAAAAAATCAGCTCACAACAACAGCTCCATCTGCTCAGCAACAAATCAGCCTCAATGTACCCACCCCCTGTCTTAGGAGAGGTTTTGTGGTTTCTGCACATCAACTTCTGATTTCTTGATGGGTCTGTTCTGCTTCTCACTTACTGGAAGTCAAAATAAAGAAAATAGAATCAATTCTTTCCCTTCTGGATGTAATTCCTACTTTCACTTATCCACACATCGTCCGTTTGTCCTGGACAGCAGTGACCAAAGCCCTACTGGGAAACTTCTGCCAATGCCTGACCAGTCTCATATCAAAATTTGTTCTTACTTCCAGTCTGAACCTCTCCTGTTTAGTGTCCACTCTCTCCAAGTCCTCCTGATGCCCTGTGAAGGCTGCCCTGGAGCAGAGGCTGGGCAGAGCTCCAGAATAAAGCAGGGATTCATTCCAAGGATCTCCTCCATGGATGCACCTTGGGCAGCACCAGAGCCCAGCCAGGGCTGCACCCAAGATGAACCAAAATGGCCCCAAAATGCACGAGCGCTGCCGGGGTCTCTCCCTGGGATCAGTTCTGCTCCATTTGCACCTTGCAGTTCATTGTCCCATTCCAGCTTTAGCCCCTGCAGTCCCACCCTGCTTGTTTTTCTCTCTGCAGCCCACGGGGTTTGTGCTCCTGGGCTGAGGTTTGGGTCATTTGTCCTTGGTGCCCAGCTGGAGCAGGAATTGTTTTGTCTCCCTGCTCTGTGCACAGAGCTCACCATCCCATAATGTGAAGCCCAGACCCACACACCAAAGCAGCTCAGAATGTGAAAATATAAAAGCTGAACCTGAGGCATCACTCCCACCAAAAATCACCACAAAGAGCCTGGTTAAACTGGTCAGGAATGATTTATGCTCGGCAAATCCATGCCAGCCCTTCCTGCTTGTTTTTTCTCCTTCTTGTCCACAGGGATACATTACAAGAATCCCACCATGGTTTTCCCAGGGATCAAACTGAGTCCTTTACATCCCCAGATCATTTTTTGTTGGTCTTTTATATTTTTGTCATCCTAATCACAGAATTTTGGAATGGTTTGGGTGGGAGGGGACCTGAAGGATCATCCAGTGCCACCCCTGCCATGGGCAGGGGCATTTCCCAGTGCCCCAGGTTGCCCCAAGCCCCAGGGTTCAACCTGGCCTTGGACACTTCCAGGGATCAGGGGCAGCCACAGCTTCTGTGGACAACAACCTCTGAGGAAACTCAGCTCACCTTATCTATCAAGTTCTACTTTAAAATGAAAACAGATTTAATAACAACAAAAGGAGGATCATGATGCAGTTTTTGTTGGACTGATGAATAAAAATGGGTTTGCTTTTAGAGATGTTGTATTTTGATTAAAATAGCAGGGACATCCAGAGTTAAAAGCATGATCTCTGAAGGGCTTTTTATGGAATCATGGAATACAGTGAGGTAGAAGGGATCAACGAGGATCCATCTCCTGGCCCTGCACATCCCTCTGGCTGTCCAGAACGGCCAGGACCCCTGCCAGGGGGCTCAGAGACCCTGGCACAGAGCCCAAGATGCCCCTGTGGGTTTGATTATGACCCATGGAAAAAGTTACCAACCTTAGATGAAGACCAGCAAGCCACAACAGTTTAGGTAGAATAACAGTGACGTTATCACAGGGTGAAAAAGTAGATTTTGGGGTTTCTGGAATGGGGGTTCAGGGGGCACAATGGAGGGAACTGGGCGTGTCCAGCCTTTCTCCTTCTTCTTCTTCTTGGCCTCCATCTTCTGGGTGATGTTGTCACTTTTGGATTGGTTTAGAGTAGAAGCATCTCTGTCTAACACAGGTGATGGGTATTGGGAAGGAATTGTAAACACTGTACGTGTAGTTTTTAGTATAAAGACATAACACTGCCCCAGGGGCAGGCAGAGTGCCTGGAACTGTCCTGCTGGACAGACCTCGACAGGGCAGGGGAAAATTTTTTATAGATAAGACGCAATAAACAACCTTGAGACTGACAACTGAAGAGCTCTGACTCATTCTTCAAGCACTCGGGCTGGGAAAAGAGACTTTTAACACCAAAAGATCCCGAGACACAGGCACCCCAACAATCCCCCCCTGTCCCTGAACATTGTCCAGTGCTCCTGGGCTCTGGCAGCCTTGGGAACACCACCTTGGATTTCTGGAAATTTATATCCCAGCTTGTGCTTGCCCTCACCTGAGATAAAAGTGACCCCTTTCCCTAAATCCTTTTTCTTAGTTTGTATTTGCCTGAACTTGGAAAAACCCTAAATTGGGGCAGATCTGCGGGGCTTTCCTTCCTCCTTCCCAGCCTTTTTTCCCCTGCCTCTCCCGAGCCCCGCTGCTGCTGTACCGTATCAAGCTCTGTACATATATTTAAATGTAATAAGATAGATTACAAGAATTGATTTTCCCCAGGGCTGGGTCGATAAGGCTGCATAAGCAGGGGATGTACAATGGATCAGGAAGAGCTGGCTGGAGTAGATTAATTAATGAGATGCAGGATAGAAACATCCAAGGAGCTGCGGCTCCTCTGGGCTCACCTGAGCCGTTCGCGGGAATCTCCGGCGGCACCGAGCGCTCGCTGCCAGCCCAACAACACACAAATTTCTCTTGGACTAATCACAGCAGTGACAGAGCTTTTGAAGATCCAAAGGTTACCCTGCCCTAACTCTTTCAAGGAGAAATCACAGTGGGAAGTAAATAAACTTTTCAGCAGCACAGAGCTGACCTGCCTAATCTTCATTGCAATCTAACGGGGGGGAAATAAAAAACCTGCTGTAAATTCCCTTCTTGTTTTCCCAGGGATGTTCAGTGTTTGGAAATAACAGGGGGGAAAAAAAGAGATGCTGCTTTCTGCCAGTGTTGGGAAAAATATATTGGGTGGTCTGTACTGAGTAATGTGTTTTTATTTATGGAATCATAGAATTCTTAAGGTTGGAAAAAACCATTGAGTCCAACTGTCAACCCAACATCATGGTCACCATTAAATCATGTCCCCAAGTGCCACATCCACACATTTTTTTGAACATTTTCAGGGAGGGGATTCCACCACTGTCCTGGGCAGCTGTGCCAGGGCTGATCAACCCCTTTGGGAAGGAATTTTCCCCAAATCCCCCCTGAGCTCCCCTGGCCCAGCCTGAGGCTGTTCCCTAACCCTAACCCTAACCCTAACCCTAACCCTAACCCTAACCCTGTTCCCTGGGAGCAGAGTCTGACCTTGCAGGTGCTGCATCCTCCTTACTACATTTCTTTACTTTTATCCTTCCTTGGCTGTTTTTTGGTTGGATTGTTTGTTATTTTGGGGTGGGCTTTTTTTTTGCCTCCAGAGAAAATATTTGTTTAAAAATTTTTTTGAAAATTTCCCATGAAAGCAAAAGGTATTTTAAACAGCAAAACTTTCTTCTGAAAGACATTGCTAAGCTCATCAGGTAAAGTGGGTTAAAAGTTCAGCCTGAGCCAACTCTGGCACATGGTGCAGCCAGTGCAACTTCAAGATCATTTCAGAGCAAGGACAGGGTTTAGCTCTGTGAATTAGGACAGGCAGGACACAAGAGCACCAGGGCTGTAACACTGGATTTTCACACCAGCTGTGATTTCCCAAGCTCATTCACTGAGCAGTGAGATTTTCCTAACAGGTTGCTTGACCTTTTCATTACCATTATTTATGGGCCAGTAATGTGCAGCATCTTTTAAAGCCTGGAAGGAGCCCTGCTGGGTGAAAGGTTGGTATTTTAAGGGAACTTTCTTCTGCTTCAAGTTTATTATGGCTGAAAGTGGTGCTGTCGACATCTGACATTTATGGAGTCTGTTTAACCTCTGCAAATCCCTGAACACTTGGCAAATGAATGACCAGGTGCTGAAGGTTTTCCTGCCTTCTGCAATAGCACCAGAGACATCCTAATTTACACCAAATGTCTGTATGGAGCCTGGCAAGGCAATGTCCTTAATCAGGATGACTGATTGCTCCCTAGGAGACAAATTTTGGGGTTCTTTGCTGCTTCTTTATGATTTTTCATCATCTTTAGAGAAGCTGGGGGCCCTCAGCCCTTGTCTGTGTTTTCCAACTTTTTTTTTCCTTGATCAATTCATGACCATTCCCTCTCCTTCATTTCTTTGGGCAGCCGGCCACAGAAGGTCAAGAGAGCTCTGATTTTGCCAATATTTCCTTGGGTTTTGTGTGTGCCATGAGCACTGTGTAACACTGGATTCCTGGTCTTGGGAAGGAAAAAGTGGAGCTGGAAAAGGTCATTTGGGAAGGAAAAGGATACATGGGAAGGAAAAGGTTATATGGGAAGGAAAAGGATACATGGGAAGGAAAAGGTATATATGGGAAAGAAAAATTTATATGGGAAGGAAAAGGATACATGGGAAGGAAAAGTTTATATGGGAAAGAAAATTTTATATGGGAAGGAAAAGGATACATGGGAAGGAAAAGGTTATATGGGAAGGAAAAGGTACATATGGGAAGGGAAAGGATACATGGGAAGGAAAAGGTTATATGGGAAGGAAAAGATATATATGGGAAGGGAAAGGATACATGGGAAGGAAGAGGATACATGGGAAGGAAAAGTTTGTATAGGAAAGAAAAATTTATATGGGAAGGAAAAGGAGACATGGGAAGGAAAAGTTTATATGGGAAGGAAAAGCTTATGTGGGAAGGAAAAGGATACATGGGAAGGTTGGGTATCACTGGGGAGGATCCCACAGCAGGAATGGTCACAGAGGTACCACAGGGAAAATGGGGAAAAAATGAGGAGAAAGGGAGAATTATGTTAGAAATCTATAAAAAGATGAAGGTCTTGGAGAAAGTGAGTTGGGAACAGTTGTTCACTGACTTTTGAAGCCAAGGATTAAGGGAATGTCAGTGAAATGAGATGACTGGTTCAGAGCACAGAAGGAAAGGCCTCTCTACTGCAAGAGGTGGGTGCTAAAATGACCCAAGCAGCTCAGAGAAACAGGAGTGGATAAAGCCCCAAAAGTTATTAAACACTAAAATGGCCACTAAGACATACAAAATTCATTATCTACAAATTTCTGGAGGCTGGGAGAGCACACCAAGCTCTCCCAAGTCTGTTTGGGTGTTTGAGCAGGACACTGAACAAGATACACAATTGGGGTGAGCTGGGATATTTTTTTCTTATGTTCCTGTCTGTGAATTTGTAAATTCAGGTCCTTAAATTAAAGAAGAGGTCAGGCCTGCCTGCATTTTTTTTTTCCAGTGGAATGAGCCAATTTTTTCTTTGGGTGCAAAATTTTCTTTTTTTTTTTCTTCTTTTTCCAATATTTTCTGTGTTTGCTTTAAACGGGGACCTGGCAACTCCATTCCATCTGGAAGCAAATGCACAATTCACAGCAGAAATTGGAGTAACAGAACCACTGGGATGTTTTCTGAAGAGGAATTGTCGTGGTGCCTCTGATGCAGACCTCTGGTTCTTGATGTGATGTGTTCCTCTGTCTAGGAAATGCTTCATTTGTCTTTTCCTCCCAAAGGTGATTTCACTCGGTGTTTTCATTCTGGTGGTTTGAAAGTGGTGGTAGCACGACATGGAATTTAGCAGCAGTGCTAAATCCATGCTGGGGATGTTCTGATTTGAATTAGTTATTCCCCAAGTGTGACTGCAGATGGAAAAAATGAACTGGATGCTGAGAGAACAGCTGAGCTTTATTTTATTGATATCACTGCCTTGCCTAAGTGCTCTGACATGTGTTCCCTGCATGTAACACGAGGGGAACACTGGGCTGGATCACATCAGCCTGGCTCCCACAGGTGTTAAACATGACAGGTTGTGACAGAAAGTGCTTCATCCCGCCCTGGAGTGCTCAGCCTTGTGCACAGACACATCTCCAGCCAGACCAGGCTCAGGATGGTGGTGGGATCAACAGAGACTCCTTGTGAGGCATCGTCATCTCCACATTAAACCAGACTAGCTGGGGAGTTCCATCTTTGCTTTCTCCTGGGCAGGAGATGTTCCCTGTCTCACCTGTCTGAACCTTCTGCACAGCAATGCCCTTGGAGCAGCTCCAGTCTCTCTCCAGTGCCTGCAGAGACAAATCAGCCAATGTAAACCAGAGAACCACCAAAACAAATTCAATTAATTAATGAGATGCAGGATAGAAACCCCTCAAGGGTAAAGGACCTTAAAGCTCATCCCATTCCAACCCCCTGCCATGGGCAGGGACACCTTCCACTATCCCAGGTTGCTCCAAGCTCTGTCCAACCTGACCTTGGACACTTCCAGTGGCAGCCACAGCTTCCCTGGGCACCCTTTTCTAGTGCTTGACCACGCTCTGAATAAAGAATTTATTCCTAATATAATATGTCTCAGTGGTTTTAAACTGCTCTCTGTCAGTTTGAAACCACTCCCTCTGTCCTGGCACTCTCTGCCTGTATAAAATGTCCCCCTGCCTCTTTTTTGGAAGCTTCCTTTAGGCACTGGAAGGGGCTGTAAGGTCTCCCCAGACCCTTCCCTTCCCCAGGTGAACACCCCCAGCTCTCCCAGGCTGTCTCCATAATGGAATAGTGTATAAACACCCACACCAATGGGCTTTGCAGCATTTGGGCATGCAGAATTGTCAAAGATGACACCAAAGCAGCATTCCCATGGCTCAGCACCAATGCAAGAAGCAGCAATGCTGTGGGTCTTCCTCCTCCCTCTCTTCACCCCATCCAGCTCATTGTCCCACTGTCATTATTCTGAGTGTCTGAACTGCTGTGCTGCTGCAGAAATGCAAAGTTCAAGCAGGTGCCCCTGCTGCTTCTCTGGGTATCTCAGGCATGTAGGACAGCCCTGCTGTGCTGTGAGGATCCCACTGACCTCCTGGACCCACTCCAGCTGCTCCCAGGACAGCTCAGATGGGCAGAGATGTGGGAAAAGTTGGAATTTCAGGTTCAAATGTGTCCTTGAGATGGTTGCAACAAATAAAAGAACACCAAGCATTTAAGGATTTTTCTCCTTTTTTCATTTTAGCAGCATGCTGTCTGTTTATACCCCCTCACAAAATTTATACCTATTCCCTGGCCACAATAAATCAACATAATGTTCATTGGTGCAGGGTGGTCTCCACCACTGTTTTCCACCAAAATCCAACTGCAGACCCCTCATTTATCTCTTCTTCTCCTCCATTTCCACACCAATGGCCTTGGTAGAGCTCCTTTCAGGGGCAAAGGTGACTCTTGTCAGCTTCTCTTCTCCAGCTAACTCTTTGTGACTCACAGACCAGCTGGGAGCCCTGCCACACAAATGATCCAAGGCAGATTGCTGTGGTTCCATCATCATTGGTCCCACTGCCCGCTGGTGGAAGCAGCAAATTCCATGCTGGGAACGACACAGAGAGGGATGGGAACACCTCCTGTGCTCGGGGATATGCGACTGTGTGAGGACTGAGGGTGTGGAGGAGCAAGAAGGGCTCTCTGGCTGTTGACATTTGGAATTATTATTGCTGCTATTTGTCACTCTCCCAGTCAGAAAACGAGGTACAGAGCTTGGCACAACAGAGATGGACCTTGCCCAAACCAGATGCACCCTGCCATGAAATCAGCCCACTACAGGATGGGCTCTCCCTGGGTGTCACTGTGATATTTGATGAAAAATCTCTTTGCCAGGATTTCTTCTCCTGGGAAATGAGAAGCCTCAGCTTCTCCATGTTTTGCTCCTCTGGAATGTGATTTGGAGAATTGTTTGCCCAACATGTGAATTGTTTTTACTTAATGGCCAATCACAGTCCAGTTGTGTTGGACTCTTTAGTCAGTCACAGGTTTTTATTATTCATTCTTGTCCAGCCTTCTGATGTCTCCTTTCTCTATAGTTTAGTATAGTTTTAGGATATAATATAATATAATATAATATAATATAATATAATATAATATAATTAATATATCAGCCTTCTGAGAACTTGGAATCAGATTCTTATCTCTCACCTCATCCTGAGGATCCTCAACACCACAACACCTGGCTGAGGATACCAAGCAATTAAGAAGAAAATTAAGCATTTATTAACCTGCTCTGTGAACTTCTCCCTTCTCAGGAGGCACAAAAAGCAAGTGAGGCATCTCAGCATGTCTAGAGAGTCTGGGAAAAATGGGACACAGCTTGGGACATTTGTCAGTTATTAATCACAGAGTTTCACAATGTTTGAGATTGGGTTGGGTTGGGTTGGAAGGGACCTTAAAAATCATCCAGTTCCACCCCCTGTCACTCATAGGGACACCTCCCACCATCCCAGGGCGCTCCAAGTCACATCCAACCCAACTTTGGGCACTTCCAGAGATCCACAGCAGCCACAGCTTCCCTGGAAATCCTGTGCCAGGGCCTCAGGAGTCACTGAGCACCACTTGTGCATCTCGAGGTACTTGGCTCCAGGAGAAGCAGTGCCCTGCCATCAGTGCCACAGGAGCAACATTTTAGGGATTGATGAAGCAGAGATAGACAGTGGCATATTGATTTAGGAAAGGTGGGAAGGTAATTTAGCTGTCAGGACAAATAAGGGAGGGGTGGATTTTTGCAGTATTCAGTAGGAAAGGGGAGAAAAGAGAAGTCAAACATGATCTTGGGATTCATCAGCCAGAAGGCAAGAAGAAGAATAATGGTGTTATTAAGTGTGTTTAGTTAACAGAGGTAATAGAGGGAGTTTAGGGGGAAGTGACTCCTTTGGGAAGCTGGAGCTGAATTCTGCAGCTCCTGGAGTGCCCCAGTGGAAATTCAGATAAAGCTGTAAACAACTGCAGATGAGTGGAAGGTGAAAATGAATGATGGGATAAACAAGATCCTGAATATCAAGTGAGGTCAGGCAAAGCAGATTAATGTCACCTAATTTGTGCTCCCCAGATGAAAGAATATGCAAATTGAGACCTCAGGAAGGTGGGGGAAGATGCAAATCAGAAGAGATGGACTGGAGAACAGAAGGCAGATCCCTGCAAGCAATTGATGAACAGGAGAGTTTCAAACCTGCCTTGGATTGAAACTACCACTCACTGGGGTACAAACCCCCACAGGATTCCAAAATATAGGGGAAAATGGGAGGAAGGAGGGGATGGCTGCAGAGAGAGAAATACTCAGGGAATATCCACAGAGATGACAGCGCCACTAAACCGTAAGAGGCGAGAGAAAGGAAGAACTCAAAGGGAAAGATCACAATGGGGGATAAAAATAAAGCAAGGTTTGGCCACTTGTTCAGGTAGGAATCATTACAAACTGGTTTCCATGGAGACAGATGATGCTGGGTGGAAGCAGGTGAATGGAGAGGGGAAGAAAATGAATGCAAGAGAGATACGTGGATAAAAGAAGTGAAAAGAGATGGGACAATAACTGGAATCACAGAAGAATCTAGAAGAGTGTGTTTTGTGCAGGGGAGAGTGTTTTTGAAAGGGGAATTAAAGTATGAAAAGGAGAAGAAAATGCCCGTAGAGCAGACGAGAGGGAGCCAGGGAAGTTGGAGCTAATTTTAAGATTTGAAAGTGAGTTTCATGCAAAATTAATTTAAACCAACACGAGAGCTGCAAAGCTTCAGAAGGAGCAGGTCCCACTTGTGCACGTCCTATTTGAAAAATTAGGAGCAGCCACATTTGCACACAGATGAGATTTTAGACCCAACTGTTCCCAGCTTTATTCCCATTCCATGTCCGCTCTGCACTGAGCTGATCATGGCAACGTCTGCTTGCTGGCAGCTCTGGGCCTTGCCAAATCCCTGCGTACTTAAATTGCAGCCCAAATTTAATTTACAGAGCCTGGATTATCACACATAGTGCCCAGACAGAGAAATGAGCTCTCCTCTGCTGTCTGCATTAAAAACCAGCGCCGGTTTGACAGCTGTGGGGAAGCAGGGCCTTGGGAAGCCAGGCAGGGATTTAATTCCTGATGCAGAGAAGGTTACTGAGGGACTCTTGGACAACAGTGCCCAAACTTTCCATGGACTGGGAAAAACCAGCTCCTCTCCTGCAGCTCACAGGATTGCCTGAGGTGCGAGTCCTGACCCTGAAACCACCCCACATGGAAAACAATGACATCTCCACCCTTCTGGGGAAGAGGCTTTACAGAGACTTCTGTGAGCCAGAGGGAAGTTTGATAAGAGGATCCATGTTAGATAAGAAGAGGATCCATATTTGATAAGAAGATCCATGTTTGATAGGAGGATCTGTGTTTGGTAATAGGATCTGTGTTTTATAAGAGGATGCATGTTTGATAAGAGGATCCATGTTTGAGAAGAGGATCCATGTTTGATAGGAGGATCCGTGTTTGATAAGTGGATCCATGTTTGAGAAGAGGATCCATGTTTGAGAAGAGGATCCATGTTTGAGAAGAGGATGCATGTTTGATAAGAGGATCCGTGTTTGATATCCATGCATGAGAAGAGGATCCATGTTTGATAAGAAGAGGATCTATGTTTGATAGGAGGATCCATGTTTGATAGGAGGATCCATGTTTAGTAAGAGGGTCCATGTTTGATAAGTGGATCCATGTTTGATTAGAGGATCCATGTTTGATAGGAGGATCCATGTTTGAGAAGAAGATCCATGTTTGGTAAGAGGATCCATGTTTGATAATAGGATCTGTGTTTTATAAGAGGATCCATGTTTGATAAGAGGATCCATGTTTGATAAGATGACCCATGTTTGATAGGAGGATCCATGCTTGAGAAGAGGATGCATGTTTGAGAAGAGAACCCCTGAAAGAATTTCCCACCCAGGTCATTGACACAGACCCCAAGACAGAAAGGAGGATAAATCAGAGAAACTGCAACTGCCTGTTCCAATGAGCACCTTGTTTGTCTCTCATGAGCAATGAGTGAAGTGCAAACTGATGAGCTGTGTAAGAATGTATAAAAATCATCAATGCTGGAATAAAAACAGTTGGAAGCCTTCTGGAAATGGAGCTGTTTGTATGGTCTCTGTCTCAACTACAACACCCTTCCCAGCCAGGATTTTCCTGACTGTGGGAAGGAAAAGGATACATGGGAAGGTTGGGTATCACTGGGGTGGCTCAGTCCAGGAGCCAGCACGGACATCACTCATTTTACCCAGTCCCTTCCAAAATTCACACCCTGGTAAGAGCCTGCAGGCACAGAGGGGCCACTTGGTGGCTTCCAGTGGTGCCACTTGGTGCCTTCCAGTAGTGCCACTTGGTGCCTTCCAGTGGTGCCACTTGGTGCCTTCCATCTGCAGAGGGCTGGGCTGGGGCATGGCCAGGACGAAGCTGCAAATGGAAGAAAATTCCACCTTTAAATCTCTTTATCCTCTCTGGGATTAAGCAGCCATATAAACACAGAATCATAGCATGGTTTGGGTTGGAAGAGACCTTAAAAATCACCTCATTCCAAGCCCCTGCCATGGGCAGGGACACTTTCCACTAGACCAAGTTCTCAGAGCTCCTACTTGGGCCCCATCCAGGGCTCCCCTGGCCAAAGCAAGGTCCTAAATCACTCGGATTTATCTGAAATCACCACTATATCTGACTAAAAAATACATGATCAGAACTGCTCCTCTGTGTGTCTTTCCACACTCATTCAAAAGAACTATGGCAGATCATAAAAACCCAGCAACATCCCCCAAGCCCAGAGGGTTTAATGAAGAATTAAGGAGATTGTAACTGCATAGCTGAAATAATACTGAGGAAATTGAGTTATTCCACCCATATTGAATGCATATATGTTCTGGAGGTTTCTCCAAGCCAGGCTGACTGTGGTGTGAAAATCCAGGCTGTTTTCACACGGGGGCATTAAACAAAGCTGCAGCCCAGCAGCTCTGGAGAGAACAGAAAGGCAGCAGGATGAAAAAGCGCTCCCGACGTATGGTTATGTCAGCCCTAAATTGACTCACAGATGTTTCTGGCTCCATTAGATGGAGCGCTGGGTAATTTATAGGAGTCATTTTTAACAATTTGATTGTTGGTATATATCTGCTGAATTGATTGGCTGGGGAGACAGATCTTTATTTTTATAATGGCAATAACATCCTTTGCAGATTACTGCTCAATTTATCCCCGATGTTAACCGTGCTAGCCAGCAACTCTCCATTTCTATTATGCTGTTATTTCTTAATTATCAGCTTAATTGCAGGGAAGAGTCCAAGATGGATGAGATTGGCTGGGCTGGACAAGAAGCCACACAAGTGAGGGGTTCAGCACTTTCTCCTTGGATCTGCTCCCAGCTCCAGCCGAGATCAGTGGGATTTAAACACTCAAGCTTTGTGCTTTCAAATCTTTTTTGAAGTCTGCTAATCCTGTGTGGGTGAGAGTGATAGTTCCCACAGAAATCAACGGGAATTTGGTTGCAGATGAGACCCACTCAGATAATGTTCCCATTTTTGCATCTAATGATGCTGGAGATGCTCGTCCTGGCAAAGAAGGAGCTTCCTATTCAGATCAGAAGGCTTCAATAGGCACCTGGGGATGTCCATGGATGAGCAGAGCAGGGGCTGGGGAATTGCTGGTGCTGGTTTTGGGGGCAGCCAGTGCCATTTGACTCCCAGCTGGTTCAGCTCTTCCCTGCTCTGTGTCTTGGGAGGAATTTGTCCCCAATCTCTGAGAGTCCAGATGTGGCTTATACCTTTAAACTTGGCAATATTTTGTCTGCTCTGAGCTCTTTTGAAAAAGTGAATTTGTTTCAGCTGCCTGTTTGAATTTGACAAAATAGCATCCACACCTTTGCTTTCAGTCCTTCAAGTCTCCAAGCCTCAGTGCTATTTTGGGACAGTGAGATTTTCAGATTAATTAAGCAATCTTTGATAAAATACCTTTTTACATTAACTTTGAATTTATCACCTCACAGCTTTGTTTCACCATTCCCAGGATAGAACAGAATGGGAAGTTTCACTGTGCTCTTCATAAATTTCTTGTTTTTCCTGCGTATTTCTGTCAATTAAATAATTAAAATTCTGATGTACAGTTCTCTTCTGCTTTTTCAGTCACCTAAGAGGAGACATCACTCTGTGAAATAGATAAGGAGCTCAAGCCTTCCCCAAATTCCAGGCTAAATTCCTAGGTTTTGTAACAGTAAAAATTAGTCCTTGGTAGATGAAAATCTTCTTTCAGGTGTCAATTTCAAAAACCAAATGCAGGAATTGTATTGTCAGTGTTTCCCTAACCTTGGAGAATGTTTTGTGTGACCAAGGATATGGGAGGGAGGATTCAGTCCATAGTCTGGTAAGCAAGGGACTCTCTGAACTAATCTGGTTTTCTTGGAATGAAAGGGAGGAGAAAAGGAGTGAAAGAGTCCATTGGAAAACAATGGAAAGAGCTTTTCTGCTTTTTGGACTTTGGAAATTTTGAGGCAGGAAGGAAAAGCAATGAAAACAGAGGTAAGTCATTCAAACAGTGACACCACAGAATTACGGAATCATGGAACCATGGAATGGTTTGGGTTGGAAAGGACCTCCAGGATCAGCCAGTGCCACCCCTGCCATGGCAGGGACACCTCCCCCTGTCCCAGGCTGCTCCAGCCCCAGTGCCCAGCCTGGCCTTGGCCATTGCAGGGATCAGGGGCAGCCCCAGCTGCTCTGGGAATCCCTTCCCAAAATCCCACCCCAGTCTCCCTCTCCAGGGAATTCCCTCCATTCCCAGCTCTCCCAGCCTGGGATTGGATCCATCCCCACCCCGACTCCTCTCCAGGAAGGAATTTTGGGATCTGGGGGCTTCACTGGGAATCTCAGGACTCCAGGAAGGGTCTCCCTTCCCTTTTCCATCCCCAACTTCCATAAAAATCCCTCGGGATGGATTCTGAGTGTCCCAAATCCCAGAATGGTTTGGGTGGGAAGGGACCTTCAAGCCCATCCCATTCCAATCCCACCATCCCAGGCTGCTCCAGCCTGGCCTTGGCCATTGCAGGGATCAGGGGCAGCCCCAGCTGCTCTGGCAATTCCAGCCCAGCCAGGAATTCCTCATTGCCAAGATCCCATCCATGGCTGCCCTCTGGCACTGGGAGCCATTCCCTGGGTGCTGTCCCTGCAGGCCTTGGCCCCAGTCCCTCTCCAATTTATGTCACAGGCTTTTCATTCTCTCTCATCAAGGAGTGAACTGTTACTGAAATTCTGCTCAGAGGTTCTTATTAACCCCTGGATTGTTTGGGGATTGCTGAGAGCAGGATCAGAGCCCTGGGTTGGGGGTTTTTGATAAAATCTATTCTGTATGTATTAAAAAGAATTGTGTCCACATTGCTTAAATGTCACCAAGCCCAGCAGGCTGAGGGTGACATCAATGGCTTGGATATAGAGAGGCACCAGCTCCCCTGGAGTTTATCAGTGCAAATCAAACCAGTCTCCACTCAGCTGGTAATCCAGGGCTTCTAAGTGATGCTCAAATCCAATTTATTAAAAACACATTTGTTTTTCAAGCACCCAGGATTCCTGATTAATTTCCAGCACCGTGGGTTATTTAATGCTGTGGGTTTCATTGTCATCTTTGATTTTCCACAGAGCGCTTGATTGATAGGAGCTATTGTGAGCCCGTTCTTTGAGCACATTGCTCTTGTCAAACAGCAACGTGCATCTTATTGATGGAAAGTCAGCAGCCTTTTATAGATGGCAAAGCCAGCCTGTGAGCCCGGGGACCATGTGCTGAGCAGATGCACAAATGAAGGAGGGCTGCTCAATTCCGCCAGGAAAGTTTAATGTTGTCTGGAAGTTCCTGTGCCAGTGCAACACTCAAATTCAGCTGGTGTGACATACCCAGCAAGCCATGACTCAGATGTTAATCACTGTTAGATGCTCTTTTTATTTTTGTGCTACTGCTGAGAGGTACAAAATCAAGTGTCTTGTACTGAGAGTGCAAATCAATTTGAAATTAAATTAGCCTTTTGTTTGGGAGGCACTTGGGATTTGTATGGGCTTTGTTGGCTGCCCCCAGCAATGGCTTTGCAAATTGCAGGTGGTAAAGGGGAGAAGAAGTCTCTGCCTCGTGTTTTGGTTCATCCTTCTGCTGCCTGTAGGATCTCACCCTGCACAAAACCATCTCCTGTGCCCCTGGAGAGCCAAATCCTCCCTGCTGCTCCAAGGTGTTCCCGGGGAATGGAGTGCAAATTGCTTTTTAGAGGAGCAGTGAGAGCTTTGGTGCCTTGAGAAAGCTGAGCTAGGACAGAGGCTGGGCAGAGCTCCAGAATAAAGCAGGGATTCATTCCAAGGATCTCCTCCATGGATCCACCTTGGGCAGCACCAGAGCCCAGCCAGGGCTGCACCCAAGATGACCCAAAATGGCCCCAAAATGCACGAGCGCTCCCGGGGTCTCTCCCTGGGATCAGTTCTGCTCCATTTGCACCTTGCAGTTCATTGTCCCATCCCAGCTTTAGCCCCTGCAGTCCCACCCTGCTTGTTTTTCTCTCTGCAGCCCACGGGGTTTGTGCTCCTGGGCTGAGGTTTGGGTCATTTGTCCTTGGTGCCCAGCTGGAGCAGGAATTGTTTTGTCTCCCTGCTCTGTGCACAGAGCTCACCACCCCATTATATGAAGCCCAGACCCACACACCAAAGCAGCACAGAATGTGAAAAATAGAAAAGCTCAAACCTGAGGCATCATCTTCAGGCATGAAAACCAGGACTGAAAGGTCTCTGTGCTCCTCTCAGGGCACCCTCACAACTCCTGGGCTGTGGCACCGATTGAACTCACAGAAATGCAAATCCAAAGGTCAAACAACTTGGGAGTGGAGCTACAACCTGGAGGAAGAGGTTTCTCACATTCAGGGTTCCTTTAAGAGTAGAGGAGTCACCTCTGAATATCAATAGGCACCTTCACAGGTCTTCCAGCTAGTGATACAGCAGCCACAAAAGTAAATATTTTCCTTTTCTCCTCTTGTTAAGGATAAAGATAATATCTTCTCACTCTAATCCCACATAATCAAATGTAGGACAGATAACACATTAGAAGGTGGAAGACAGGAATTAAATTCTTTATATTAGAGTCTGGGAATTAAATTGTTTGTATTAGAACGGGGGAAGGTGTAGAAACCACAACGTTAATTTTTTCTGCCTTTTTCTGCACTTCTAGCAGGGCATTTATGGAGGATTCTTTGTAGGTCCAAGGACTTTGTAAGGCCAAAGACTTTGGACATGGGAGAAGAGTTCAAGGATGACCCCATCCCATAACTGAGCAGAGGCAAATGCTCACCATGGACTGGCAGCTGTGTCTGGGTGGGCAGTTCTGAAATGAAATCAGATGCAAACCCTCACAGCGAGCTGTGGTGGGCCAGGCTGGTTGAAAGAGGATTTTGTGATCAAAATCTTGCTAATCTTCAATCTAAATCCTCGTCCTTATGCCACAGCAAGGCCTCTTCATAGGGACTTTTTGATATTAGGGTTCATGTCCATGAGCGGGTTTATGTCAGCTCGATTTTTGGCAGTTCTTGCTTTCTAAACTCCACAATGAAACTTTCTTGGCTGGTCAAGCTGTCCTCAGAGTATTGTATTTTCAAGTATTGGAATATTTTACCTGTGTACACTCATGCCTTGTATTAGCACCAAAATTTTACAAACAGACAGCAGCAAAAAAGAAGGAAACAGAATGATTGAGGTGGGCAGAGACCTCTGGATGTCACCTGGTCCTGCTGAAAATCTCTTTTTGCACTGCTGTCAGCTTGTGTTTGTGGGGGTTTTCTTCCCTACTCTTTGGGGGTGTGAGGGATTTACTGCCTCTTTATTTGCCAAGTGTGGGGTTTTTAGGGAATACCTGAGTCAGGATAAGAAAAACGGCTGGAAAAACTCACTGGCTATGGAAGAAAGTGGCTTAAACCTCCTCAGCTCCAACCCAGCATCAGGGCTGAGCTGTGTGCAGATTCTGAACCTTCCCTTATGAATCAACCCCTCTCCACAGCTGCTCTAAGCTTTGACATAAAGTTGTATAAATCTCCCACTAAAATCCCCGATTTTCCCAGTGCTGGTAAAGGAAGAACATTAATTACCTGAAATTGTCTCTGCTCCACTGAGGCACAGCATTTGCCTCCAGCATAGCTGATTTTCCAGCATGAAAGCAACTCCACACACGCCTTCCTTTCCTCTTTACTCTTACCCACACTCCTTAAAAAATCCTCTTGTACCCCTCAGCATAAAAACCTCCAACTTTTAGATTAATCAAGATATAAATTGTACTCCTGGGAGGGAGAAACTTTTCAGTGTCTCAAAAAAAAAAAAAAATTAAAAAATCCACACTTTCTACCGTGCTGCCGTCCAGCACCTTGGCTTCAACAAGTGTGCAAGGAGCTGAGAGCCAACAGATTGTGTGCTTTGAAACTGAGACACAGCAATGCATCAAACATGCAAATCTGCTCTGCTGCTGCAGCTCCTTTCCAGGATATTTGCCCAAGGGAGCCGAGCAGCTGCTGCAGGAGCTTTGATAGTTTTAGCACGGAAAATCTATTATTCATACACACACACACTGGAGGGAGGATTAATGGGGCTTCCAAGTTGTGCAAGGATGTTCCAATCTGTCCAAGCCAAGAGTGGAATCTCCAGCTCCAGAAGGAGCAGGGTGGGAGTTGGGTCAGCTTTGGAGAGGAGCAGGGATGAAATTCACTTCCAGGTGCTGCATCCCACTGGATGAATCACAGGATCACTGAGGGTGGAAAAGATCTTCAAGATCGAGTCCACCCTTTGATCCCCACCTTGTCAGCCACACCAGAGCACGTCCAGTTGTTCCTGGAACAATTCCCTGAGCTGTTTCTCTGGAAGCTGTGGGTGGGACTGTGCTTTGTTAACCTTGTGGTGGGGTGAGAAGAAGCTGCCCTCTCCTGCCCAACATCTCATCATGGAATCATGGAATCATTGAGGTTGGAAAAGATCTCCAAGATTGAGTCCAACCTTTGATCCCCACCTTGTCAGCCACACCAGATCATGTCCAGTTGTTCCTGGAACAGTTCCCCTGAACTGTTTTTCTGAAGCTGTGGGTGTGACTGTGCTTTGTTAACTTTGTGGTGGGGTGAGGAGCTGCCCTCTCCTGGCACCCCTCCTGCCCAACATCTCATCATGGAATCATGGAATCATTGAGGTTGGAAAAGACCTCCAAGATCGAGTCCAACCTTGGATCCCCACCTTGTCAGCCACACCAGATCACATCCAGTTGTTCCAGGAACGATTCCCTGAGCTGTTTTTCTGGAAGCTGTGGGTGTGACTGTGCCCTTGTGGCGGGGTGAGGAGCTGCCCTCTCCTGCCAACCCTCCTGCCATCATGGAATCATGGAATCATGGAGGTTGGAAAAACCCTCTAAGAACACAGGATCCAACCATGCCCACCCCTAATCCATGTCCCCAAGTGTCACAAGGCTTTTAAACCCTTCCAGTGGGATCCCTCTGCCCACTCAGGTGAGGCCCCATCTGCAGAGTTGCCCCCAGCTCTGCTCCCAGGAAGGACCTCGAGATGTTGGAGAGTCCAGAGGAGGCACCAGGATGAGCAGAGGGATGGAGCAGCTCTGCTGGGATTGTTCAGCCTGGAGACAAAGCTAAGAAGCTTTGGGGTGACCTCACTGTGGCCTTCCAGAACCTGAAGGAGGCAACGAGATGGAGAAGGACTGTTCCCAAGGGATGGAGAGACAGGACAAGGGGGTATGGCTTAAAACAGAAAGAGAGTAGGAGTAGATTGGATATTAGGAAAGAATTCCTGTCTATGAGGGTGGTGAGACCCTGGCAGGGAGTGCTCAGAGAAGCTGTGGCTGCCCCTGGATCCCTGGCAGCATCCAAGGCCAGGCTGGATGGGGCTTGGAGCACCCTGGGATGGTGGAAGGTGTCCCTGCCCATGGCAGGAGGTTGGATTGAGATGAGCTTTCAGGTACCTTCCAACCGAAACCATTCCATGACTCTGATTCTCTGGTGACTCCACCACAGCCAGTTCCATGCTTGATCACCCTCTGGTGAAGAAATTTTCCAATATCCATCCTAAACTTCTACTGATCCCTGAACCTCCCACATATTTTCTCACCCAAGGCACTTTGTGGTGTGCCTCAGACCTCAGAAGAAACACACCTGCACCTGAGCACAGCTGCAGAGTCTGTCCAGGCACGGATCAGGAGCAGAGCTGGTACCTGGAGATAACACAGAGGTTATCTCTATCCACAGGTGACTGGAGATAGCAGAATTTTCACACTCTATGGCTGGGCTACTCGAGTATTGTAATATTTTACCTGTGTACTCGTGCCTTGTAGTAGCACCAAAATTTTACAGACAGCAGCAAAAAAGAAAGAAACAGAATGATTGAGGTGGGAAGAGACCTCTGGATGTCACCTGGTCCAACTGCAGTATGTGAAGTGGTGAAGGATTAGTGGAAGCCTTTGGGTGAGTGGACAATTAAATCCCCTGATGTGTCCTGAGCCACATTATTGTGAAAGTCACAATAATGTGTTCTAAAGTCCTCAGGTTTATCTCTGAAATAATCAGTGTTCACAGCAAGCCCCAGGGCTGGAGAGGATACTCTGAGGGTGCAGCACTTGAGGAGGCTGAGAAGAATAAATTAAAAGAAGCCCATGTGGGGTCCTCTAGCCTTGGGTCCCTCCTAAACAGGACAGATAATGCTGGCATCTTCCTGAAAAAGCTTTTTGACATTCCAATGCATCCTTTTTAATTCATCGATAAATCCCTCTATATTTGATCATCCAAATTTCCCTGAAATCCTGATTTCCCCAGAGCATCTTGCTAAAAGTGCAAAACTAGAGGGAACAAAAAAAAAGATCAAGAAAGGAGAAAGCACTAGTCCTTTTCTCTTTAATGAGTTCATTTGCTGGTGTTCAACTCACAGATTTGCTACTGATGTTAAATTAGCTGGTTAAATTAGCTAATTATGGAAAATGTGTACAATACTCTCCATTTGGGACAACTGGCAGGGAGCAGCTACTCAGCTAAACTGGTGAAGAAGTTACTTTGTAGACAAAAGAAATCGGACATAAAGGAAACATTAAAATCAATCAGTGGCCTCTGATCAGTATCCTGAATGCCCAAAGTTCAGTATTTGAGCAGCCTGGTCTGGGGGAAGGTGTCCCTGCCCGTGGCAGGGTTTGGAATGAGATGATCTTTAAGGTTTCTCACCCCAAAATATTCTGGGATTCTTTGAGTGAACCAGCCATGTGTTTTTGAGCTGCATTAATACAGGATATGTTTTTACATTTTAACATGCCTGGCTACAGGCTGTGTCTGTGTTTGCACTCACTTTACACACGGCAGTAAATGGGAGGGTCCCTGTTGGTCTGGTGTCATCGGACACTCAGGAATTCTGGATTCTCTTCCTGGCTCTGCAACTATCCTTGGCTTGGGAAGGTCAGAACCATGGAATTAGTAAGGCTGGAAAAGACCTTTGAGAGCATCCAGTCCAACCTTCATTTGAATGCCCAATAAACCATATCACAAAGTGCCATTTCTGTGGGTTTTTTTTTAACGCTTGTAAGGATGAGGATTCCACCACTGCCCTGGGCAGCTGTGCCAGGGCTGGACAACCCTTTCAGGGATGAAATCTTTCTTAATATCCAACCTAAACCTCCCCTGGCCCAGCCTGAGGCCGTTCCCTCTGCTCCTGTCCCTGTTCCCTGGAGCACAGCCCGACCCCCCGGCTGTGCCCTCCTGGCAGGGACTGTGCAGAGCCACAAGGGCCCCCTGAGCCTCCTCTGCTCCAGGCTCAGCCCCTGCCCAGCTCCCTGAGCCTCTCCTGGTTCTCCAGCCCCTTCCCAGCTCCCTCAGCCCCTCCTGGTTCTCCAGCCCCTTCCCAGCTCCCTCAGCCCCTCCTGGTTCTCCAGGCCCTTCCCAGCTCCCTCAGCCCCTCCTGGTTCTCCAGGCCCTTCCCAGCTCCCTCAGCCCCTCCTGGTTCTCCAGACCCTTCCCAGCTCCCTCAGCCCCTCCTGGTTCTCCAGGCCCTTCCCAGCTCCCTCAGCCCCTCCTGGTTCTCCAGCCCCTTCCCAGCTCCCTCAGCCCCTCCTGGTTCTCCAGCCCCTTCCCAGCTCCCTCAGCCCCTCCTGGTTCTCCAGGCCCTTCCCAGCTCCCTCAGCCTCTCCTGGTTCTCCAGGCCCTTTCCTGGACATGCTCCCACCCCTCAGTGGCTTTTTGGTCACAAGGGGCCCAAAACAGGCCCCAGGTTTTGAGGGGATTTTACCTTGTGCAAGTGCAGCCAAATAAATGCAAGTTGATTCAATTCTTGGAGTCCAGAAGCTGATCCAAATGACTCCTTCTATCCCTCTTTGTCTTTTGCATTCAGGCACCACACAGAGATTCCTTTGACTGGCATTTGTTGACACTTTAGCATAAATTTACACTTTTTTGCTGCCTGTGAAAGCCAGCACATCTCATTAAAAACCGATATTGATACACCGTCGTGGCACCTTGCTCGGCATGCAAATTCAATTTCTCCTTGTTGCCATACCCTGTTGAGCAAACATATGTCATGGCCTTTGAGGCTGAACGTGGCAGATGTCTAATTGACCTGAATAAATTTCCAGCAGACACCACAATGGGTCACTGGAAGGTCCTAGAATCCCCTACCAAATTTTAATCAAACCTAATGAGACCAACAAGTGAACGCAGAGATGAGTTGTGCCATGCAGCAAATGCATCTAGAACCACAGGTGATTCATTCAAGCCCAGTTTTCTCTTCCTGGAGCTTCAGAGGACTTTGCTGGCTGCAAGGCAGGGAAAAGGTTGAAGCAGAGCCAGGTGGATCCCATCCCAGCAACATCATGGAAGATTTCTCCCTCCAGAGGGAGTGGTCCTTGTTAGGGAGGAGATATTGTGAATAGACCTGTCATGAAATGAAATTTCATCAAAGATCAGAGCCAGAAAGCCACAAAACCCTGTAGGACAGAAGTGCTTTGCTAGTAATGAGCTGTCTGCCCTTGGAGGAGAGCCAGAACCAGACGTATCCCAAATAATTCCTCAACCTGAGCTCCCTCTTGCAGCTACCTGCTGGAGTGATGGAATGTGTGCTCCCAGCCCAGAGTGTTTGAATGCAGATGTGGCTGGAACTTATGTTAAAATAATTTGAAAAGAACCAGGGCCATGTCAAGCCTTGGTACCAAATGTGGTAGAAATTCTGAGGTTGAATGTGTGGGCCTGGGACATCACCCCAGCTTTTTGTCACCTCCCCCTAATTAACCCATTCAGCCAAGACTGAGGCTTCTTATTCCAGCAGCACCTGCTTGTGCCACCATGCTGTGCAAACCAATTTGCAAATATGCAAATTTAAATGTATTTGCTGCTTGCCTTGAAGAGTTTACAGTCCCCAGCAGTGACTCAAGGGACAAGTCTGGACAGAAGAGGTGCCCAGCAAGCAGGAATTCCATTTTCAAAGAAGGAGGAAAGTAAGCAAAGGTGGAGAAACAAAGGCATGGAGCAATTTAGGTTTGTGCTTCAGAGCCCGTAAGGAATCAATACCAGGTAAGGAGAGGACTCAGGAGTGGGATGGATCCCAAAAATGACCAAGGAGTCAGGGAATGACTGGACCAGCATCTCACTGAACTCGGGGTATTCTGCATAAACAGGGAGCTTTTGTCAGTTTTCATCAGATTTAAGTGAAAGTAAATTTCCCAAGTTTTTTTTCTGTTGAGGAATCTTGTGATTGAAGCAGATGAAATGGCCTTTGAGCCTGCCAGGAAAATTTGCCTCCGCTTCTGACCACAAAAAGCCTCAGAACTGCTGCATGAGCTGAACGTGCCTTTGGGAAATTGAATCAGATCCTTTTTGTCATGGCTTCCAAAGCAGAACGAAAAATTGGTCGCCTGACAGAAATCCACCAGGCTGGAGCAGGGAAGGCAGGAGCTGGGAGAAGGCAAAGCACAAAAATGTGTGTTTGCTGCTTCCTGCATTATTGCTGCATTGGAGGTGTCAATCTGCCACGGAAATTCAGGATGCAGAGATGATGGATTCAGATTCAGCAAAGCCCATTACATTTACAAAAGCTCAGGAGAGATGTCCCAGCAAGACAGTGATGTAATAACTACACGAAAATGTATTTTCAAAAAGATGGGCCCTTGGCTAAACTGTGTGCACCAGGGGATCTCTCAGCAGAAAGCTTCACTTATTACTTTCTTAAAATCCTTATTACATTTCCAGCTCTATAAAAACTGAGTAATTACTGGCTTCAATTACCTCTTGGCGCCAACTTGATTAATGTCCTTTTCACCGATTGCTTTGTGAACTGTTGGAGAGAAAAGATGATCTGGGTCAACTCTATAAATGACTTTTTCAATGCCTTGTTAAGCTGAAAAGTCGGAACTTGTGCTCTCAGGGAAGGGTCATCACTTGGCTGCTCTGAGGTTCTGGAATGGATGGACAGGTGAGAGCCAGATTTCAAAATCAGGGTCCAAAATTTTGGTGATCCAGTGGATCAGCCTTTCAAAGTTGATTCTCTCTCTTTCCCTGCAAATTTTCCCTGCTCTAAATCCCTGGCCCTGAGGCTGCAGAGATGGCACTAAGTGGGAGGATCAATGGTTGTCTGTTCTGGCTTTAATAATTAAAGCTATTGAGCCGTTATGTCTTGGATCAACAAACAGGGCTCACAGGTCGCTCTGCCTGGCCTTGTAAATTGATTATTTTTCTACAGACAGCATTAGGGTCAGGGGGTTTGCCTGACCTGTTCTCCCAGGTCTGGCTATAAACAACTGCTGATTGGGACCATCTGGCCACACTCTGGCTCAGGCCATTCATTATTCTCAGCACAAAAAGATTTTTCTCCTCCAGTAGAAGTGAGCAGTGTGTCAGCACCCTCGAGCATGGAATGGGACAGCAAATAGGATTTGCTGCTGGTGTAGTCCTACTACAACCTCAGCATCTGATACCTCATTAAAATCCTGAATTCCCTCTGTTGGCCCAAGTAACTTTGGGACCTGAGTGTTGTGAATAGCTGGGCAAATGCTTCAGAAAACTTTCTCCTGATTCAGCACCCAGTGCTGACAATAAGGAAAGCACAGGAATTTCTTGAGTTACACATCTGGAAGTGGGTAGAAGGAAGGTGGGAGAGGAACTTGTTGGAGATATTCCTTAATAACTCCCTGCTCTAAGAAATCTCACTCTGCCACACGGCCTCCTGCCCCACAGAGCCCCATTCCCACTGGGTTTTGGCCAGACACTGGGAGGAAGGCTGAGCCAAGTCCTAAAAGAGGAAGGTTGGGTCTCCTGGAGTGGCTGCTGGCTCTTTCCCTCAACACAGCAGGAAACGATCCATGGAGCATTCCAGAATCACAGGGAACGATCCATGGAGCATTCCAGAATCACAGGGAATGATCGATGGAGCATTCCAGAATCACAGGGAACGACCCATGGAACATTCCAGAATCACAGGGAATGATCGATGGAGCATTCCAGAATCACAGGGAATGACCCATGGAACATTCCAGAATCACAGGGAATGACCCATGGAACATTCCAGAATCACAGGGAACGATCCATGGAGCATTCCAGAATCACAGGGAATGACCCATGGAACATTCCAGAATCACAGGGAACGACCCATGGAGCATTCCAGAATCACAGGGAATGACCCATGGAGCATTCCAGAATCACAGGGAACGATCGATGGAGCATTCCAGAATCACAGAGAATGACCCATGGAGCATTCCAGAATCACAGGGAACGATCCATGGAGCATTCCAGAATCACAGGGAACAATCCATGGAGCATTCCAGAATCACAGGGAACGAACGACCCATGGAACATTCCAGAATCACAGGGAACGATCGATGGAGCATTCCAGAATCACAGAGAATGACCCATGGAGCATTCCAGAATCACAGGGAATGATCCATGGAGCATTCCAGAATCACAGGGAACGATCGATGGAGCATTCCAGAATCACAGGGAATGACCCATGGAGCATTCCAGAATCACAGGGAATGGTCCATGGAGCATTCCAGAATCACAGGGAACAATCCATGGAGCATTCCAGAATCACAGGGAACAACCCATGGAGCATTCCAGAATCACAGGGAATGACCCATGGAGCATTCCAGAATCACAGGGAACGACCCATGGAGCATTCCAGAATCACAGGGAACAACCCATGGAGCATTCCAGAATCACAGGGAATGATCCATGGAGCATTCCAGAATCACAGGGAACAACCCATGGAGCATTCCAGAATCACAGGGAACGATCCATGGAGCATTCCAGAATCACAGGGAACGATCCATGGAGCATTCCAGAATCACAGGGAACGACCCATGGAGCATTCCAGAATCGCAGGGAATGACCCATGGAGCATTCCAGAATCACAGGGAATGACCCATGGAGCATTCCAGAATCACAGGGAACGATCCGTGGAGCATTCCAGAATCACAGGGAACAATCCATGGAACATTCCAGAATCACAGGGAATGACCCATGGAGCATTCCAGAATCACAGGGAATGGTCCATGGAGCATTCCAGAATCACAGGGAACGATCGATGGAGCATTCCAGAATCACAGGGAACGACCCATGGAGCATTCCAGAATAAAGGCTCAGTCTTTCCCTCACGTCACAATCTCCCTTCTTCCTCACTAGATCAGCCAAGCACTTGTCCCAACTTTCTGATCCCGGTGTTTTTGTGGATCCATCTCTTCCCCAAAGGTTCCCACACCTCAGGCCACTCGGGGCAGCTCCAAGTCCCCACGTGGGCCAGTGTTCCTGGGAAGCGCAACCACACGTGGATACCTCCAGCTAAGGACCCCATTTTTTGCTGCCAGCTGATTTTTGGGTTCACCTGGATCATGACCTTCCAAGAAGCCCAGCTGCCAGGCTCCACTTTTAACCCATAAAGCCAATTACCAGCAGCACTAATTAGAGGGATGCTGAGCTAAACACTCATTTCTGCTGCGTCTCAGGCAGGGCTTGCAGCTGGCTCTGAGCATCACATTGTGGATGCTGCCCCTCTCTCTGCCTCCCCAAAGAGCTTTTAAAGCTCTCCCAGGCACATCCACATGGTCTGCAGCCACTGTCTGATTGCAGCATGAATGTTTTCATTATGATCCAAGCCTCAGAGACCCATTCCAAACCTCTGGCTCTTCCTCCTGCCCAGCTTCCATGTGGCAGGAGAAGGTCAGCCTGAAAGCACTTTGTAATTGCTGAGGATTAATGTTGTTCTGCAATGCCAAATCCAGGTCTGAGTTGCCAAAGGTCTTCTTTGCACAGAGGATTTTCAAGCAGAGACAATGGGAAATTTGTTCCTTGCAGCACAGCAGAACAATTCCCAGCAGAACATTAGTCCATGCTTGGGTTTCATTCTGTTATAATCTCACCTGTCTGTACTTTGATGTCTAACTCCAAGCTGTCCCCTCTCATTCCTTCATCAGGCCCACAGTGCCACTCTCCTCATCAGGGCTTTCTGCACCCCTCATTCCCAGGCTGGATTGTCTCCCTTTTCCTTTGATACCTGCATGAGTTTGGAACACTTCCATTTTACCTGGCTTAATGCCAGATCTCAAATTTTTCTTTCTTTCTTTTTTTTTATTTGTTTTGCTCATTTTCCCCTTTTGGGTGGGTTTTGCAACTCGAATAACTTCAGCCTGGGACTGAAGGAGCCTTACTGATTTCAGTGTGGGGTTGTGTGGTCCCCAGGAGGGGAAGGGTCAGAAGAACTGCTGAAGGTTGGGTGAGTGCTCTGATCCCTGTGCTACCACCACAGGAGGCCAGTCCTTCCTGTGACAGGGCTTCAGACAGTGAGCTGTGTTATCTCTGTGTGTGTTGCATGGGAAAAGGGTGACAACACCAGAGTTTTTGAAGCGGGAGACAGGACTTGCCTCATTCTGCCTGAGAACAAGGGCAGGGAGCAGCTCTGCTGGGGTAAAGAGGCTTCTGGGTTGCAGAATGAAAACTTTCTGCCTCAGGGGATGGTTTTCGGTGAAAATGTTGGCATTTAGAGAGCCTGCAGGTGTAGCCATGATATTTTCTGAAAAATCCCTTTGCCAGGATTTGTCTCTTGAGAAGCTGAGAGGCCTCAGAGGAAATGAAAAACAATGGTTATCTGCTGCTCTGGAATGCAACTGGTGCATCTGTGATGGGTCTCATATGGTTGTTTCTAATTAATGGCCAATCACAGGCCAGCTGTCTCAGACTGTCTGGTCAGTCACAAGATTTTATTATCATTCCATTCCTTTTTATTCTTTGCCAGCCTTCTGATGAAATCCTTTCTTCTATTCTTTTAGTATAGCTTTAGTATATCATTTACTTATAATATATATCATAAAATATTAAATCAGCCTTCTGAAACATGGAATCAAGATTCTCATCTCTTCCCTCATCCTGGGACCCTTGTGAACACCACCACATGCAGGGATTAAAAAAAAAGAATTTTGCTGCAGTCCCAATATCCATTATCATGGACACCTTCCAGAGGACAGAGCTGGACCCAGAGGTTCCAGGTGTGTGCCAGCCCAGCTGCTCCATTTGCTGTGATCCTTGGTGGCTCAGGGCTCCTCTCTGTATTCCCTGCTCTCTCCCAGCTCAGGGAGAGCTGAGCACATGGAGACACTGTGGAAAGCAGGAACCCAAACAAGGGAAAAGAATCTCTGGATTTTGTTTTCCTTCTGCAGCATGCTGATTTATATTTCCAGCTGTGGTGGGAATAAAGTTCTCATAGATATTCCAGCCCCTTCTTATTCCATGGAAGCAGGGGAGCATTAAGTTTGAAAAATTACACTGAGGAGTATCTCTACCCCCATGGTTTTTCCTGCAACTTCTGTGCTCACTGAACTAAACCCACTTCAGACAAACAGCTTCTTGCTGAAGAGGCTGCAGCATTTTGCAAAGCTCCCAAAATTTACTGAACTCATAATGACCACAGCTGGTTGCCAAGACTGTGATTGAAAGTCCGAGAGGTTCATAACCCAAGGCTACAAACTTATTGCTTCTTGCCTTGGAAAAATGAAAGTGAGGCTGTGTTTATGTCCTCTGGTTCCTTTCTGCCTCGGTGTGAAAAGCACACAGCAAAGGCTGTGCACTGTGCTGCACTTCCCAACTCTTCTTGTTTGCCTGAATCCGTGGCTGCCCTGTTTAAAGCCATGAGCACGGTGGGGTGGGGCCACTCTGCTCCCGGGGACAGTGATCCAGGAGGGAATCTTGCTGCCAATACAGAGGATTTCAGGAGAGCACAAATCTAGCATGGGTATTTGTTGTTGTCACATTCCAGGTTCTGTAGCCCCCAACACAAGAAAGATGCTGACCTCACTTTCATGAGGGCGTCACAAGCACAGGTGGAGAAGAAGAAGGTGGAGAGGTCTGGAGATCTTCTACCACAGTGGCACCAAATCACAGAATCATGGAATGGTTTGGGTTGGAAGGGAACTTAAAGCCCATCCAGTGCCACCCCTGCCATGGGCAGAGACATCTTCCCCCATCCCAGGGTGCTCCAAGCCCTGTCCAACCTGGCTTTGGACTCCTCCAGGGATCCAGGGGCAGCCACAGCTGCTCTGGCAATTCCAGCCCAGCCAGGAATTCCCAATTCCCAATATCCCATCCATGGCTGCCCTCTGGCAGAGTAAATCCATTCCCTGTTGTTCTAACACTCCATACCCCTGCCCAAAGTCCCTCTCCAGTTTTCTTGCAGGCCCAGGAAATGGCTGAAGGCCTGAGGAAGGTAAAACAGGACACATGGGACACAATTTCAGTCAGAAGAACAATTTCTGTTGGGACAGGGTATGATTGGGTGAGCAGCCCATCAGCAGATCTTTCTCAGTGACAATTTCACTGCATCAAGTCCCCTCATCTAAATTATGAAAGAAGTAAGAAAAAGGTCATCACATGTTCGCTTTAAGAGCAATGAAACCAACGTGGCTTCCACAATTTCCCTTTCAGCCTTCACTGAGGTGTATTTTATTATACTGCTTAATTATGCTACATAAATTTCCACTATGCTACAGTTAAAATGTGGCCTCTGCCCTGATGAGTTTATAATTCAAATAGATGAGGTACATGAGTTAGGGAGAAAGATCTAACACAGGAACCAGCAGCACAGTGATTTGTAAATTTAGGTTGTGCCACTACGATTTTAAAAATATCAGTGCTGTTTAATGGAAGACATTGGGAAAATGTGAAGATGAAGGAAGAGGGGACACAGTGGGAAGCAGGAGATGATTTGGGGAAGGATGGGGAATGGAGGGTGGCTGTGAAGGGGTGATGAGAGGCAGCAAAAGGAGCAGCTGAATGTCCTTCAGTGCCCAGTCATCTCCAGCAGCTGCTCTGCCAGACACCTCTCAGTTTGTGGGAAAAACCTGTTACTTGTGTTGATCTAATTTTTCACCAGACCCCTGCAGCTGGGTACTCCTTGAAATGTTTTTCTTTCCCAAACCCATAAAGATCATGAGGAAAAAAAAAGATATTACATTGTAGGAATTGCCTTTCCTGAAGGGGAATTGTTACACAGCAGCAGCAGTCACACCAATGCCGTTTTTAACGCAGAGATGAGGAGACCTTTTAGTTCATTTTATCGCATTACATTTCATTTTATAGATGTACAGCAGGTAACACTTCATTTTCTTGCTGAGCATTTACTACTGCCTGACCAGATTTTCAATGGGAATCACAAAACCTCTGCTGAATCATTTGGATCCACCACCACCTCTGGGAACTTTTCAGGTGCACTGACAGCTTAAATTCCTGCAATTCCAAGTGAATCTCGCAAGAGACTCATCTTTCTTGTGTTCCAAAGGTCATATGGACCTCAAAGGTCACTTCTGCTCCACTGACATCTTTTAAAGCACTGTTAGATCTTTTGGTGACTGAAAGATTATGGGTGAAACAGCCCAAAATCTCCCACTCTGCTGTGTCTCTAACCCTGCAGTGGTGAAGGAGTCGTGGGGTTCCTCTGCAAGGATCTGTCTTGCTGATTTTGTCCTTCTTGCTGACAGAAAAAATGGAAGGCATCAGTTTTCAGCCTTATTCAGCGCCCACAGAACACTGCTGTGCAATAAAGTTGATTTAAGTCTGTTCCTGTAGATTTGGGGCTTCACTTGGCCCTTTATCACAAGGCTTTCAAAGCCTGCAGCTCTCTGAGCATCCTCATTCTGCTCACAAACCCTTCACACCACCAAATATTTGGGAATTGCCATCATTGACCTCTTGTAGATTGGTTGCTGCTCAGCAGGTTCCAGGTTGAGGCTGCCTGATGGGTTTGTCCAGAAATTTTAGATTTGCCCAGCTTGAGAGGGCAGTTCAAGGTTCATCTTCCCTACCAAACTGGAATAATTCCAACGTGATGCATTGGAAAGTTTATGGGTGAGGGGAAACTCAAACCCTTCTCCATCACCTAAGCTGCAGAGCTGAGTGTGGGCACATAAAATCATGGAATTGTTAAGGTTGGAAAAGATCTTTGAGAGCATCAAGTCCAACTGTCAACCCAGCACCACCAGGTTCCCCATTAAACTGCGCCCTCAAGTGTCCCGTCCTCACATTTTCTGAACACTTCCAGGGATGGTCCCTCCACCACTGCCCTGGGCAGCCTGCTCTAATTCTTTACAACCTTTCCCATGAAAAAAGTGTTCCTAATATCCAATAAAAACATCCCCGGCACAACTTGAGGCCATTTCCTCTCATCCTGACCTCAAACTGTCCCAGGCATGGGCAGGGGGAGGAATCACAACAGTGGTCAGGGTGAATTTAACTGGCACCATCAAAGGCAACAAAACCAAAACCCATCATCCACACGTGACAGGTACAGGATCAGTGAAGCTCAGAGTGGGATATTACAGTACAGAAGGTCTGAAGGGCTTTTTCTTAAAGAAATTGGCAAAACCAAACACTTTTTCTCCCTGATTTTTATTTTTTAGTGACAATGAACAACAAGAAGGTGCTGGTCAAACAGTGGCTCAGATTTCTAACAGCAGTGTGGGAAGCCCTTTCAAAGACACCTCTCATTCTCTGTAAAATCACAGAATCATTTGGGTTGGGAAAGACCTCCAAAACCATCGAGTCCAACCTGTGACCGATCCCCACCTTGTCCCCCACTCAGAGCACCGAGTGCCACCTCCAGGCCTTTCCTGGACACCTCCAGGGATGGGGACTCCACCACTTCTCTGATCACTCATTCCAATGCTTGACAACCCTTTCCATGAAAAAAATCCTCCTGATGTCCAAACTGAACGTTCCCTGGGGCACCTTGAGGCTGTTTCCTCTCATCCCATCACTTGTTCCCTGGATGCAGAACCTGGCCAGGTAACTGGTCTTTTGAATATCCATCAAAATTCCTGTGTTGAGCTGCAGACCGAGCACAGATCATTCCAGTTTCTTCCCCTCTCGGCAGCAAATCCTTGAGATTGTCAGGGAAGTGGGGACTGTTGTTGTGTGCTTGATTTTGGTATCTGTGGGCCACAGATCCTCCTGTGAAACGGGGGTTGTGGTGCCTGCCAGTGATAGATTTACCTTGTCAAAATCTTTCTAGAAGTACAACAACCATCGTATTATCCTGCTCTTATATCACCTCGGAGCAAATTAAATTTGAGGCCAGCAGGACTGTTCAGCTGCTGCATCTTGTGCCCCATTTTCTGCAAGACAAGCCTTGAAATTGGCTGGCTGATGTCTCATTTCAGGAGGATTGATACCAGCGCTGCTTCCCTTGGAAATACAAGAGCGCGTTGCTGGTACCGGAGTTTTACTCACTTCACGTCAAGTTCTTGTTGTTTCTCTTGCCTGGAGCTTCTACTTACACAAACCAGAAAATATCCAAAGCTGCATTAAATATTTCTGTGAGCACTGGAAGCCTTGTCTCCAGCATTTGTTGTGCTCAGCTGGCTGTGGTTTAATAAGGTGGAGCTCTGATCTGAGGGTTTTTCCTGGGGTTGAGGCATCCATTAACTCTTCCTTCCAAATGGATTTGCTGGGATAGATGATCCAAGTGGTTCCATCTCAGTGCCAGCAGGACTTCTGGGACTTTCTTTTCTATCCAGCCACCTGTTTTCCCCAAATCTGTAGGAATTTAGGCTTGGATATCACCTGAGGCAAGAGCTGATGCCCAACAAATCTTCAAATCACGAGGAACTTAATGGAGCTGGGTTAAAAGAAGTTTGTGGGTGGGATTTAAAAACTTCTTTACAGAAGGGGGGAAAAAGCCATAATTAAACGTAGGAGAGTTGGAATGGGAGTTGTTTTCTATGTTTCTTGTATACTCAAGGTTTTTCATGGTTCCAAAGGAAGATTAAGACTTAAGGATTTTAATTTCAAGAAGCCAACGAGCAGCCTGCACCCATTCACCTGAAGACTTGGAAAATGCCTCTGGACAATTGTAAAAACAGCATTCCCTTATTGAGGATAAGTAAAATAAAGGGAGAGAAATAAACCAAATAACTGGATTTTTTTTTGTAATGGTTAAGAGAAGGTGAACATCCTCTCTTACAGCATTTTACCTGCCAGTGAAGAGCAACGCCTCACACCTGCTCTGCTTTCCTTCAGGGACTGCATTACCAGAGGTTCTGTGCCTTTGACATCGGAAAAGCAGCAGTATTTTTCCACTTAACTTAATCTTAGCTATTATTTTTCTGCAGCAGCAGAACACAGTGCAAGGTGGGAAATGTCAGGAGGCAAAAAGCAATAAGGAGACATTTGAATCATATCTCTGCCTCGATTCCCAGCATTGAGCCAGGCAACTTCTTCTCCTGCCCCAGGAGCTTCTCCTTATTCACAGAGACCAAAAGAATTGATGGCAGCTACGTGCTGGAAAGAGAAACTGATTGTTGCTGTGCAGAAAATCCAAAAAACAACAGAAACCAGCTTTAGTTCACACTTATTTAATGGTAAATAGGAATAACAAGGTCATCCAGATGTGTGGATAATCCTAGAGCCAAATCCTGATGTTTCAGCACACTTGTAACTCAATTTTTTACTCAGGCAGTTTGGCAGAGTTTGGTAAAGCTTCATAAGAAAACCAGAATTATTTGGAAGAAGAGAGTGGCTGGAACCTGATTCTTTACCCATGCACCAATTTCAGCTTAATGCAGCTGATGTGGGAGTGACCAACTCTTGAAGAAGGGTAAAATCGATTTTATTAAACTGACTGAGAGATGCCAACAGGATTAGGCTCACTTTCGACAGGCAGAACTGCTCCTGCAGCTTAGAAGGAAATTCTGGCCTTCACTCTGCTCCCATCTACACTGCTGGAAGTCAAAGGGGATTTCTTTATAACCAGTATTAAGGCATTACACACAAGGCAATTGCACCTGTAAGAAGGTGGTGTGGGCTGAACCCTTTGGTCTGACATTTTCACTAATGTTTCAAATGAAATAATAAAGCCCTCCTGGTATTTTTTTCAAATGTTAAAGCTGTGGTTGAGAGACTCCATGCGTACATCAGCCCTAAATCTCTTAGGTTTAGGAATTCCCAAGAATTCCCAGGAAACACTTAGAAAATATCAGAGGATAAACTGTGGAAAGGGATTGCAGGTGAAATTACCTCAGGAAAGGAGGGGAGCAATCCCTTAATGTCACACAAATCATATGGGGAATAGAACTCTGGCCAGTGGAGTTTGTAAAACACTTCCCACAATGCCTCAGGTTTAGCTTTTGTATTTTTCACATTCTGTGCTGCTTTAGTGTGTGGGTCTGGGTTCATATTATGGGATTGTTTTGTCTCCCTGTGCACAGAGCAGGGAGACAAAACAATTCCTGCTCCAGCTGGGCACCAAGGACAAATGACCCAAACCTCAGCCCAGGAGCACAAACCCCGTGGGCTGCAGAGAGAAAAACAAGCAGGGTGGGACTGCAGGGGCTGAAGCTGGAATGGGACAATGAACTGCAAGGTGCAAATGGAGCAGAACTGATCCCAGGGAGAGACCCCGGCAGCGCTCGTGCATTTTGGGGCCATTTTGGTTCATCTTGGGTGCAGCCCTGGCTGGGCTCTGGTGCTGCCCAAGGTGCATCCATGGAGGAGATCCTTGGAATGAATCCCTGCTTTATTCTGGAGCTCTGCCCAGCCTCTGCTCTAGGGCAGCCTTCACAGGGCATCACCCAAAGGAATAAACCATATTTCCTAAAGAACTGCTCTGCCTGTGCCTCTTCAGAATTCTCTTCGGCAGAGCTCTGCACTATGTGGGAAACTGGCCCAGTTGATGAGGAATAGCTCAGTACAAGCTTGCCCCTCCTTTCCTTTTTATTATTGAAGGGAGGATGGATGGGAAGGATGAGTGAAACCATTTGTGATTCCCAGTCCCTTCTGAATGGGAGATCCTCTGCTAAGCCAACCTGATCTCTATTGACAAGTTGTGACAAGGATTCGTTCATCATCATGAGCATTTGGTTTGTCAGTTTGGACTTTCTTTGGCTTCAGTAATCCAGGAACCACCCATTTTACCAGATAAACCTCAGAGCACTAAAATACTATTTGAAAAAGAAAAAAAAAAATTCTTTCCCCTGTTTTTCCTTCCATCAGTTTTCAGATTGGGATCCTTCTTTGTAAATTGTGTAAGGAAAAATGATGTTCTCAAGACACTTCAGCCTCATTTTATCTTATATTATTAATCAAGAGAGACCTCAGCCTTCACATGCTGCACCAGCCTGGCCTCTGTCGATTTCTCCCGTTTCATTTAAAGAAAACATAAATTGCCACCTGTGGCTTTGCTTGGATGAGGAGTGAAGGGAAAAGGCTGCTCCATGAAACCAGGCAGTGGTTCAGCAATTAGAGCCCAGGATTGAAAGGCAGCCAGGTCACAGCTCTGGGGCAGATTTGCTGCTGTTTGTCCTGATGAAGTTCCTCCTAAATGAGGTGATTATTGCAGCTGTCAGGAATGAAAAGGTGGGACCCATCGATTTCACCCCCTCTGCAGGCTCCAGGCCCTGCTGGCCCAGAGCAGTCAATGGGAATTGCCAATTAACAAAAACAATATTGGCAAGTCGGCAGTTTGAGGAAAAACTCCCTCCAGCCAGTGCACGAATCTCTTGCCATTCAAATCACCGTCCTTGGGCAAAGGCATTGGCAAACCTGCTCAGAAAAACAAGGAAAATGAGATTTTTATTTTGGCATAGCTGCATAGGAAATTGTGGAGCTGAGAGCTCGTCTGCACAGGGGAAATGTGGCAGAACAGCTACACTGAAGTGCACACCCCACCTGGAGATAAAAATCACTTTACTTTGGAGTAATTCTTCTGTTCTGAAAACACATTGCTTATTCAGGAATAAAGTGTCTTTTATTGCAGAATTAAAGTGCCCGTGCTCTTACTCTGCCCTTCTGCTAATGATCACAGATACAGCTGTTGATTGTAATAAATAGAGCCTCTTCCTCAACAGCTACTGTGGAATTCTTCCCCTTGTAAGTAAAGGAATTATCATGCTTCTAATTACCTCGTGTTTCAAATACAGCTCGTATAAATGAGTACTCTTGACTCACCTACAGATTTCAGCAATTTCCATGCAATTAAATCGTTAAGGTGCAGCTTTGGGCAGTAAAAACACTTCTGGAAGAGCAGAGTGTTTGACATGATGGAGTGAACCTGGGTTAGAAAACACCCAGCAGCTCCAAGTGATGCAAATGATGGTTGTTCCTGACTTTCCTAAGGAATTCCGCCTCTGCAACAACAGGCCTGGGGTTTGCATGGTGTTTGTTACCACAAGCTCTCAAAGGATGTGACTGGAAAAGTGTCCTAGAAATGGGGAAAGCCAGGCAGCTCTTGGGAGAGATTAGTTTGATGCTTGGTAAAAAACAAGCTTTGGATTTCCAGCCCTGGACAGGGTCACATCCACCTTTCCTTTTCCCAAAGGTGATCCTGTGGCAAGGAATGGAGTGTGTCTGTGGGAAAGCAAGGACTGTGGGCAAAGAGGGCTGTTCAGTATCATGGAATGCCAGCATTGTCGGATCACAGAATATCCAGCGTTGGAAGAGACCCACACAGCGAGCGTTGGGTGTCAGAGCATTTTTGAGGTTGTGAACAGATTCCAATCCCTCACCTCCCTCTGCTCCAAAGCCACAATTCCTGTGCCAAACACTCTGGTTTGCTTCCAGAGCTCGCTTCAAGGACCACCTGGGCTGGCTCATCTTTGCTCACCTCACTGCCTTCCCATGGAAAACTGGGGGAAATTATTCTTAATAATATTGTAGCTTAAGGACATTCAATTGAATGTCAGCAACTCTAGTGGGTGTATTTGTGTTCAGACTCATTCAGGCTGCGACACACTGTGAGTATTATTATATTTAGCATTACTAATTCATAGAACACGTTAATTTAAATACTTAACCCACTTTTAACTCTATATACATTTAAATCCCTCACTGTTCAACCAACCCAGCTCCATGAAGGCTCTAAAGGGATGCTTTGGTCCCTTGTACCCCCACCATTTCCTACCGCTCTCAGAATGAATGACGGCTATTGGGCACAGGTATATCTTGTCAGGTCGATAATTTTTTAAACTTTTACTCATTTTTAAACACCTGTCGAAGGTTTGCGTGGGTATACGACAAAAACTACAACTCCCAGAAGGCTCCGCGGCGCCGCGCCCCGCCTTGATGTCGCGTGCCCCGCCCTCCTCGCCTTCTATTGGGTGGCAGCTCACCCTCCTCGCTTATGATTGGCTGCGGCGCGCCAGCACGTGTGTATGCGCCGCGTTTGGGGGGTGCAAGATGGCGGCGGGCGACGCGGTCGGGAGGTATCGCAGCACTGTGGGCAGGAGCAAGGACCCCTCGGGGCTGCTCATCTCGGTTATCAGGTAGGGGCGGCCCCGCTCCGCATCCCCCGGGCCTCTGAGGGTGACTCAGGGCCGGGTGCGGGCTCTGCTGTGCTGGGGAGGCCTGCCTGGCTCGGGCTTCCGGGATGTGGGGTCCGTCCTGGGCATGGGGTGAGCCCAGGTTTGGGCCCTGGGTGAGCCCAGGCCTGGGTCCCTGCTGGCCCTGGAGCGCGGGGGAGGCTGCAGTGCTGGAGGAAGCCTTGTCCCGAGGGCTGTCCCGCTGTCCTGCCGCCCTGCCCGGCGCTCTTCCTCCTGCTTTGCTTCATCCTGGGGTCAGAGGGGCCTGGACGGGCTGATGGAGGGGCTGAGACCAGCGGGGTGAGGTTCAGCCAGGCCAAGTGCCCGGTGCTGCGTTTTGGCCACAGGAACCCCCGCACTGCTCCAGCCTGGGGCGGAGGGGCCGGGAGTTTGTGCAGCAGGACAGACCTAGGGGTGCTGCCTGACAGCGGCTGAACGCGAGCCCAGGTGGGCAAAAAGGACAATGGCACCTGATCTGTGTCAGAGTTTGGGGCAGATCTGTGGCCACAGGACCGGGGAAGTTATTTTCACCTGTTCTGGGCATTGATGAGGTCGCACCTCGGGTGCTGTGTCCCGTTCTGGGCTCCTCAACTCACAGGACGTTGAGAGAGGCTGGAGAGTGTCCAGGGAATGGAGCTGGGAAGGGTCTGGAGAGGCTGAGGGAGCTGGGAAGGGGCTGGAGAACCAGGAGGGGCTGAGGGAGCTGGGAAGGGCCTGGAGAACCAGGAGGGGCTGAGGGAGCTGGGAAGGGCCTGGAGGGGCTGAGGGAGCTGGGAAGGGCCTGGAGGGGCTGAGGGAGCTGGGAAGGGCCTGGAGAACCAGGAGGGGCTGAGGGAGCTGGGAAGGGCCTGGAGAACCAGGAGGGGCTGAGGGAGCTGGGAAGGGGCTGGAGAACCAGGAGGGGCTGAGGGAGCTGGGAAGGGGCTGGAGAACCAGGAGGGGCTGAGGGAGCTGGGAAGGGCCTGGAGAACCAGGAGAGGCTGAGGGAGCTGGGAAGGGCCTGGAGAACCAGGAGGGGCTGAGGGAGCTGGGAAGGGCCTGGAGAACCAGGAGAGGCTGAGGGAGCTGGGAAGGGCCTGGAGAACCAGGAGGGGCTGAGGGAGCTGGGAAGGGGCTGAGCCTGGAGCAAAGGAGGCTCAGGGGCCCTTGTGGCTCTGCACAGTCCCTGCCAGGAGGGCACAGCCGGGGGGGTCGGGCTGTGCTCCAGGGAACAGGGACAGGAGCAGAGGGAACGGCCTCAGGCTGGGCCAGGGCAGCCTCAGGGGGGATTTTAGGAGGGAGTTCTGCACAAGAAGGGTCTTCAAACACTGTATGGACTCCATCACTCCAGGGGCAGTGGTGGACCCCCATCCCTGGAGGTCTTGCAGAAATACTGGATGTGACACTCAGGTGTGGGTGACAAGGTGGGGATCTGTCACAGGTTGGACTCAATGGTCTTGGAGATCTTTTCCAAACTCATTGATCATGTGAATAAACCCTGCAGGTGGTACCAGCTTAGTGCCATTCATGAAGGCCAAGGCACTGTCATGTTACTGCTGTGGGGTCCATAAGTGACCCCTACCTTCAAACTGAGTAAAATTCATCTGGCTGGAAATCTGGAGAACCAGAAAGTCCAGTGGCTGAACTCCTCCTGCATGGGACTGCCAGAGTGGCCCAAGTGCTGCTGCTTCCATGTCTGTCTTGTGGGCATTGAAAAGAAGGAGTTGTGTCCAGTCATGTTCAGCCACTGATTTTTGTCTGGCTCTGCTGGAGGATGGTTCTGTGATAGACCTGGATGTGAATTCACTGTTCCCCCCAGTACTTTCTTTAACTGCTTGTAAATCTTTTCTGTGCTGCTTAAAACCAGAGGATTGGCAGCTGATTGCCCACGCTGAACGTTTTGGGTGTTCTCCCACGTTTTGGGTGTTCTCCCACGTTTTGGGTGTTCTCCCACGTTTTGGGTGTTCTCCCACGTTTTGGGTGTTCTCCCACGTTTTGGGTGTTCTCCCACGTTTTGGGTGTTCTCCCACGTTTTGGATGTTCTCCCACAGTGGCTGTGGGCAGCTGCAGTCACACCAGCAGGATGCTGGCAGTTGTCATGAGCTCCCAAAATTTGCCTCCTACTCTTGGAGAGAAACTGTGTTCATTTTTTCACTTTGGAGAAGTTATTGTGGCACCTGCATCTAGGAGAAGTTATGATTTAAATATCCTCTGGAAATTATAGTGTTTAGGACAAAATTAAATTATTTTTCATTGCTCTGGCCTTTGAAATCTTGCAGAACTTTAAGTAGATGTTGATTCTATAAAAAAAAACCAGCTGGTGCCACTGTCTGTGGAAGAATAATAAACATGCACTGGCTGTGCAGCATTTCCTGTTATAATCATATTTTTCCATGGTTCCTGTAATTTCCAAGAGTATTTTAAGGTCTTCCTTTTGTACCTGTATTTTAATAAATCTGGGCTTATTAAATTTATTTAAAACCAGAAGAGTGAGCTCACAGTGCTCTGTTCTCCAAAAAAAAAAAGAAATGTTTGTCTCAGAATCTTTGGCTTCCAGGCACTGAAACCTTGGCTAGTTTAGGACCAGTTTTTAGACACAACACTGAGTTATTGACTTTATGAAATTAAAGTTATTCAATAGAACAGCCTGATAACTAAACTTCCAGAATTTAATTAGAACTTGGTTTGGATGTAGAGATTCTCTGCAGAGCTTGAGCCAGACCATGAAAACCCGAGGGTAGAACTGATTGCAGAGGAAGGAAAAAGTGTTGTGGTGATAATATTGATGTTTCTTAGGCTTAGCCAAGTGCAGGAAGCAAATGGTGTGAAAAGGAATTTAAATCACTTTGCTCCAGACGTTGTTTTTGTGGAGGAGCTCAGGTGAGGATGCACTTGCCAAGCAACAGGTGAATTTTTTAGTGGTTTGTATGGTCATAAAATACCACTGCAGACAAATTTAAACCTGTGTGGCTTAAATAGAATTTTACTCAGCTTCAGAAAAATATTACAAATCTTAACAGCGAGCTGTTGGTTTGAAATGTGGCTGAGTTTCCTTTTGTTGATGGCTTTATTTCCAAAACATTTATGCATAATAGAGGCTTCTGCCAATCCTTGTGGTTTTACACTGGCATGTCCCTGTTTATGTGGGCTGTTTATTGCTCCCTTGTTGCTGTGTGAAAGGTCCATAAAGGGAACAGTGGATAAAAACCAGCAAAACTTGGACTGCGTTTTTCTGCTGGAAACAAACAAAACCAGAGGAGCTTCTTTACGTATTGATGTTTTACTTGGTTATAGCAAAGACAGGGATGTTTTCAAAACAAGAAACATTGTTTAGGTCTGCAAAATATCTTCGTATTGTCTATGAAATGCTTTGCAGTGTGAAGCTGAAAGGCTTTCTGCAAACAGAAATTATTTTATTAATGAAGGGATAATTTCTGGTATTTACTGGAGCTCAGGAGCTCTCACTCACAAGAGACTGAATAATTCCCTTTTCTGTGATCCCAGATTTAGGGATTCTTGTAGTTCTCTGACTGGACTTCCCAGGAGAAAGTGTCTCAATTCCAGGGGGGGTGTTTGGGGTGAGCTCCATGACCAAGTTTAACTTGCATAGCAGCACTAAAATCCAGTCAGAAATAGAATTTTCTGGGCTCTGGTTTGAGAATTTGAAGTTATCCCTGCTCTCTGTGGTGCTGCTGTTCAGCAGCTCTGAGATGAAGGAAAACCCAACAGGAAAGAGAGAGTCCCACTTGTGACTCCTTTCTGTCCCTCTGGAGTGTCACTTTTTCCTGTTGTGTCAGGGAACTCATTTGCTCTTTGTGAGTTGTTTCCTGTAGGAGGATTCCTGCACTCATGGAATTCACCTTGGTTTTCTGGCTGTTGCCAAGAACAAAGACTAAAGGCAGCCTCAAGGATGGATTAATTTGGGACTGTCAGGAGTGTGCAGCTGTCCCAGGACAGGGCTGATCCATCCCAAAAGAGCCAGGAGTTCCCAGGGAATTCCCAGATTTAGTGGGAATCTGGGAATTTAGCAGTGCTGGGGTCACACTGAGTTCTTGGCCAGTTCCCCTCTTGTTTCTCCCAAAGGAGAAATAAAGGGATTGTCCACAACAATAAATCTTTTGGAAGTAAAGAGTGTCTGGGAAGCTTACTGAGTGTTTGCAAAGTCTGCCCTTCAATTCCCAATTTTGCTGCAGCTCCAGGGAGCTTTCCTTCTTTTCCCTGTGCCTTTACAGCTACTGGAAGTGTCTTCAATTTGTTCTTGTCCTCAGTGCTGAGAAGAAATGAGCATTATTTGCTACAAGGAAACAGTTTCTGGGATTGGGACTTCCAGAGTGGATATTGGGTATCAGGGCTTTGCAGCTTCCATCCCTGTGCACAGCCACCTCCCAAACCTGCTCACTCCTTCCTGGATGAGAAAAATCCCTCAATTTCCTTAAATAAAAGATACTTTGTAAGGTCAAGATGCTGTCACAGAAATCTCCTGCTGGTCCCAGGGGTTTTGGCCATGGCTTTTTAGAAACCATGCAGGTAACAGGGCAAATTTGGCTCTCCTGCTGGAGGACAACTCGGGCAATGTTTTCTTTTCTCACTCAGAGGACAAACACGTGTTTGTACATTGATTTTTCTTAACCTTTTGTTTTGTTGGTAGCTGCTTGAAGCAGCTTTTGTGTTCTGAAACAAGCAACCTGGCATTTAGCAAATGCTTTTTTTTTTTTAAAGACAGATCTTGTCAGATTTTTAATTGGTGAATGTGTCTGCTTTTTATTTATTGTTGGGCGTTTTTCTTCCCAATTAAAGGTTGCTATTTTTTAAAACTGGCCTTTAATAGCTTCTTTAATTGGGGGAAAACAAACTTTAGCAGTGACTCCATAAGACCTCAGTGAAATTTTTGTGCTGAGCTTTCACAGAAGCAGAAGCTGAGATTTCAGGCAAAAAAATCCTTGACCATGCTTTATTTTTTACAAGTGGGATTCTTTGTCTTTAGTGCTTGTGGCCGTTATTTTATTAGAAGTGAACTTGCTGAATGGATTTTTGCTAATGACCTGGCATTTGGTTTTTTCTGTGTGTAAAACAGTAGAGCTGAGCTGCCAGTTTGTGATGGAGAGTGAGGAACAGGGATGTGGAGTTGTTGCATTTGAGAAATAGCTGCTACAAGGAATAAACTCGAGTTATTCTGATCTGTAATGGTCTCTTAAAACCACTTTTATTGCAAATGGTGTTTTCCAGTGTTATAAAGGTAGCAGTTCTTCTATGAGAAAAGTACTTCAGAAATTCCCTGCAAATAAATTGTATATGGCAGAGTGTGGTTGTAAACTATAAATTTCCTTGAAATGATCTCCAGGCACTTGTATAAAATATTTAGGTATTTTGCAAGTGTTGGGCTGCAGATTGATCCAGACCCTTGGTTGCATTTCAAAATGAATAAATGTGAATACACAACCACATAGAAAAGGACAAGAGGTGTGAGTGTGCCAAGTTAAAAGCTCAAAGTATTTTATTTTTTAGCTCTTATTTTACAGAGCTGGAGTTGAACCCAGCCTGGCAAAACTAGGGAGTGCAAATACTGGGTTTTGTTAGGAAATGATTGTGATTTTAACTCTTTAAGCTTGTTGAAACCTTCAGGTGAAGGATGAAATTCCCCAAGCCTCCTGCTGCAGGTGTCATACCAAGGATGGGTTCATGGTGCAGCGTGGGGAGTGGCTCCCAAAATACTCTTGATGCTTCAGTTCTCCAGGTCTGAGGAGCACTGTCCAGCCTCTGCTCTTGCAGATCTAGAAATCCTGATCCTTAGGGCTTTCGCCTTCTCCTGGGAATGTGGTAATACGTGGAATGGCTGATTGAATTTTTGGATCTAAAATGAATTGCCAAAAGAAGAGTTGCTCCCTGTGGTTTGCTGTCCTGGACAGGGTCTCACTCAGTGGAGTGGCAGCTGAGTCCCTCTGTTTGTGCCTGGAGGTGTCAGTGGCATCTCCTGGGCTGTTTGCTGCCTCCATCCCTGTTCCTACCTGGGAAATGTGCAGCTGCTTGGTGTCCCTGGGATTTTCCTGTGTGTGGCATTGAAACTTTTCCTGTGCTGCTGTTGGAGCCATCTGAATGAAGGGAATTGTGTTGAAGCCACTGCAGTCCAGTCTTTGTTTCAGAAACCAGCTGATCACTCACTCCTCTGGCATCATTTGTATTGGGGTGAGGAAATTAAAAGGTTGGTTAATTTAGCAAAATAAAGAATTCCCTGCTGGTGTTTATTTAGATGGCTGGAGGCTGCTCAGCCTTTTTGCTGCATCTCTCCTGCACCCATCTGCAAGTCCTCAATGATAAAAAGATCACCAGCTTCTGTTGAAAAATGCTCTAACCAACTGTGTAAACAGCATGAAAGATTAATGGAATGCAAGTAGAGGAGGAAAATGTTTTAAAATGCTCTATTTGCTCTGGGTGCTTAACAGGATTGTGAACAGACTTGGTGCTGCTGTTCTTGTACTGAGTTATTTCTTTGCACAAGGGAGAGGGAGTTCCTTGCAGGGTGTACCTTTATTCCCCTTGGTGAGGGTGGAAGGTGCTGGCCTCAGGATTTCACTTTTTTTTTTTTAAATTTATTATTTATAACTGTTCAATCAGTTTTTAGAATACATTTCCCATGCCCATTGACTTGGACACTACAATTTTTGAGTACCTGCTTTCCAGCACCTCATGGTCTCTGTGAAGAAATATCTTTCCCAAATGCTTTAATTCATTTCCACAAGTCCAGAATTTCACAGGAACAATCCATTAACCTATGAAAATAATGAGAAAACATTCAATATGTTGCTGCCAAGTTAAATTGTTAAATACCTTTTGGAGTCTTAGTTTTTTTTCCCCTTCTGTCTGGCTTTGTTTTATAAGGACCCAACTTTTACAGTGGTTTCCATAAGCCTCTGGAGAGGTTTCAAAACATGAATTATCAGATTATACACTTGGAGGTTAAATAGTGCTGGAAGCTGTAGATCACCCCATTTGGGACTTGTCTTTAAGACAACAGTTTTCAATTATAAAATTGAAATAAGTCCATTTAGTTTAATGAACCTGAGGAAATTTGTAGCTCAGTGGAGACACAGTGGGTTGAAGTAGAGTTGTTCTTGTCCCAGGGAGCTTTATAAAACAATTTCGATGTAATCTCTTGAAATGGAGCTGCTTGTGATGTCCTGAGGGGTGTAAGGGCAGTCAGGAGGAAGAATTTGTGCTGAACTGCTCTGGATAGGCTCTTTTATTACACCCATAAAAATAAGGTTGGAAGCAGGGGGAAATATGAATAAACCCCTGAATTTCAGAAAGGAGCGGATTTTATTCTCTCCTCATTTATGCATTTTATTCTGATTAACACAGGGACTTACTGATAAGGTAAACATGTTCAACGTGTTTCTTTGATCTCAGGTGTTGCTTGACATTTTCACGGCAAGGCCCAGTCCTTGAAATGATCAGTGTCAAAGGCACTGTGTGATGTTGCGTTTCCAGCTTTGAGGGGGAAGGCAGTAACAAATGAGTGCATTTGTCACGGGTTATTGCTTGCAGAGCACTTAAACGCATCTTCCACACCTCTGGGAAGTCAACACTTGATCCTCCCAACAACTTGCACTTCAGACTCCCTCACTGCAGCAATTCCTGGGATCATTTTCAGCTTGACAGTGCCTGAGGAGCTCTGGCTCACGGCAGCGTGTGCCGGGCAGTGAATGCGGGAGATGATCCCTCTCATCTCAGGTACCTTGTTCCCCCTCATACACTGACCTCTCATCTCGGGTACCTTGTTCCCCCCTCACACGCTGACCTCTCATCTTGGGTACCTTGTTCCCCCTCAGACACTGACCTCTCATCTCGGGTACCTTGTTCCCCCCTCAGACACTGACCTCTCATCTCGGGTACCTTGTTCCCCCCTCATACACTGACCTCTCATCTCTGGTACCTTGTTCCCCCCTCAGACACTGACCTCTCATCTCGGGTACCTTGTTCCCCATTCATACACTGACCTCTCATCTCGGGTACCTTGTTCCCCCCTCGGACACCGACCTCTCATCTCGGGTACCTTGTTCCCCCTCAGACACTGACCTCTCATCTCGGGTACCTTGTTCCACCCCTCACACGCTGACCTCTCATCTCGGGTACCTTGTTCCCCCTCAGACACTGACCTCTCATCTCGGGTACCTTGTTCCCCCCTCAGACACTGACCTCTCATCTCGGGTACCTTGTTCCCCCTCAGACACTGACCTCTCATCTCGGGTACCTTGTTCCCCCCTCATACACTGACCTCTCATCTTGGGTACCTTGTTCCACCCCTCACATGCTGACCTCCCTTCTCGGGTACCTTGTTGCCGCCCTCACATGCTGACCTCCCTTCTCGTGTATTTTGTTTCTCACACACTGACCTTTCCTGCCTTCTTGGGTACCTTGTTCCCCCTCACATGCTGACTTCTCATCTCGGGTACCTTGTTCTCCCTCAGACACTGACGTCTCTTCCCTTCTCAGGTGTTTTGTTCCCCCCCTCACACACTGACCTCTCCTTCCTTTTCGGGTACCTTGTTCCCCTCACACACTGACCTTCTCCTACTTTCTCGGTTATTTTGTTCCCTCCCTCACACGCTGACCTCTTCTCCCTGCTCGGGTACCTTGTTCACCCCTCCCACGCTGACCTCCATTCTCGGCTATTTTGTTCCTCACACGCTGACCTCTCCTCTCAGGTGTTTTGTTCCCCTCCCTCACATGCTGACCTCCCTTCTCGGGTACCTTGTTCTGCCCCTCACACACTGACCTTTCCTCTCATCTCGGGCACCTTGTTCCCCTCAAATGCTGACCTCTCCTCCCTTCCCGTGTATTTTGTTGCTCACACGCTGACCTCTCCTCCCTTCTCTGGTACCTTGTTTCCCCTCTCACAGGCTGACTTCTCCTCCCTTCTCAGGTGTTTTATTCCCCTCCCTCACACACTGACCTCTCCTCCATTCTCGGGTACCTTGTTCACCCTCACACGGGGTACCTTGTTCTGCCCCTCAGACGCTGACCGCTCCTCCCTTCTCAGGTGTTTTGTTCCCCCCCCTCACAGGCTGACCTCTCCTCCTTTCTCGGGTACCTTGTTTCCTCCGACACATTGACCTCCCTTCTCGGGTATTTTGTTCCTCACACGCTGACCTCTCCTCCATTCTCGGTGTTTTGTTCCCCTCCCTCACACGCTGCCCTCTCCTCCTTTCCCCGGTGCTGTTCCCCGGTTCTCGGCGTTCCCGCATGGCGGAGCCGCTGCCCTCGGGCTCGGTGCCGCTCTCCTGTGGCTGTGCTCGGCTGTCGGGGCACCACAAATGCTACAGCGATCACAAGGGCTCGAACCCAAATGAGAAAGCAAATGCTGGAATTGCTGCGTGGCCACGGCCATCATCAGTGGGAATAACTGCATTCTATTAGGTTTCTTTTTACTCTGCTTTTTTTTTTCCTCCTACTTTTTCATACTGAAGTTTCCTTGGCACATTGCAGCTGTTTCCCGCAGAGAGGAGATTGAGCTTTCTAGACATCCACAATGCTCTGCTGAAATTATTATTTGTTGCTTCTAGCAACTGCCTTCTTTGTTTAACTCTACAAATCCTTTTTTGTTCACAATTGTCTTTTGGCTGAGGCTGTACTTTTCTGTACCTTGTTGTACTCTGGTTTGTATTTCAGGTCCTTTGGTGTGGTGTAACATGGAGAATAACAAGACAAAATAATCCCCTTAATTTTCTTTCCTGAGGGGTGATTTTGATAGTTTTAATGCTGCACTGTGTATTTTATTATCTGGATGTAAGTGTGTATGATAATTACGTGATACATATCACATGAATCCCCTTGTGCTGGGCACTGCTGAGGTCTCATCTCAAATCCTGAGGGCAATTTTGGGCCCTACGTGATGGAAGGGCATTGAGGGGCTGGAGCAGATCCAGAAGGGAGCTGGGAAGGGGCTGGAGAACCAGGAGGGGCTGAGGGAGCTGGGAAGGGCCTGGAGAACCAGGAGGGGCTGAGGGAGCTGGGAAGGGGCTGGAGAACCAGGAGAGGCTGAGGGAGCTGGGAAGGGGCTGGAGAACCAGGAGGGGCTGAGGGAGCTGGGAAGGGCCCGGAGAACCAGGAGGGGCTGAGGGAGCTGGGAAGGGTCTGGAGAACCAGGAGGGGCTGAGGGAGCTGGGAAGGGTCTGGAGAACCAGGAGGGGCTGAGGGAGCTGGGAAGGGCCTGGAGAACCAGGAGGGGCTGAGGGAGCTGGGAAGGGCCCGGAGAACCAGGAGGGGCTGAGGGAGCTGGGAAGGGGCTGGAGAACCAGGAGGGGCTGAGGGAGCTGGGAAGGGGCTGGAGAACCAGGAGGGGCTGAGGGAGCTGGGAAGGGGCTGGAGGGGCTGAGGGAGCTGGGAAGGGGCTGGAGAACCAGGAGGGGCTGAGGGAGCTGAGAAGGGCCTGGAGAACCAGGAGGGGCTGAGGGAGCTGGGAAGGGGCTGAGCCTGGAGCAAAGGAGGCTCAGGGGGCCCTTGTGGCTCTGCACAGTCCCTGCCAGGAGGGCACAGCCGGGGGGGTCGGGCTGTGCTCCAGGGAACAGGGACAGGAGCAGAGGGAACGGCCTCAGGCTGGGCCACGGGAGATTTAGATTTGGTAACAGGAAAAATTCCTCCTGTGAAGGGCTGCCCAGGAGGACATTAAATCCCTCCATTCCTGGAGAGATTAAATTCATCCATACAACTGTGTGGATGTGGCACTTGGGGAGATGGGTCAGTGGTGGCCTTGGCATTGCTGGAGGAACAGTTTGACTTGATGAATTTATGGGTCTTTTCTAACCTTAATTGTGATAAATTGTGAAGCGTATTCAGCAGAGTTTTACAATATTTTTGTGTGGTACCTCCCCAGCATTTGTTTCCTGCAGATTTCTGAGTGAGCAGTAAAAGAATTATCCTTTAACTCTCACCCAAACCATAAAACAGTGAAAACCTCACCCAGTTTCTTTGGGAGGAACGGATCTTGTGTATCCCAGAAATTCTGGATTTTGCCCAGGGCTGCTGATGTTAAACAGATTTCTGGTGTTTTTGCTGGAGGAACAGGTCAGTACATCAGTGAATCCTACCTTGGCCACACATGAAATGCAGCTGAAGCTTTGAGCAGGACAAGCTTTCAGGCACGCTGCTTTGAGCAGTTGGTACCACAAACTGTGTGTTTGGAGCTTCAAAGGTCTTTTAAAGTGAGGAACTGGGAGCCTCAACAAGGTGTGTGATACAGCACAGAGCCCTTGGAACAGGTGGTGGGAAGTTTACTGTGGATTCCTGTGAAAACTGGAGCTTTGTTTGATTCCCCCCCCACTGATTCAGCACTCAGTTCAATTGCACCTCGCTAAAATGTTCTTTTTCCTGATCAGATGAGAACTATTTAAATTTGATCCACTTGCCTTTTTTTTTTTTTTTGGTGGTGTTTCCCACTGTCTTTAATGAGTATTTTCATTTGAATGAGCGAGTCTGAGTGAAGAAAAGTGAATTGCATGCTCAAAGAAACCTGATCCAGAAGGAAAAGAGGATTATTCCTGGATTTCCAAGCTGCACCTGTGCATCCTGTAATACTCTTTTCTGCCTTTAACCACAAATATTTACACAAGTCTGCTCTGATGTTAGGGAGCAGAAGGAAAAAGGCTTTTATAGGGACACAAAGACACTGAACACCCACAGTTGTGGACAAAACCAGCAGGGTCCTCAACCCTCCTTTCCTGTAAGAATTATCTGGTCCTAACTGAGCATTAATTTCCTAAAGCTTGTATTTGCATTATCTGTTCCTTCAATTTTGCTTCATAAAAAAGAATCTGCAGAAGCCTAATGCCCACATACTGTTACTGCAATGTTCTTCCTGTGAAATGAATTTTCTAGTCAGGAAATGGATAATTAAGCCTCAGTTTGCCATCCACAGCTTAGCAGTAATCACACTTAACAGGGCTGGCCCTAGGGCAGGTAAAATAGGCAGGCAGTTATCCACCCAGCCTGGCTGGAGGCATCAGGAAAAGCAAATTTACAGAAATGAAACATTTATTATTCATTAATGTTAACAGTTTTCTCTTAAAAATTGACATAATCTAATTTTCTCGGTGTTTGATTGGGCAGGTAGGAAGCTGACAGGGGGCTGGCAAAAGGAATTGCTCATCTGCACTAGAAAACAGAGAAAAAATATAATAACAAACAGTGTGGGGGAAAATGAGTCCTCAGTGTAAAGAGAAATTCTTGCTGAATCTCAAATCTGATTGCTGTTCAAAGTGTAATTGTGAAGTTGATGCCTGTAAATGGATCATCTTAAAGGCTGTAGCTGAATCTCTTGCCACAGTGCAAAAAATAGAAGGGGGTGGGGGGCAACAAATGCAGGATTTGGTGGCAGAAATACTCCTGTGAAGGGAATGAAGTGACAGGGGATGAGCTGGAGTAGGGGTGGTGTGGATGGCACTGCACATTCAGGTTCACAACACTGAGTTTGTGAGTGTTCCAAAGGTATTCAGCACCTTCCAAACCGAAATGGGGATGGATTCTGGGCATTTGGAGCTTGAAAATTCATGGATTTCTCTCTACCTGAGCTATTTTTGTTGTTGAGCCTTGTAGAATAAAAGAGAGGTGGAAATGGGACAAAGGAGAATGGCTTTAAGGTGGAGGAGGTTGGATTTCGATGAAGTTTAAAGAAGAAATTCTTGGCTGGGAGGGTGGGGACGGGATGGGCTGGAATTGCCAGAGCAGCTGGGGCTGCCCCTGATCCCTGCAATGGCCAAGGCCAGGCTGGGCACTGGGGCTGGAGCAGCCTGGGACAGGGGGAGGTGGCCCTGCCATGGCAGGGGTGGCACTGGAGGGGCTTTGGGGTCCCTCCCAACCCAAACCTTTCCATGGAAATAGAGCTGCTTCTCCAGTGCTCCAGTCTGAGGTACATCCACGGGGTGTAAACTAAATCTGAATCTTCCTCATCAAGCAGGAAACTTGCAAATGGAGGTGGAGAAGACTCCAGATTTGTTTAGAAACCTGGTTTTTTTCCACATTTGCTGTGGACATCTATATGAACAAAATACTCCATCCTCTGGAAGCTCTGTGGTTTGGCAGCACCAGCTGAGCTCTGGGCCTGTGACTGCCTGTGAGACCTGCCATGGTGCCAGGAAAGGCATTTCACAGAATTCCCAGAGTGACCAGCTTGGGAGACCTGTTTTTCTCATTGAATTGTTGAATGGTTTGGGCTGGAAGGGCCATCAGGATCATCCAGTTCCATCCCCTGCCACGGGCAGGGACATTTTCCACTAGACCAGGTTGCTGCAAACCTGGCCTTGAAGAGAGGGAATAAAACCTGGGGATGTTCATGCAGCCTCTGGGAGTTGTGTTGGAGAAGGTTGGTGTGGGGAGGGTGTAAAATCATCTAAAGCCAAACTTTGCCTTTCTCCTTAATGCACAGAATTCCCAGAATGACCAGGTTGGGAGAGACCTTCAAGGCCATGGAGTCCAGCCCAGCCCCTGGCACCCAGTGCCACCTCTAGGCTGGTCAAACACCCCCAGGGATGGTGACTGCACCACCTCCCCGGGCAGCCATTGCAGAACTTTCTCCCCCTTGCTGGAAAAGCTTTTTCCTGCTCTCCAACCTGAATTTCCCTTGGCACAGCTCGGGGCTGTGTGCTCTGCTTCTGTCAGTGCTGCTGGAGCAAGAGCCCGAGGGCAGCTGGGCACAGGCACCTTTCAGGAGCTGCAGAGAGTGATGGGGGCAGCCCTGAGGCTCCTTTTCTGCAGGCTGAGCACCCCCAGCTCCCTCAGGGGCTCCTCTCAGTGTTTGTGTTCCCAGCCCCTCTCCAGCCCCGCTGCCCCTCTGGCCCTGCTCAGTGTCCCAAGGTCCTTCCCAGGCTGAGGGGCCAGAGCTGGGCACAGCCCTGAGCTGAGCCCTGCCAGTGCCCAGGGCCGGGCACAGTGCCCTCCCTGCTCCTGCTGCCCCTGCATCCCTGGCACAGCCAGCTGGCACTGCCCCCCTGGCCACCAGGGCACAGTGCCCTCCCTGCTCCTGCTGCCCCTGCATCCCTGGCACAGCCGGGTGGCACTGGCCCCCTGGCCACCAGGGCACACCAGGGCTCCTGTCCTGCTGCCCACCAGGTCCCTTTGTGCCTGGCACTGCCCCACCATCCCCAGCCTGTGGCACTGCAGGGGTTGCTGTGGCCAAAGTGCAGCACTGGGCACTTGGACTGATTAAACTTCATTCAGTTTGCTGTGCTTGTTCCCAGTTTGTGCTGAGCTTCTTGGTCTGGGGACTGAGCAGACAAATCTGGTGTACATTTCATCCACATCAAAGCTCTTGTAGGAGTTTGGTGCAGATAAGCTGCCCACATTTGTGGGAACAAGAGCAATACACAGAATAAAGATTAACCTGTGTGTGATGTGTGTTCTCTGGTGGGATTGATGATGTTAAATCCTGGTTTGAGGCTGGGATGCTTTTGAGACTGGAAAAGAGCATTTTTACAGAGGGAGGTGAGTGGTTTCATAGTTGTGCAGCTGATCGTGCCTCTAGCATTGCTGTGCTCCTGGATTTATCTGTTGTGCCACATGATGAGTGGTACAATGGTGTTTGTTTTCTTTTGTGGCTGACTAGCTCAGTAAACATCATGTTCTCTCAGCTCCCAACAATAATAGAAGTGTATTAGCTTGTGGAGAAATGATAACTTATTTTCTGTCCTTTTACAGCATCTGCCTGTTGTTCTCTTGTGTTGTTTGAATGCTGGAGAGGTTCCTTTTTCTTCTTTTCCTCCCCAAATTAATGCATCACAGTGTGGGAGTAATTTTGGACAGAAGATGAGACTGGGTGGTAGTTGTTCATTGGGCACATGCACATCTGGGCCAGATCTATGGAAAGCATTGATTTGTAAAAGCACAAAGAGCTATCCAACACTGCCTGTAGTGTGAAATAATTTCCTGCAGAGTGTATGGAGTGTGCTGGTGTTAGATGTTGCTGGGACCAGATAAATTACTTTGGTTTGTAGAGAAAAATTCCTTTTATCCCTGCCGAATGCATGGCAGTTTTGAAGCTCTGTCTGTATTTCTGTGGTAAATACACACCACAATTTTATACCTTCTAAAAATGAGACATGGTGTGACTTCCTTCAAGAGCCACAGAACAGCTGGCATTGAAAGGGACCTCAAAGCCCATCCAGTTCAGTGGGCAGGGACACCTTCCAGGAGCTCCAAGCCCCAGTGTCCAGCCTGGCCTTGGCCATTGCAGGGATCAGGGGCAGCCCCAGCTGCTCTGGCAATTCCAGCCCAGCCAGGAATTCCTCATTGCCAAGATCCCATCCATGGCTGCCCTCTGGCACTGGGAGCCATTCCCTGGGTGCTGTCCCTGCAGGCCTTGGCCCCAGTCCCTCTGCAGCTCTCCTGGAGCCCCTGCAGCTCCCCCAGCTCTCCCAGCCTCTCTTCTCAAAACTGAGCATTTTACTAAGAAAACCACTTTATTTTGCTCCTCAGAGGAAAATTTTGAGGTCTGTGGTGGGGAAAAAAACCTTTAATACCACAAGTGGGTTTTTCAACTGCTTCTGAGTACTTAGTTGAGCATTTATAATAAGTCCATAAATCAAAAATCTTGCCTTTCTCTTCACTAAAAAGTGAATTACCCTCTAACTTTTGATGACTACAGTCTGTGCAGCTGCTTTAAGGGGACAGGTGAGAGTAAATTCAAACTTCTTCTGGTTTGTGGTACTTTGTCCCTTCACCTGAGGTGCTGAGGCAGGAAGATTCTTGGAGAGCTTGGAGTTCATTCAGTTTTTTAGAGAGGTGCAGCCTCATGCAGAAGTGGTATGGCTGGCAGGTATATATATATAAAATATATACAAATGTGAGTACTTTTTCCTCTGCATTTGCATTTGGAAATGAGCTATTCCTGGCTTTCATGTCAGTGTTGCAGGAAGCAGTTGAAGGCTTTGGGTGTTTGCACAATGACCAGGCTTCAGGACTCCTGAAAAAATCCTTCCATCTCCTCCCTCTGCTCATTGGGTTGGATGCTGGAAATAGGAGATGAAAAATGCTTGTGACCTACAGATCAACTTCTACTAAAATGAATAGTCCCAAAGGACTTTTTTTATTAATCTAATTCCAGTGTAAATTCAGTGACCTCAGGGAAATAACAAGGTTCATTTATTTTCTCCTGAGGAAAGTGCTGTACATCCCATGACAAAAACATTTCAGGATTGTGTCTGATCTTCTCCTCTATCCTGTCTTCCATCTGTGGGAGTGACTCCAGTGAATGAAGCATTTTGCTTTTGTGTAATCTGTATTTTTAACTATGGAAAATCAGAAGTCTGTGAGATTTGGCTCAATGAATTTCTGTTTCACCGTAGCATAAAAATGTCTCTCAGCAGACTCACAGCCAGTTGGAATTACTGTAATCCTGGTGAGCTCTTGCTAATGAGACAGGCATCCAGCTGCCAAGTACAAATTCCAGGTATCTTACAGAGGATGAGCATTCTCATTTGGAAAAAATCAAAATGAAAAAAAATCCAAGTGAAGTGCTCAGGAATCCCTCCTGGAAACCCCCACTGAGTTCATCATCTGCTACTCGGGATCTAAACTGATTTTCCTTCTGTTTGTCCTCTGTTTGGAACATTTTTCAGGGAGTTCTGAAATGCTGATGTCTATTTATCATTGTTTCATAATCCTGTCCTGTTTTGTGATTCCCCCTTCAAAGTTCTTCCTGCAAAGTTCCTTTCCCAAACAATTTGGATCCTTTCTGTTTGACAAACACTCTGTTGACTTTTCTTCTTCCTTGCAACACATTTTAATAGGACTAAAATAAGCAGAGATGCCCTTGGCTTACTTTTCTGCAGTGTTAGCAGGAGCGTGGATAAGCTCAAGAATATTAAGTATTCCTTGCTTTTCTCTTCTTTTTTTTTGTACAGAGCAAGAAAAAGAAATGGCTCCTGTACCATGAGACTTAGATGGGAAATTCAGGTGTACAAAGTTTCAAATTCCAAGTGATTAATTGAGACTCATTACCCATGGAAATAACCAGATCTTAAACCCAAAACCTTACATTTCTAAAACTTACTGTGTTTTTCAGTAAAATGAACGGGGGAAAAAAAAATCTCTGTTGCTTTTTTCCATTTGGGTCTTGGGTTTTGGTTTAAACTCTTATCCTATCTGTAAGGAAATAATCTACAGGTGTTTGAGGCAGATCCAAGTGAGTGGAGAGCTAAGAAAAAACCTGTTGGGAAAAATTTGTTGTTGTGTGGAATTTTTTATCCTTTTTGGTGTAGAATGTGGTGCCTGGGAACATTATTTAGTGGTGACCTTGGCAGTGCTGGGTTACAACCTTAATTCTGTGATGGTTTGAATCAGAACTGTAAATAAATACAAGATTTTTGGTCAGAATATGAGTATGGTATTTCTAGTGGTGGTTGTTCCCACTGTATATTCCCAACCCAGGTAATTAAGTGTAGTGGTTTTGGTTTGTTAATTTGAGATTTCATTACTTTTTAGATTTCTTCGTTAATGTACTAATTAGTGGGTTTGGTGTTGGTTAATTACTAATTTGTTGTGAGATAGGATTAGGAGAAAGGTAAAGTAGGTTTAAAACTTTAAAGGTGTTTAAAGAAAAAAATATTAATAGTAACTACAAGAAAGAGTAATAAGAATTGAAAGCAGGATGTTCCCAATTCAGGTGTTTATTCTGCATCCACCAGAGGCAGCTGGAATTCCTGCAGTGTGACAATTGAGCCTGGAACTTGGGTTCATCTCGCTTTAGTTGCCCTTTCAGAACTGTGCATTGTGCTCATTTATGATCTCAGTAGGAATCATCTGTGGGATCTCCAAGGTTTCTGATTTCCTGCTGTCCTGGCTTTGTCCTTCTGCCACTTTTGGGGTTTCTGAGATAGGAACCGCTGGGACCTCTCAGGCTTCACAAGCAGCTCCGCTTTGCTGGGCAGATGTTTTGAGCAAAATGCATTTTTCCTATAGACAGGACAAGCTAAATTCAAATGCAAAGACAAAAATACTGGGCAACACAATATAAATCTGCTTTAAAAATGTGGCTGGGATTTGTTAGGAAGCCTGGGCTGGATGGGAATTTGCAGGAGCAGTGGAATCCTCGTGGCATCCTCTGACATGAGTGATGTAGTCTTATTTTTGGAGAGACGTCTTCAGCTTTTGTAACCAACTCATGGCACTGCAGATGGATTCTGTGGCAAATCCAGAATTGTGAAATTGAATTTGCTTTGATTAAAACTACCAACTTTCCTAGCCTGTGCTCTGGGCCAGTTTGGTTCTGCTGCTCCCTCGTCTGTCTCTGTGCAGGATCTCCTGTGATCTGTGGAGGATGGATGTGTTCATTAACTGCTGGCACAGGCAGCTCCAAACTCAAACAAAATGTCAATTCCTGAGTTGGATATTCCCTGTGTCCAGTGTAGCCACGCTGAATTACACTCTTCCAGCAGAAATAAGCAGTTCTTCACAAAGAAAATGGATTTATCTGCAAGGGCTCTTAACAGAGGATGGCTTTCTGCCATCTTAGCACGTGATTTTCATTTTAGAGTCATGGAATGGTTTTTATTGGAAGGGACTCGAAGATGGTCATGGCAGGGAGCCTTTCACTAAAATTCACATTTTCTGGGCCCTGAGCAGCCTTGTCTAGCGTTCCTACTTCTCAGAGCCTTTTTAAAGAGCTTTGGCTAAAATGTAATTTAATTTTGTTTTGTGAAAAGCTGATTTAAGACACAATTAAAAGGTTTGGGAGTAGAATATTAATGTAATAGCATGAGAAGGGATTCCTGTTTCTGTAGCTACCACGCAGCACAGAGCTTGAAATGCAATGAGGTTTATGCTTTGGAAGAAGTTACTTTGAGGAGAGATTCTTCAGGAGGGGCAGCTCTGATCTCTGCTCTCTGTGACAGGGACAGGTCCTGAGGGACTTCAGTTCAGTTCTGTGCAGGTGCTTCAGAGGTACCTGGGGCTGTGTCAGGGGAGGTTGAGGTTGGATGTCAGGAAAAGGTTCTTGGCTGCTGTTTCTGGGATTTTTATCCTCTCAAGAGGAGAAGATTGCATTGACTCTTGAATAGAAATTTGGAGTGACATCAGGAAGCTTTGAGCTATGTCCAGTTTCACAAAGTCTTCAGCAGTTTTGGTGCAATCTCAAACTTAATTGATTTCAATAAAAAATCTTACTACTTGATGTTAGAGGTTAAAATAATTGAGGGGGGGAACAGGGTCATGGGGCCTTTTCTTGTTGTATTGATACATGTTTGAACACTGGCTGGTAGAAGATCTTGATAAATTTGTGATGGATCTGTGTCCCCGTGACATCCTTACCTTTGGCAGATGAGTTACAGGAACTGCAACACTGCACAAGTCACATTGATTCCCAAGACTAAAGTTGGGATTGTCTTCCTTATAACTCTTCCTAAATAATAAATCAAGAAATATGTCAGATGTTCTATTGTGCCTGTATTAATAACTGTCTGGCAATGTGATAACCAATAGAGAACTTTCCCTGAAAAGGGAAAAGAAAAGCTCTGAAGGTGTGAGAATCAGAAAAATAGAAACTTCCACAGACACGGAAGGGTTTGATTTGCAGCCTTGGGAAAAGCTTGGATTGATGTAAAAATACAATACACAGATACTAAGCAGAAAAAGAATAAACTTATATTTCTATAGTTGTAAATAAGAATATGTCTTTAAAAAGTGAGAAACTGTGTTGATAAAATGGTGAAAAGTTTAGGGGTGTGGTTATACAGAATAAACTGAGAGTTTGGAAGTTGTAATAGAATTATATTTGTGCATGTGAGACAGAAGCCTATTGGACAAAAGTATCTGCAGTACAGCAGAAGTAAGTATAGGTGATGGGTTAGAAAAGCAAAATAAACCCTGTAGCAACTCTTTATTGGTTTGGAAAGTTCTATATTGCCTTGTAACAAAGAAATTTGTGACTACTCTTGAGCTATGTCGGACTGCTTGCTCCTTTCAAATCTCACAGCCTCTGAGACTGATGTTTATCGGAGCAATAAATCGTTCTCAGCCCCAAAATTGTCCCATCCTGTGGTGGTGCTCACAGGGGTCCCAGGATGAGGGAAGAGATGAGAATCTTGACTCCGTGTTTCAGAAGGCTGATTTATTATTTTATGATATATATTATATTAAAAGAAAATTATAGACTAAAACTACGCTAAAGAATAGAAGAAGGGATTTCATCAGAAGGCTAGAAAAGGAAAGAAGGGAATGATAATAAAATCTTCTGACTGCTCACAGCCTCGACACAGATGGCTGTCATTGGTCATCAAGTAAAAACAATTTCAGATGCTGGGTAAACAATTCTCTAAATCACATTCAAAAGCAACAAAACATGGAGAAGCTGAAGAGATCCTGGCAAAAGGACTTTTCAGAAAATACGTTTGTGACAACATCCCTTCATTACAGGCGCCGACAATAATAATATGAAGGGTTTGAAAACTGGCAGAGTAATAAACCACAGCATTGATGGCTTTTACTTTCTCACAGCGCACATAAACTCCAAATAACTTCTGCCACCTTGGTGTCCTCAGGACTTTATCCACCAGCGATGACGTGGAGGACAGGGAGAACGAGAAGGGGCGGCTGGAGGAGGCGTACGAGAAATGCGACCGCGACCTGGACGAGCTGATCGTGCAGCACTACACGGAGCTGACCACGGCCATCCGCACCTACCAGAGCATCACCGAGCGCATCACCAACTCCCGCAACAAGATCAAGCAGGTGCCGGCCCTCAGGGTCCTCTTTGGCATGTGGGACATGGATTTGTGGAGTTTATTTATATTGTGTCTTGATTTGGAAAGCCAGGTGTCTGCTAAGGGAGGCAGGAGCCTGCCCTGAAATGGAGAATGTAAACCTCCTCCCTCTGAATTGTTATAATTTTGAAATTAAGAGGCTCTTTCTCCTCTCTTGGGAGCAGGAATAAGAGTTTACTAGGAAAATTAAAATACAAATAAAATAGTACCAAAAAATCTGACAGAGTCAGAAATTACCTGACACCATGTGGGTCAGGGTATTGGTGGCAATCTGTCTTGGTTTGACCAGACAGGTGTCTGCTAAGGAAGGCAGTCTCCCCAGAAATGGAAAATGTAAATCCCCTCCCTATGAATTACTAAGATTTTGAAATTAAGGGGCTCTCAGGCAGAGAGATGGGAATAGGAATAACAGTTCTTTATTAGGAAAATTAAAAATACAAATGCAATGGTACAAACAAACCAACCCAGTGGCAGAGTGAGAGCAGGAGCTGCCCCCTGTGTGTCAGGGGGTGGCACAGCCCCATCCCATGGGGGCTCAGCCCTCCTGCAGTGCCAGCTGTGGCTCTGCTGCAGCAGGGATCCTGCACAAGGGGGGAGTTTTCCTCTGCAGCTCCAGGGCTGCTGCAGATGGGCCTGGGCTCCCTCTGGCAATGCAGGGCAGCAGAAAGCTGCTCCTCTGGCAATGCAGGGGGCAAAGGCTGCTGTGCTGTGCCAGGCTCAGATTGGATCCAGGTAGGAATGCTTGGCTCCTGCCCTGGGCACAGCATCTCCCCATGGGATGCTGGAATTGGATCAGCCCTGCAGGGACACTCCCTGGCCATGGACAGCAGAGATCTCCTGGAGGGAGGGTTGGCTGTGGGAGAGAGAAAGAAAAAACTGCCCCATGGACAGAGAGAACTGCCCCAGCTCTGACAGATGGGCATAGAACACACACCCCAGCCACATCTTTCAACCTCAGACAGATTGCTGTAGTCATGATATCAGTGATAGTGCCTTGGTTGCTTCACTGTACACAGCAAACAAAGCCATCAAAGAAGTTTTTTCTGTTCAAGAGAGAGGGGGGATTGTGGGAAGTGGATTTGTAGAGAATTCTCAAAGCCTGACAGAGAGCTCACATCTGTGTGTAAACTTTGGGATGAGAAATGCTGAGTTAGAAATGCCCTGGAATGGGACAGACACTGCTGAGAGAGAAATGGAACTGGAAACAAGTTCCAAAGGGTGGCCTTGCAAATAAGACTGGAAACTTTGGGGAAATAGAACTGTGAAAGATGCATTGCAGTGGGAGCCACCAGGGGTAATTTTAGATGATTGGCTTTAAGGCATTTACAGCATGGTGTGGCTAAAGACCAAGAAACACTTATAATGTATTGGAATTAAGAAATCATTGGCTTCTGATTGTGGTGGGGTGAATTATAACATCTGAATTGTCTCACCTTTCACATGAGATTGAAAATGGAATAAAAGTTTTTAATGTGCCTCTCAGTTGCTCCATCTCTGGGTCAGAAAAATGTTTAATCCATCATGTGTCCGCTCCACAGGCTGTGCTTCAGCTGCACATCTCCATTTTTCCTTGCTGCTGTTTTATTGGTGGTTTTGCTACCTGTAACCACCAGTCCAAGGTCCTCTTTTATGCTTTTGTTTTTCGCTCTGTTTTTCCAGCTTCTCATCATCATTTTGAATGGAATGAAAATTGAGTTGGGAAAGTTCTGTTACCACTAAATTCCCACCTGGAGTATTGTGTCCAGTGCTGTTGGAACAGGTCTAGAGGAGGTCCCAGAGCTGCTCCAGGGCTGGAGCTCCTCTTTTCTGGAGCCAGGCTGGGAGAGCTGGGAATGTTCCCCTGGAGCAGGGAAGGCTCCAGGGAGAGCTTCCAGCACATTGCAGGGCCTGCAGGGGCTCCAGGAGAGCTGCAGAGGGACTGGGGCCAAGGCCTGCAGGGACAGCACCCAGGGAATGGCTCCCAGTGCCAGAGGGCAGCCATGGATGTGTGGTGGTGTTCACAGGGGTCCCAGGATGAGGGAAGAAATGAGAATCTTGACTCCATGTTTAGAAGGCTGATTGATTATTTTATGATATATATTATATTAAAAGAAAATTATATATTAAAACTGTACTAAAAGAATAGAAGAAATGATTTCATCAGAAGGCTTGCAAGGAAAGAAGAGAAATGGAATGATAATAAAATCTTGTGACTGACCAGAGAGTCCGGACAGCTGGACTGTGATTGGCCATTAATTAAAAGCAACCAAGCTGGACCAATGAAAAATGCACCTGTTGCATTCCACAGCAGCAGATAACCATTGTTTTTCTTTTCCTCTGAGGCTTCTCAGGAGAAAAATCCCTGGCCAAGGGATTTTTCCAAAAATATCATAGCGACATGGATGGGATCTTGGCAATGAGGAATTCCTGGCTGGGCTGGAATTGCCAGAGCAGCTGGGGCTGCCCCTGATCCCTGCAATAGCCAAGGCCAGGCTGGACACTGGGGACAGTGGCAGGTGTCCCTGCCATGGATGGGATGGAAAGATGATTTTTAAGTTCCCTTCAGCCCCACATCTTGGCAGGACTCTAATTCTAATCTAGGCCTGAATAGCAGTGACTGTCACTGCAGGCCCTTCCAGTCCTTCCCCTGTCCCACGCTGTGTCTCACTGGCAGCATTTTCAGCAGGCTCTCCCTGAGAACAGAAGTTGTTAAAAGTCAAACTGAGAGGTGGATGTGAAGCACAAAGCTCTGCAGTGCCCCTGTTCATTTATTGTCTGGGCATGTTGCTCTCAGGTTTTTGAAGTCTCCAGGGCTGCTGAGCTCACACCTTTCCATCTCATCTTTTCATGTTTTGCTATCTTGGCCTTCAGCCACCTCCTGAATAGTCTGGGTGATTCATCATCTTGCTTTTTGCTCACAGAATATGAATTTTGATGCCATTTCCAAGCTCAGCTGTGTTGTGTGAACGCCCATGAACTCTGTGCCCCCGAATCTTTCTGCATTTTGAGTGCTCACACTTTAGGGTATGGTGCCAGTAAATAACTCTGACACTCGTGGCTGGGGACTTGTTTGAGCTGCTCTGTCCCTGCAGCAGAGCAGAGTTTTTGGGTTCCTGTTTTGCACTTCCTGTGCAGTTTTTGCTGTACCTAAACTTTGCAAAACAGGCACCAGATTATTCTTACTTTAATTTGTTTCCTGGCTCTGTGGCAGTCTCAGCTTAAAACCTTTCCCAGATGTGCTTTAGGAGCAGCAAATTTTTACCCTTGGTGGGTTACATACTGACCCTTCTGGCTTTGAAAATTCATTTAACATTTTCAAAGAAAATGAGAGCATTCTGCTGCTTTCCAAGGGTAAGAGTTCATTCCAGGATTTATGGACGAAGCTCTGCACTCTGAAAGCAGAGATCAATTCCACTAAATTTGAAATCAACTGTAGGCAGTGGCCTGGCTTCACACAGTGTGCAAAGCTTTGCAGAGGTCAGCACAAGCAGAGAGTGCTGTGACCTTTAGGTCCCACCTAGAAGAATGACTGTGAGGGTGAGGGACCTTTTGGTATTTAAGTTTGCTTATTGGTTTTGGTCAATATGTATTGAAGTGGTTTTGACCTGATCTCACAGGAGGCCCCAGATCTGGTTTGTCATCAATCTGTGTTACACTCTGAGGCTTGCTCTTCATGTTCCCCTCTGTGCAAGGTGGGAGGTGTACAAGGGACAGATATTCCAGATCCTTCTGGGGCTCGGAATCTCTGCTGCTCAGAGTGACCCTGAGATGTGTCAGAAAGTCTCTGTTCCCAGCCCAGCAGCTGAAGAAAGAGTCAGGATTCTTCAGTTCTCATTCTCAAGGTTGTTTATTGTTTCTTATCTATAACATTCTTTGGCCTGCTGAGATCTGTCCAGCAGGTCAGACAGAGGCACACTGCCCACCTTGGGGTGGTGTTGTCTTTTTATACTAAAAACTACGTGTGCATTATTTACCATAACTTCCCAATACCTATCACCTGTGTCAGACAGTGAGCTTCTACCTTAAATCAATCCAAAAGTGCCACCATCACCCAGAAGATGGAGGCTAGGAAGAAGAAGGAGGAAGGACGGGGTACACCCAGATTCCTCCATCTTGGGACCCCAAGTCCCCATTCTAAAAACCCCAAAAATCTATTTTTTCACCCCCTGAAAAACTAACTATTATTCTGCTTAAACTCTCTTGACTTGTAATTCTCCATATAAAGGTGGTAATTTGCTCCATGGGTCAAAATCAAAGTCACAGGTGTCCTGGGCTCTGTGCCAGGGTCTCTGGGCCTCCTCGCAGGGGCTTGAGCCATCCAGGATAGCCAGAGGGATGTCCTGAGTTCCAGCATCTGGGGATCTGCTTTTTCTAGTAAATTCTTGTGTGGACTCCTGCTGGGAAAGGTTTAGTTTTGGGTTTAGCTACAGAGTGTTGCCTCTGTAAAACTGAATTATGTAGTAGAACCAATTGGGGCTCCCAAGGGGAGGTGTTTTTTTAAAGATCTGCTGTTCATTCCTTGCCCTGCTCCCAGTACCACCAAGCTGGGGTCTCTGTACAAATCACAGACAGGACAGGACTGCTGGGAACGTGCCTTGAGCTGTTTGATTTTCCAGCACCAGCCTCATTCCATGGCTGTGACAATGGGAAGATGCCCTCAGCTCACATCCCAGGCAGCAGACACAGAACTCAATGTCACAACTCACTTTTACAGTTTTTTCACCAATCCCACAAAGCAAAAGCACATTGACAGGAGTTCCATCCAACCACTGTAAGCACAGGTACCTTTGGTTAAACAATCTGGCTTATTTCAAATCCAATCCCTGCTTGTGAGCCTTAAACACAATGCACAGAGCTCTGTTATTAACTCAGAACTCCCCAGTATCTCACCAGATCAACTTTTCTGCAGCTGAGGGAGTTATTCTAGACGAGCATTAATACACAGACCATTGTTCTGTTTGTCCTTACTTTTCTACTCCTTTTCTACTCCTTACATCATTTTTCTGCTGACCAATCTCATGGCTGCTGCTCAGCTCCAGTCACAGTTCTGCTGTCTCTGAGGCTGCCTTTTGCAGCTTCCCCAAAACCTGATTTTATGGATTCCCATACCCAGATGTGGATGGAGTTGATGATCTTTCTTGCAAGGACAGGAGCAGGAATGTCTGCTGAGATTCCTCCTGGCCCCATGGTTGTTTTGCTGACCTAATTTGGCTCTCTGTAGCTGCAGTCCACTGATGAAGCTGTGCCAGGCCAGTGGAACATTTCCAATTAATGTATTGAACAGGGATTAGATGTGAAATGATCTCAGGGTGTGTTTTAGTTTGCCTCTGCTTTTTAGGACACTCTTCAATGAGGGTTTTTTGTTGGCTGAGGATTTTTCCATACTTCTCTTTTCAGAAGGACATTTTGGAATGCAGCTTAGACATCTCAAACTCTCCTGCCTCTGGACAGAGGCTGTTTTATGGAGCTGTTTTTATTTACCACTGTCCAGTATTGCTCCACTGATTTGTTTTTCACATAGATTTTTTTTTAACTGCCTTCAGGTGAACAAGGTAGGAGAAAGTGCAGCTGAGGTGGGATTTGTGGAGCGCTTTAAAGGCTCATTATTTAAAAATAAATTGAAGGGCTCCTTCTGAGTGTCTCTCTTCATGTGTAATTCAGTGAGAGTTCAGCCTGAGAAAAGGTTGGGCCCCAAGTATTCATGACTTATCACAAAACAAGAGTGGTGTGAAGGCAATGTGTGAAGCTGTGCTGCTAATTGCTTCCACATTTTAGTATGGATTGTTGATTTGCATTAAGCAGGAAAAGCTAGGTTACACTGACCTTACCAGGGAGAATCTAAAAGCAGGGAATGCTGTGAGTTCAGAGAATGGAGAAGGAAAACTCTTGGTGTTGCCTAAATGGAGAAAAATTTGACATTTTGCCACTTGGATGATGGCATGAGGCTCAGAACCAAACTGCATGGCAGCACTAAAGGGGTTGGAATGGCTTGATAAATAATGGAAATGCTGATTTGAACTCATACATGTTCTGATTAAAACTTCTCTTCAAAAAAAAAATCCTGGTATTGCTCAAGTTATTGGGAAAATGGTTTTATTCTTAGCTGGTCATGTTTCAGAGAAAAAATACCAAACTTGAAGAAAGGAGGAGACTGCCAAAAGATTTAATAGGCAGATGGAAAATGTTTGCAGCAGGAAAATTAGTGGTGGCTTATTTGCTTCCATAGAAAATTAGATTCTTGCTGTTTGCCAAAATACCGAATTGATTTTTGGGAAATGGCTTTGGTTGTGGCTGGGTTTCATTGGATTGTGGTACTTCAGCTAAATTTTCACATTAAAGAACATTTCACTATGAGACAAGTTCAGTTTTTAGGTCTGTAAAGTTCTCCTCAGCCAAGGCAGCACGAAGAAAATCAGATTTCCCTTTACCCTGGTGATATTTTTGGAATTCCTAATAGAGTAAATTTGGAATTCCCAATAAAACCAAAGTGGGGAAGGGCTCAGTTGCAGGGCCAGATGCCATTAACCCTTGCTGTGCTGCTGCAGGTGAAGGAGAACCTGCTGTCCTGCAAGATGCTGCTGCACTGCAAACGGGACGAGCTGCGCAAGCTGTGGATCGAGGGCATCGAGCACAAGCACGTCCTGAACCTCCTGGATGAGATTGAGAACATCAAGCAGGTCCCTCAGAAGCTGGAGCAGTGCATGGCCAGCAAGCGCTACCTCAACGCCACCGACATGCTGGTACTCCTTTTTTGTCACCCTGTTTTGGCCCCTCCTTTTTGGCCCCCCTTTTTGTCCCACCTCCTTCCCCTTTTTTGTCCCTCCCTTTTTGTCCCACTTCCTTCCCCTTTTTTGTCCCTCCCTTTTTTGTCCCCCCTCCATTCCCTTTTTGCTCCCTTTCCATCCCCTTTTTGGTCCCCCCATTTTTGTCCCCCTTTCTGGGCCCCCCTTTTTTTGCCCCCCCATCCCCTTTTTGTCCCCTTTCCATCCCCTTTTTGTCCCCTTTCCATCCCCTTTTTGTCCCCTTTCCATCCCCTTTTTGGTCCCTCCCTTTTGACCCCCCCCCCCACCATCCCCCTTTTGTCCTCTCCTTTTTGTCCTCCCCTTTTCATCCCCTTTTTTCTCCCCCCTTTTTGGCCCCACCTTTTTGTCCCCCCTCCATCCCCTTTCTGCCCCCTTTCCATCCCCTTTTTGGTCCCCCCTTTTTTGTCCCTCTTTCTTTCTCCCCCTTTCTGGGCCCCCCTTTTTTGCCCCCCCCCATCCACTTTTTTTTGCCTCCCCCCCATCCCCTTTTTGCCCCCTTTCCATCCCATTTTGCCCCTTTTTTATCCCCCCTCCACCCCCTTTTTGCTCCCTTTCCATCCTCTTTTTGGTCCCCCTTTTTGCCCACTTTCCACGCCCTTTATGTCCCTTTATTGTCCCCTTTCCATCCCCTTTTTGCTCCCTTTCCATTCCCTTTTTGGCCCTTCCCTTTTGAACCCTCCCCCATCCCCCTTTTGTCCTCTCCTTTTTGTCCTCCCCTTTTTGTCCCCTTTCCATCCCCTTTTTGGTCCCCCCTTTTTTGTCCCTCTTTCTGGGCCCCCCTTTCTGGTCCCCCCCTTTTTTGCCCCCCCATCCCCTTTTCTTGCCCTCCTCCCATTTTTGCCCCCCTTTCCATCCCCTTTTTTGTCCCCTTTCCATCCCCATTTTGCCCCTTTTTTGTCCCCTTTCCATCCCCATTTTGCCCCTTTTTTGTCCCCTTTCCATCCCCATTTTGCCCCTTTTTTTGTCCCCTTTCCATCCACTTTTTGCCCCATTTCCATCCCCTTTTTGTCCCCTTTCCATCCCCATTTTGCCCCTTTTTTTGTCCCCTTTCCATCCACTTTTTGCCCCATTTCCATCCACTTTTTGCCCTATTTCCATCCCCTTTTTTCCTCTTTTCCATCTCCCTTTTGCCCCTTTTTTATCCCCCCTTTCCATCCTCTTTTTGCCCCCTTTCCATCCCCTTTTTGGTCCCTTTCCATCCCCTTTTTGGCCCCTCCCTTTTGACCCCCCCCATCCCCCTTTTGTCCTCTCCTGTTTGTCCCCCCTCCACCCCCTTTTTGCCCCCCCCCCTTTTTGCCCCCTTTCCATCTCCTTTTTTCCTCTTTTCCATTCCCCTTTTGCCCCTTTTTTATCCCCTCTCCACCCCCTTTTTGCTCCCTTTCCATCCCCTTTTTGGCCCCCCTTTTTACCCACTTTCCACCCCCTTTATGTCCCTTTATTGTCCCCTTTCCATCCCCTTTTTTGCCCCTTTTTTTGTCCCCTTTCCGTCTCCTTTTTTGCCCCCTTTCCATCCCCTTTTCCCTCCCATCTCCTTCTTTTGCAGTCTCATACTTCAAAATTAATTTTCCAGACCCCTGCCTGGATCATCACCTTTCTTAAAATCTCACCAATTATTTAAAACTCTTTTTTTATAATAGAAGGAACTGTTCTGTGTCCTCTTTCACCCCCAGAATGCACTCACAACTTTGGGCATTATTCACTGGGGAGGTTCTTGCACAATTTAGGTGGATTTGCCTCATTGTCTGCATGAGAGGACAAAGCCTTAAGGTTTAGGTTGGGCATGAGGAAGAATTTCTTCATAGAAAGGGTGATCAGAGGTGGGGATGAACTGCCAGGAGGGGTTTGGAGTCCTGGATGTGGCACTCAGTGGGGATTTGCCATAGGTTGGATTTGACCATCTCAGACATCTTTTCCAACCTAATTTGATTTGTGACTTTGTGATTCTTTTCCCATGGCTCTTGAGCCTTTCTGCTTACTTCCAGCTGCTGGTTAAGCTCTTTTTCTCCCTTCCTTCAAGTGTTTTTTCTCTTCAGTTCCATCTCTTTTAGTAGCTTGCCTTACAGTTCCAGTCTTGTCCAGTACAGTAAAATCAGGGTGCCCCCAATGAAGGAGTGATTGGCATCTGACTCCAGTGATTCAGAAAGCTGAGCAATTGCTTTATTAAAATTATATTACATTATACTTCACTACATTAAAGAGATGCTATACTACAAAGAAAACTTGTGACTGTCTCCTGACAACCAGGACACAGCTTTGAGTGATTGGCCAAGGAAACAAAACAATCCTCAGCAGAATCTAATTAATAAATCACTTCAGGTAAACAATCTTCCTGACACATTCCACATGTGCAAAACAACAGGAGCAGGGAATAGAGATAATAATTGTTTTTCTCTTTTTCTCTCTGTGCTTCTCCAGGAAAAACTTTGAGAGAGAGAATTATGTCTCTCTGTTCAGAGAATGTGAATGCCACAGTCCAGGAGTTTTCCTGGACTCCTCTAATAACAATCTTTCTTTTTCTAAACTTAACAAGCCCATTTCCTCCAGTCTTTCCTTGTCTGGAACTATCTTTAGGAATTAAAAACAAGAGAGTTGATTTTTCTCTTCTCAATCCTGACATGTGGAGTGCTCTGTCCAGTTCTGGCCTCTCCAGTAAAGACAGGTGGAGTTACTGGGTCCAGGCCAGTGGGGGATTACAGGGATGGTTAAGGAGCATCTCACACATGGGGAGAGGCTGAGACAATCCTCAGGGAGATGTTTTTGATGGTTATTATTATTTCATGGGAAGGTGCAAAGAAAACAGGGCCAGACTCTCCTTTATGGTGCCCAGGGGTGGGAGAAGAGGAATGGGCACAGCCTGAAACACCAGGAATGGTTTGACCCTAAACCAGCCCTTTTAAAATGTAGGGATGGTTGAAAACTTGAACAAGTTCAAGTTTTATAGACCCAGAGAGGTTTTGGAGTCTCCCTGTGTGGAAAATTTCCAAATCCAGGCTGGCCATGGCTCTAGGTGCCCATGCTTGGGCAGGGAAATGGATTTGATATTCTCCAGAGGTCCTTTCCATCCTAAACCACAAAAAGTAGAGGCAAAGGTGCTATCCTTTAAACCAGCTCTTTTTTACTGTGGGGATGGTTGAAAACTTGAACAAGTTCAAGCTTTATAGACCCAGAGAGGTTTTGGAGTCTCCCTGTGTGGAAAATTTCCAAATCCAGGCTGGCCATGGCTCTAGGTGCCCGTGCTTGGGCAGGGAAATGGATTTGATATTTTCCAGAGGTCCTTTCCATCCTAAACCACAAAAAGTAGAGGCAAAGGTGCCACCTCTGTTTCTTATTCCTCTTTGCCAGACAGTGTCTTTAAGACCATCTTTTCATTGCCTTATTTTGTTGGTTTTTTCCCCTTCACTGCCCTTTGTTGTCTCTCTTAGCTGTGCCTCTTCACTTCTTTTTAATAAGTCATTACCCAACAAGAGAAAGAGCTGGAAATTGTCACCCTGAGCTTCAATTTCCTCCTTTTTGCTTTATATTTCATCATAAACATGACTTTGTAAACCTTACCTTGTTCCCTGTGCTGGATTTCCCACAGCTGGACGCCACTCCCGTCCCATGGCCTGTGGAACCCACCTGGTTTTTGTGTCTGCTTTCACTCTGCCATCACCTTCCTTTTGTTTTTCTGTTCCTTCTCTTCTCCTGAGCCAGCCCTGCTGCAGTCACAGGATCCTGGAATGGTTTGGGTTGGAAAGGACCTGAAATCCCCTCCAGTGCCACCCCTGCCATGGCAGGGACACCTCCCACTGTCCCAGGCTGCTCCAAGCCCTGTCCAGCCTGGCCTTGAGCAGCTCCAGAAATGGGAGAATCAAAGTGTGGTGTTTGCCTGATATTTTCAATTGGCAGATGTGAAAAAGGAGGTGGAAATTAAAGGTGTCCAGTGTAGGTACAAAAACATGATACTCACAGTTGCCACCAGTATGGATTGAAATGTTGGAGCTTTTTTCACCAGTTTGTTTGGTTTGGTTGTTTTTGTGTGTTTTTTTTTTTTTTTTTTTTGTTTGTTTTTTTGTTGGGGTTTTTTTTGTTTTGTTTTGTTTTTGGGGGATTTTTTGTTTTGGTTTTTTTTTTCTTTTCTTTTTTTTTTTGAGGGTTCCTTTTTGATTTAAAAATATTCTTTTCAAAATGCCAGACCAAGTAATCTATTCCCTATTTGAAATCCGTGTTAGGAAATGTAAAAAGAAAAATAACCTTGCTTAAGATTTCTCATCCATTATGCTTTAGAAATGGTTTTCAACCTGTGGATTTGCTCTTTCCTGGTTTGCAATATTTTGTATACGGTTATTTTAAATATAAACACTTCTGTGTATATAAATATGTGTGCTTGGGTAAAGTTGCCTGTGGCTATGAGGGAGAGACAGCATTAGATCTCTCTGATTTATGGACTTCTGCAGCATTTCTGCTGCTGCTCTGTTTGCTTGTTTTTTGTTTTCAGCATAGCAAATATTTTCTAATAAATCAAATAGTAATGATATCAAAAGCAGCTGTTAGTCCATGAGCTTTTTTGAATAGATATCAAGGAATGCAGAGAAACCTCAAGTGGAAATTGAACACTCAATTTCAGCCACTCATTGACACTTGCAATTCTCATTTGAAGACAAATGTGCCTGTATAAAGAAACAGTAATTCACCTGCATTTGGAGCTTTTCCCTGGCCAAAAATCACTGCAGGCTCATTGGCTTTTGCCATCTTGTGTTAACAGAGCTGTGATGTTGTAATCACTCACTGGTTGGGGATAATTCCCTTCTCCTTTGATATGATAGGAACATTATGTAAAATCATTGTTGATCTGTCAGGGAGGCCCGGTGTCCATAGATCTGCCTGTCCTTTGGTTTCATCCCTCAAGGTAAACAGCTGCTGGTGGCTCAGGAGAAGCCCAAAGTGCTCTGAGCAGGAGTTTGCAGCCCTCCCCCTGCACTTGCAGCCCTGATTGATGCTGTTCCTGTAGCCCTGTGATCCATGCAGTCAGAATCAGACCTTTGCATCATTCCAGCCTGCTGCATCCCATCCCTGCAGCCTGCTCTTTGTATTCCACTCACATTAATTGAAGTAATTTTGCCACTGAAGCGTGTTTCAAACCTCTGCATTTAAATTGAAATTTTAATTCCCTTATTGTTTGGAAAAGAAGGCTGAGGATGGCTTGTTACAGGTTTCATTATCACTCAAAACTCTCCAGCTGCTGGTTCTAATGTGCAGTGACTGAGTAATGCAGGCAAGGATTGTTAATAAAAGACTGGCAGCTTTTCCCAGTTGGATAAACACAATGCAGAGGTACTTTGTGACAGCTTACATTTGTATGAAGTTAATTTTTTTTTTTTAAGTGACAGCTTTTTTTCCTTTCTGATTCTGTATCCAGCCAGAGCAGCACACCAATATCAGGTGTTCCTGTTGTGTGTTCCTCCAGCATCTTGATAATTCCAGGAGCACAGGCTGTAGGATCAGGTTTGCTGTCCTATAATTGCACATTACAGGGTGTCTAAAAGAACCCATTTCCAGCATCCTTTGAATTGTGAAGCTTTGGAGAATTTGGGAATGTCTGGAACAGATAAAATGCCTGTTGGAGCTGGAATGCATTTTAGTTATTTTCCATTTCTTTATGTGCCTTTTTGATAGAGTGAGTTTGTACATTTGCCTGAAATGGAGCTGGTTTTTCACACACTGAATTACTGACAGCAATATTCACTTTTATGGGGCACTTCACTGCACGTGCAGCCATTTGTGGGTGGTTTTTGTTTCATGTAAAACAAGAAAAGGGTTCAGGGGGGACCTCCTGGCTGTGCACAAGTCCCTGCCAGGAGGGGACAGCTGGGGGGATCGGGGACAGGAGCAGAGGGAATGGCCTCAGGCTGGGCCAGGGGAGCCTCAGGGGGGATTTTGGGGAGAGTTTCTTCATGGAAAGGGCTGTGGTGATGGAGTCCCCATCCCTGGAAGGATTTAAAGCCATGTGCATGTGGCACTTGGGGACATGGACCAATGGTGGCCTTGGCAGTGCTGGGAATGGTTGGACTTGATGATCTGAGGGCTCTTTCCCAAGCGAAACCATTCCATAATTCTGTGATCTGTCACTGTGGGGGAATTCTGAGCCAGGAGGAGCTTCCTAAGGACAGTCTCCAGGGAGGGCAGCTGAGCAGGGGCCAGGGACACTGATGTCACATCAGGGACACTGATGTCACTTCCCTGGGAGCCTGAGCTTGGCTGCTGAGTGAGGAATCCAAGTTCTTGCAGAGGAGAGGTTCTGGGAGTGCTCCACAGCACCAGGAGCCTGAGCAGAGATCAGCAGTGGCCAGGACAGGAGATTGACCCTTGCAGGAAAGAGTTTCATGTCCAATCTCCCCAGCACTGGGCTGTGCTCTGCATAGCAATTAATAAATTAATTAGCTCAGATCATGGAGATCTGTGCTGTTACTTTAATTCTTCTGATTCCACTGTTGACTCATGAGGTCCCCATAGGAAAAACTTAATATTTGCCATTTGTTTCTCTTATTTAAGAGCTGAAATGCTGCAAACAGTGAAGAAATATTGTTGAATAAAGCAAGTTAAGGTCATGTCATTAAATAAAAACTCTTTAGGCTGCTTTGGTTTTGTGTCTGGATTTGCCCTTGTGGCAGGTAATGAACACTGAAACTGCAGAAATCTGTCCATGGGATAAGAGGGAGGATCATTGCTATTTCCACCTGATTTTTTTATTAGGAAGACAAAAAGGAGGAATGAAGGTGGGAAGAAGGAAGGATGGAGCTTTTTGATTATTCTTCACTTCACTTCCCCACCCTTGTGTTCCAGAGTGAGGAATTGGTGTTTTTCTCATGGGCTCATCCTTCTCCTGTGTCTTCTTGCCAGGAAATAAAAAGCTGTCAGTATTTTGTTTCTCCAGAAGCAGGGAATGTTCCAGCACCTACTCTTCTTTCTTTTCCAATGTTAAAGCCTTAAACTTCAGGTTTTTAATGTGAGGAAAATAATAATATGATGTGAATAATGGCAGGAGGATATTTTGGAGCTGATCACTTTCACCCTGCGCATTTGGCGTTTTACAAAAAAAGTGGGTTTGTGTTTTTAAAGGCAGGACTTTACAGCACAGCTGAGTGATTGGGTGACAACAGGGGCAGAACAGGAAGGGCTGGTAATAAGTGGAAATGTTGTGCAGAAATCATGGAATTCCAGAATGGTTTGGGTTGGAAGGGACCTCAAATCCCATCCCATCCGTGGCAGGGACACCTCCCCCTGTCCCAGGCTGCTCCAGCCCCAGTGCCCAGCCTGGCCTTGGCCATTGCAGGGATCAGGGGCAGCCCCAGCTGCTCTGGGAATCCCTTCCCAAAATCCCACCCCAGTCTCCCTCTCCAGGGAATTCCCTCCATTCCCAGCTCTCCCAGCCTGGGATTGGATCCATCCCCACCCCGACTCCTCTCTAGGAAGGAATTTTGGGATCTGGGGGCTTCACTGGGAACCTCAGGACTCCAGGAAGGGTCTCCCTTCCCTTTTCCATCCCCAACTTCCATAAAAATCCCTCGGGATGGATTCTGAGTGTCCCAAATCCCAGAATCCCAGAATGGTTTGGGTGGGAAGGTGTCATGGAATGCAGGGAAACTCGAGCTCTCAATATGAGGGATCAGCAAGCTTCGTTTATTGATTAGAGCACCAGATATTCATTTACAGCAGTAATAAGCTCATGAATATTCTGTAATCCAAAAAGTCTATTGGCCACCCCACAACATCAGCTCTTCCCCATTCCTCAGAGGCTACGTCTCTCTTTTCTCATGTCTCTTTCACTACTTGTTATCGTACTACAGCTGTGCCCAAGGACACAGTGGTTTTGCGGGTGCAAAAATTTAAATTAGCTGGGTCCAGTACTTGTCCAGTCTTTAGTAGCCAATATTCCAACAGGAAGGGACCTCAAAGCTCATTCCAGGGACACCTCCTCTGTCCCAGGCTACTCCAGTCCTTCCTTGGCCATTGCAGGGGTGCAGGGGCAGCCCCAGCTGCTCTGGGAAACAAAGGAAGGTGGCACAGGAAAAGGAGATAGAGGAGAAATTAATCAGGGCAGAGACATCCTGGAGAACAGTGAGGACAAGGAGCCCCACTTGCTGTGGGGAGTCCAACAAGGGCTTTAAAATATTGAAATGGTTTTGTTCTGTGTGCAAAATATTTACTCATCCCATAATGAGCATCTCATTCCAGAGCAGCTGGGGCTGCCCCTGCATCCCTGCCATGTCCAAGGCCAGGCTGGAGCAGCTGGGAGGTGTCCCTGCCATGGATGAGGTTTAACAGCCCAAATTCTGATCCTGTGTCCTCCTCAACAACCTCCTCTGCACTCCACGTTAATCCTCTGGAAAATCCTCTGGAGTGCCAACACCTCTTTCCAAAACTGGCTGTTTGTAGCTCTGGGCATGGCTGAGATGTAAAAATCTCATTTTTATTACCTGACTGCAGCTGCCACCGGTGGCTGTCCTCAGGATGGCACAAGGAGAGCCTTTCAATTAAAAATGCCTTGTAGTGAGCAGAGTTCTTACACCCTAAGTAGCCTGGAATAATGAAATAAATAAAAAATAACAATGCAGTTCTCAGCCTGCATTTTATTTACTGCCTGCCTTTCAGCTGGAACAAGGAAAATCAATAAAAACACTTTAATTTTGTTTCTGCATTCCTTAGCGCAGCTCTGGGATTCAGATGCTGCTGTGGAAGAGTTTTATATTTTGGAATTAAGTGGAAATAAGAGAGCTGGGTTTGTTTGGGATGCTGTAGAAATGAAAGCTATTTAAATTTACCTATAAAAACCCAGACCATCCTGGGTTTTTATTGGTAAATTTAAATTTGGGCTCTGCTTGAAATTCTCTTTTGAGATGTGAGAGCTCTCTCACTCATTTCATGTGAGGTTTCTGTTCATTGTTAATGATTGGCAAATCTGATTTCTTAAGGTGAGGGACAGGTGAGGAAGAGAAACCTTGGTTTGTTGTTAATTTTATTAATTCCATGTGTGCCTGGAATACGTTCTGGTGATTCCAAAAACATGGAAATCATGGGCTTTGTGTGTCTGAAAGGTCTGGGGCCACACAAGGAGGATTTGAGTTGAGTTTGATAGAATATTGATAAGTTCTTTATGCAGAAGGATTTGGGGTGTTATTCTTAGATCACTTTTCACCTCTCTTCTGTAATTTTTTCCTGTTTTTTCCTTAAGTTTAATAATTTTTAAAAATATTGAATACATTTATTTTTTAATTTAATTTTTTCCTTAATTACTGCTTTGATTTTTTAAAATAAACTTTAGGCTAGTTTTAAACACATGAGAACATGGAATTTCCCTTAAAAACACTTTATTTTTTTTTTCCATAGTGATCAATGACTTGCTCTCACTTATTTCCTGCTGTAATTTGCATTATCAGAGCAGCCTCTTGCATGAAGTTTTAGTACCTAAAGCTGATTTACATGGCCATGTGCTTGACCCCAGCTCTCCTCAGGGCCTCTCCAGAGCATCACCAGGGGGCTCTTGGCACTGCTAATAACAACCCTTCATTTCAGCTGCTAAAAGCTTATTTAATAACAAATTTAATAAGAAATCAGGCTGTGATGGAGGTGGAACAGAGCTGGAATACAGAGGATGCTTTTGCAGCAATCACTGGGCTGTCCAGGAATTCTTTTTTAAACTCTGGCATGTAAGAGAGAATTTTATCCCAAATAAAACATTGCAGCAACACCATGAAAAAAAATTGTTGAAGGGTTATGAGACACTATAAAATAATCCAGATTGAATAAATCTGGAGAAATAAATCTGATTGAACTGCTTTGAAAATGCAGCTTTAAAGCTGGCAGAAAGGTGTAATAAATGCAGTTTTCACTAAAGCATTTCTGAAACATTTGGGATGAAAATGGAAATGAGAAGTGAAAGGAAAAAGTCTTGGGTAATTCTGTCATGCCAGCAGATAATTCTGCCATTTCCTGGAAGCTGTTTGTCCATGTTGGGGGAGAAATTGCAGAATTTGTGTTCAGGTCCAAGTGAGCAGTTGGAGAAACCTCTTGTTTTTAGCCCCTCTCTTCCTTGAGCTCCACTTTTGGTTCCAGCACTTTGTGGCTAGAAAGACATTGATGAATTACAGGAGTGGAGGAGGAAGGAGAATGATTGATGGGTGACTGAGGCAAATGCACAAGAATTAAATTCCTCTAGCTGGAGGAAAGGACAGCAAGTGAGGAACATAATTTTATAAATATTTAAAAGTTGGCAGAGGGAAAACAGTGTTTGGTCATTGCCATTGGATCACTTCAGAGAAATAAAAGCTGTTTGTCCTTTGTGTTAAGGTGTTTCAGCCAGCTTTGCCCAAAATAACCCTTTTACTTTTGTCTGTATATTTTTTTTTCTCTCCTTCCCCCCTCAGATCAGTTTGCTTGTCCCAGGATGAGCTGTTTTCCTGCAAACTGAGCCCTTTTTGTGTGTGTGTGTAGCTCAGAACTTTCCAAAGTGATTTTCCAACCCTCTCAGCTTCAGTCATCTGTGTCTCCCCCTTTTTGTGCTTCATTTGCTCACAAATCCTTTCATGCTATTTGTTTCTATAATTTAAGAGCTGAAATGCTGTAAACAGTGAAGAAATATTGTTGAATAAAGCAAGTTAAGGTCAGTTAAGGAGAGGCAGTTCAGCTCTTCCCAAAATATTGCAAAGGAACCATAATCCTAATTTATAGCCCCTTCTTTGCTTTTTGCTTGTTGAGTCTTACAAGATTTTGAAAGGTGAACAAAACTGGGAGCAATTTCTTCCCTGACCTGAATTTCCACCTAGTGCTGTCCATCAGCTCCTCACTAATCCTCATCCCCTGGGTTCCTTTGCTCCTTTTCCTGTTTGTAGGAATATCAGGAATTTTCAGGAATATCATCACTGACCTCTGGTGCTTTTCCTGTTTTATTTTACCTGAAGACTCTGTGCTTTAGGATCACCAGGGTGGTTTTTAAGTTCAGGGTCATCTTAATAATTCCTATTCACTGATCTGTTTTGATGCCACCTCACACTGTGCTGTGACAATTTGGTAGGAGACAATTCCTAACCCTTGAATTTATTTTTTTTTTTTAAGTTTTCCTTGTATCCCATTATTTGGCTGGCCCATCCTCAAAGGCCATCACATTTCAGCTTCATCCTGATTCACCTTGCAACCAAAATACTGCAGCAAATCTACAGATGAAACACAGCCTTGAGAAAACTTGATAGCCTTGATAAAACTTGTGTCAAGGTTGGAATTAAAAGCTATTAAATCCAAAAGATATATCCCAAAGATACTGGAATTTAAAACCATTATATCCAAAAGATATTGGAATTGAAAACACAGCCTTGATAAAACTTGTCAAGGTTGGCATTAAAAGATAGAAATGCAATTTAAAGCAGGTTTAATCATGTGCTTGGTAAGTGTTGCCAGCAGTGGAAGCTGCAGGTGTTTCACAAGCTTTTGGTTTTTGGAATTCTGTGATTCCAACCATTCTGTGATTCCCTGCATTGTCCATCAAAAATGTGGGAATTTTGCAGCCTGAAATTCAGGAGCTCCTTCCTTATTTTATTGCTTATAAACTTAGGAGTCATTTAGAGGTTTGAGGTGGGTAAAAACAGAGAACACAAACAAACCCTGCTGAAGTAAACATGTTCTCACTGCTCTCCAGGTACAACTCATGTCCAACAGCTTTATTTATTCCCCTCCCTTTTCTCAAGGTATTTTTCCATGGCTTTTGCTCAATCTGTCACACTCCTGTGCCAGGCAGTGGGTGGCACAGGGATTGGGTGGCACCTGGGAGTGTTTCTTGCTACTGTTTTGCCTCTCTCAGTGTTGGATTAGTCCCTTTTCTGACCCAGAAATGGGGCAGCTGAGAGGCATTTTAAAAACTTCTATTCCATTTTCAGTCTCATGTGAAGGGTGAGACAATTCAGATGTTATAATTCGCCCCATCACAATCAGAAGCCAATTATTTCTTAATTACAAGACATTATAAGTGTTTCTTGGTCTATCATCTTGCTGTAAATGCTTTAAATGCCAATAATCTAAAATTACCCCTGGTGGCTCCCACTGCAATGCATCTTTCACAGTTCTATTTCTCCAAAGTTTCCAGTCTTATTTGCAAGGCCACCCTTTGGAACTTGTTTCCAGTTCCATTTCTCTCTCAGCAGTGTCTGTCCCATTCCAGGGCATTTCTAACTCAGCATTTCTCATCCCAAAGTTTGCCCACAGATGTGAGCTCTCTGTCAGGCTTTGAGAATTCTCTACAAATCCACTTCCCACATTTCCCCTCTCTCTTGAAGGGAAAAAACTTTGTTGAAGGCTTTGTTTATTGTTTGCTGTGCACAGTGAAGCACCCAAGGCACCATCACTGATACTGTCACTAGAACAATCACTGTCATTATAACATTAAACTCAGTTTATTTAATAAATTATTTTAGTTGCCCCATCTCTGGGTAACAAAAGGCCTTAATCCAACATCGCAGCACTTTGGTTCACAGGTTTGGGAAGGGACCTTAAATCCATCCAGTGCCAGCCCTGCCATGGACCTTCCACCATCCCAGGCTGCTCCCAGCCCTGTCCAGCCTGGCCTGGGACACTTCCAGGGACCCAGGGGCTGCTCTGGGAGTTCTGTTCCAGGGAAAAGAGGGAATTTGTGGCTGTTGTGGAGTTCTGTTCCAGGGCAGAGAGGGAATTTGTGGCTGTTGTGTCTCTCTGCCCACTGCCAAGTCCCCAAAGCTGCAGGGTGAGGACTTTGCTGTTCCCCAACAGTTTGCAGGCTCGGTCCTTATCTCCTGCAAATGGAATTCAGTGACCTGCTTGTTTAGATCTGCCTACACTTATTTCAGCTGGTTTTTAGTCATTTTCCTTTCCTGTACCTTGTGAAAGTGAGTCCCTTGTAAAAGCAGCAGATCAATTCTCCTTTTAAATGTCAGCATTGTTGTATTCATCAGCGAGGCAGTTGCAACCTTCTGGGTTGTTGCTTATTTATTTACTCTTTTATTCTGAGTGCTCAGCTTTTTCCCTTCTGCCAGACTGTGTTTATGTACAACTTTTTATTTATCTCAAATTATGACCCACCACATTGTTTCCTCTAAACCTTTCTCAGTTCTGTGTTCATGTTTTCATATCTGCTGTCCAAATTCAGAACACACTGGTTTCCCAAACAGAAAGGATTTGGTTTTCTAGTAAAATAATTAATAATTGAGGGAGCAATTCTTCCCTGTGAGGGTTGTGAGGCCCTGGCACAGCTTACCCAGAGAAGCTGTGGATTCCTGATCCCTGGAAGTGTCCCAGGCCAGGCTGGATGAGCTTTGGAGCAACGTGGGACAGTGGAAGGTGTCCCTGCCCGTGGGGACTGGGTGATCTTAATGTCCCTTCCCACCCAAACCATTCCATCATTTTACAATTCTGTCATGATTTTGGTTTTTTTCCCCCTCTCTGAAAAAAAAAATAAATGAGACTTTTCTTTTTTCCTCTCCTCACTTCCAGGCCTGTAGGGGCTCAGCAGAACCCTTGAAGGAATAAACAGATTTCACTGTAAGCAGATTGGGAAACTCTGGCTGAAGTCAGGAAAGAAAGAATTTTGACAAATACCTTGTTAACACTTAGGTTCTTGTTTGTTGTAAAATGCTGAATTAAACCCTTCCAAATTTCCTCTTACACTAAGCAAGTGTTTAGCTGTGTTTTCTTTTTAAGGCAATTAAGCCCTGCTCTAAACTGCCTGTGACCTTTAAACAAGCTGCCTAATGGTGCTGGTGCCATGGTTATTTTTCTATAAACTTGCAATTTTTAGCTTCTACAAAGCACAGCTCTTTTTTCAGCCTTGTTTCATCTCTGTTTCCTAAAGGGTCTTTGCTCATTGTAGGTACTAATAAGTAGAGAGAGATAAGGAGATTTGAACATCAGGAATTGCTATCAGATCATCTAAGCCAAATTCTCTGCTAATCCAGGCCAATATTTTAATTAGCGTTTGACTAAATTACACTTATTGTGTGTTCATGAGCAGCTTTCAATGGGAGAGAGAGCTGAATTCAGGAATTAAAGGAGGTGCTGGTGGGCACTGCCCATTCTTCTGGTACAATTTACTCTTTGTAAAGCAGTTGTTGTTTTTTTTTCCCCACAAGAATAACAACTTGTTTATTGTTGATTCCTTTTCCAGCTGCTCTGTGTTGCTGTGGCTCCTCTCTGCACCCCAGCCCCTGCCAAAAGATTTACCTGGAATTATCTCTTGTGTCCAGCTACTCTAACACAATGCTGAGATCCCCCTGCAGAAAAACAAACAAAAATCATTTTATTTCCATTTAACTGAGCTCTGTGTGTAGAAAGAAGAGGCAGGAATGACCATCAGCTGCTTTTTCTGCAGCCTGGAACCACTTTAGTCCTTCTGTACATCTCATTTCCAGGTTTTCTGGGGCTGCTTTCCCTCATCAGTGTTAACTGGACTCTTGCAGGATAACTCTTCCTCTCTCTGTCCAATTCCACATCTTTTAGTGCTTTTGGATTCTGCCAGCAGCTGCTGGGAGTGTTAAAAACCAGGGAAAGCTGTTTGGCATCTCTTGCATAATCCAGATTTTGGTGTGTTAGGAGCTGAGTGGGGCCATAAAGTCAAAAAAGTTGCATGTTAAGTTCCACTGTTGATCTGCCTTTAGTGTGTATTTAATTTTGTGCATTTTTTATTGATGTTTTTGCTTCCTTTTGGTCACTTATGCTGCTCTGGGCTGGTTTATCCAGCACACAAAGGTTTTAATCTCATATTTTTTATTCTGGAGTGTAATCTTGGGTGCTGCTTTGTTGCCAGGACCTAAATCATCTTTCTGTAAACCAAACTGCAGAAAGGAAAAATGTTTGGTTTGGTTTTTAGCATAATATTTCTATTGCCATCTAAACCAACTGGAGACCTTCCATTGACTTCCATGAACATGAATATAATAAATGGTTGAATATTCAATTTTATTTTTTTTAAGATGTTCTTGAGAGCTGTATTTTGGCCTTAATATTTTTGGTGAGCAATGAACTGGCAAGACAAAAACAGAGCTGAGTGGAAAGTTTAAATTCTCATTCTTTGTGTTTCACAGAAAACTTTTCCTGGGTGTCTTGGATTTTTTAAAATGTCACTTTGCTCTGGATTTCTCTTCTTTTCTGGCTGCTTTTTCATCTCTCAGTTTCTCAGTATGACAAATATTTAAAATACGATAAATTGCTCCTCCTCCTTGCTCTGGTGGGATTTTTGGCCCAGCTCCCACGGCACTTACAGCTCCCCTGAAGCAACTGGGGTGGATTCAAGTGCCTTTGGGATGGGGAAATTTGGGGGAAAAAGCTCCACCTGCCAAAGGAAGAGGAGAAGAATTCACATTTCCATTTCTGCCTGAGTTTCCCATGTGGTGTCTGCTGAGCTCCTCCACTCATGTGAGCTCTCCCACCTCCTCTGGGGAGAAGGAAATTGGGTTTTTCCTTCATTTTTGGGGTGGTTTTATGGTGTGTGATGGCCAAACTTCCCTAACTGTTCCCAGATGGATACTGGGAAGGAAGAGGATGGACAGTGTAGTGTGGCAAGTGAGGAGATTTAAAAATTAATATAAAAAGCTTGGTTGTCCCATGGATATCCCAGTTTTTTTCTGGGCTTGGAGGCCAGCAAAGGAACACTCTGGTGATGGATGTTCTTTCAGCAGAGTTCCTTTGGAATTGGGAAATTTGGGGAATAATCCCCACCTGTCAAAGGAAGAAGAGAGGAATTCACATTTCCACTTCTGCCTGAGTTTCCCACATGGTTTCTGCTGAGCTCCTCCACTCGTGTGAGCTCTGCCACGTCCTCTGGGGAGAAGGAAATTGGGTTTTTCCATCATTTTTGGGGTGGTTTTATGATGTGTGATGTTCCCAAATGGATATGGGAAAGAAAGAGGATGGACAGTGTAGTGTGGCGAGTGAGGAGATTTAAAAATTAATTAAAAAAGCTTGGCTGTCCCATGGATATTCCAGTTTGTTTCTGGGCTTGGAGGCCAGCAAAGGAACACTCTGGTGATGGATGTTCTTTCAGCAGAGTGCCTTTGGAATGGGGAAATTTGGGGAGTAATACCAAAGGAAGAAGAGAGGAATTAAACATTTCCGTTTCTGCCTGAGTTTCCCACATGGTCTCTGCTGAGCTCCTCCACTCATGTGAGCTCTGCCACGTCCTCTGGGGAGAAGGAAATTGGGTTTTTCCATCATTTTTGGGCTGGTTTTATGGTGTGTGATGGCCAAACTTCCCTAACTGTTCCCAGATGGATACTGGGAAGGAAGAGGCTGGACAGTGTAGTGTGGCAAGTGAGGAGATTTAAAAATTAATATAAAAAGCTTGGTTGTCCCATGGATATCCCAGTTTTTTGCTTGCCTTGGAGGCCAGCAAAGGAACACTCTGGTGATGGATGTTCTTTCAGCAGAGTTTCTTTGGAATTGGGAAATTTGGGGAATAATCCCCAGCTGTCAAAGGAAGAGGAGAGGAATGAACATTTCTATTTCTGCCTGAGTTTCCCACATGGTCTCTGCTGAGCTCCTCCACTCGTGTGAGCTCTGCCACGTCCTCTGGGGAGGAGGAAATTGGGTTTTTCCATCATTTTTGGGGTGGTTTTATGATGTGTGACGTTCCCAGATGGATATGGGAAAGAAAGAGGATGGACAGTGTGGTGTGGCAATTGAGGAGATTTAAAAATTAATATAGAAAGCTTGTTTGTCCCATGGATATTCCAAGTTTTCCTGGGCTTGGAGGCCAGCAAAGGAATCCTCTGGTGATGGATGTTCTTTTAGCAGAGTGCCTTTGGAATGGGGAAATTTGGGGAATAATACCAAAGGAAGAAGAGAAGAATTCACATTTCCATTTCTGCCTGAGTTTCCCATGTGGTGTCTGCTGAGCTCCTCCACTCATGTGAGCTCTGCCACCTCCTCTGGAGACAATGACATTGGGTTTTTCCATCATTTTTGGGGTGGTTTTATGGTGTGTGATGGACAAACTTTCCCAACTATTCCCAGATGGATACTGGGGAGGAAGAGGATGGGCAGTGAGGAGATTAAATAATTAAGTTTAAAAGCCTGGCTGTCCCATGGATATTCCATTTTTTCTGGGCTTGGAGGCCAGCAAAGAAATACTCTGGTGATGGATGTTCTTTCAGTAGGGTACCTTTGGGATGGGGAAGTTTGGGGAAATAATCTCCACCTGCCAAAGGAAGAAGAGAAGAATTAACATTTCCATTTCTGCCTGAATTTCCCATGTAGTGTGGGTGAGCTTCTCCACTCATGTGAGCTCTGCCACGTCCTCTGGGGAGAAGGAAATTGGGTTTTTCCATCATTTTTGGGGTGGTTTTATGGTGTGTGATGTTCCCAGATGGATATGGGAAGGAAAGAGGATGGACAGTGTAGTGTGGCAAGGGAGGAGATTTAAAAATTAATATAAAAAGCTTGGCTGTCCCATGGATATTCCAAGTTTTCCTGGGCTTGGAGGCCAGCAAAGGAGCACTCTGGTGATGGATGTTCTTTCAGCAGAGTTAATATTTACTGGTATTGAGGGAGCAGCCCTTGGCTGGGCTGGCTGCTCAGTGTATCTTTGCTTTTAATTTTTAATGTTTGGCTGACAGGTTTGTTCTGAACCCAGATCCTGAAGTGCAAGCAAATGTCTTATTTCACTGACAGCATCCTCAGTTAGTAGGGAATGGGTTTTTAAATTTTATTTTAAACCTCTGCATGCCAAACATGCTCTTTCCAGTTTCTTCCAACACCAGCACTGAGAGTTTGGAAGCTGCAGAGGGATGCCATCATTTATTTATTAGTAACTGGAAATCTCTGTTAAATAGAAAACCAACTGGGAGGGATGCACAGTGAGAGTGTTGCTTTTAGGCACTGATTTGTCATTCCTGGTGGGTTTTGTCTGTGTTTGGGTTTTGTCCACATTTATTTTTAGGACAGAAAAGAAAATTAGGGAATTTCAGTGCCCATGGGATGTCAGCTGGTCATTATTTCAGATATTCACATGGTGTAGCCACAGGACATAGCCCTTGTGCAGACTAAAGGATGAGGTCCCCTAAGCTTTTTCAGTCATGAGTTTAAACAAATTAAATTTAAGCCATTTTCTCCCCATTTGCAGAATTTGGAATAATGGGGTTTTTTGGTGTTTCAGTAATGGAAAGAATAGCAACAATCAAACAGAATTGTCCCTATCTTCTTCTAACACTTTTCTACTTAATAATCCTCTTATTTGGGGATAAACCATGCTTTGATTTATATTTAAGAACTGTGTTTTCACTAACTTGTTTTATACATACTCTTAATATTTGAAGGCTGCACATTAAATCTGAATTATTTGGATGTCTGACCCTTCTATATAATTTATTTGGGAATAGAAATAAAGAAATATTACTTCAAAGTTTTCTGCTTTAGAAGGGTTTTAAGGCTAGAATCATCCTGGGATTCAGACACTCCCCTAATCCAAGAGGAAAATTATTGTATTTGCAGGGTTCCCAGACGAAGGGAGGAATTGTGACGGTGTTCGCAGGGGTCCCAGGATGAGGGAAGAGATGAGGATCTGACTCCATGTTTCAGAAGGCTGATTTATTATTTTATGATATATATTATATTAAAACTACACTAAAAGAATAGAAGAAAGGATTTCATCAGAAGGCTGGCTAAGAATAGAAAAGGAAAGAATGATAACAAAGGTTTGTGGCTCGGACAGAGAGTCTGAGCCAGCTGACTGTGATTGGCCATTAATTAGAAACAACCACATGAGACCAATCCCAGATGCACCTGTTGCATCCCACAGCAGCAGATAACCATTGTTTACATTTTGTTCCTGAGGCCTCTCAGCTTCTCAGGAGGAAAAATCCTAAGGAAAGGATTTTCCAGAAAAGATGTCTGCGACAAGGAATTGTGAATCTGACTCCATGTTCTCAGAAGGCTAATTTATTATTTTATGATACTGTATTATATTAAAGAATGCTATACTAAACTATACTACAGAATACAGAAAGGATACAGACAGAAGGCTGAAAGATAATAATGAAAACTCGTGACTCTCTGCAGAGTCCCGACGCAGCTTGGCCCTGATTGGCCAAAGAGTGAAAACAATTCCCATGAAACCAATGAAACAATCACCTGTTGGATAAACAATCTCCAACCACATTCCAAAGCAGCAAAACACAGCAGAAGCAAATGAGATAATATTGTTTTCCTTTTTCTCTGAGGCTTCTCAGCTTCCCAGGAGAAGAATCCTGGGCGAAGGGATTTTCCAGAAAATAGGACAATGACAGAAAGTTGCAAAACTGAATGAATTGATGGCGAGAGTCGAACGAATGGATGTGTAAAAACTGTCCCCTGTTTTCCCCCCAGGTGTCAGCAGTGGATTCCCTGGAGGGTCCCCTCCTGCAGGTGGAGGGGCTGAGTGACCTGAGGCTGGAGCTGCACAGCAAGAAGATGAACCTGCACCTGGTGCTGATCGACGAGCTGCACCGGCACCTCTACATCCGCTCCACCAACCGCGTGGGGCAGCGCGGCCGGGACCGAGCCCGCCTCGGGTGCGACAGCCTGACCCTCCCCTGCCACCCCTGCCACCCCAAACTGCCTCTCTGCCATGCTGGCTTGGTTTGGAAAGCCAGGGGTCTGCTAAGGAAGGCCTCCTCTAAAATGGAAAATCTGGACCCACTCCCTCTGAATTGTTACAATTTTGAAATTAAGGGGCTCTCATGGGAGCAGGAATAAGAGTTTACTAGGAAAATTAAAATAAAAGTATGATAGTACAAAAAAACCTGACAGAGTCAGAAATTACCTGACACCATGTGGGTCAGGGTATTGGTGGCAATCTGTCTTGGTTTGAACTGATAGGTGTCTGCTAAGGGAGGCAGGAGCCTCCTGTAAAATGGAGAATGCAAACCCCCTCCCTCCAAGTTATTATAATTTTGAAATTAAGGGGCTCTCATGCAAAGATATGGGAGTAGGAGTAACAGTTCTTTATTAGGAAAAAATTAAAAGAAAATATAAAAATACAAACGTAGTAGTACAAAATAACACTGCCAGAGTCAGAATAGGAGCTGACCCCTGTGTGTCAGGGTGGTGGCACAGTCCCATTCCATGGTGGCTCAGTCCTCCTGTATCAAATTTGCAGAGAACCCCTGTCAAGGGGAGAGAATGATGAGGAGGACTCCATGGATATCAGAATGCTAATTAATGACTTTATTATACTATATTATATTACACTACATTACATTACATCTAAACTGAATCTGCCAAGCACTCAACTGTGCACACAGTGCACAGAATCTCGTGACTGTCACCCAGCAGTCCTGACACACACACACACCTGGCCCTGACAGGCCAAGGAAACAAAGCACCATTGCTTTTTGGGTAAACAGTCTCCATGTTGCATTCTACTTTTGCACAAACACAGGCACAGCAAATGATAAGAATTGTGTTTTCTTTCTCTGAGGTTCAGAGAATGTGAAACCCAGAAATATTCTTGGAAAGAATTGTGCCTTGCTTTTCTCTGTGAAGAGAAATGTGGTGCCACCACTGCAGTGCCAGCTGTGGCTCTGCTGCAGCAGGGATCCTGCACAAGGGGGGAGTTTTCCTCTGCAGCTCCAGGGCTGCTGCAGATGGGCCTGGGCTCCCTCTGGCAATGCAGGGCAGCAGAAAGCTGCTCCTCTGGCAATGCAGGGGGCAGAGGCTGCTGTGCTGTGCCAGGCTCAGATTGGATCCAGGTAGGAATGCTTGGCTCCTGCCCTGGGCACAGCATCTCCCCATGGGATGCTGGAATTGGATCAGCCCTGCAGGGACACTCCCTGGCCATGGACAGCAGAGATCTCCTGGAGGGAGGGTTGGCTGTGGCAGAGATAAAGAAAAAACTGCCCCATGGACAGAGAGAGCTGCCCCAGCTCTGACAGATGGGGACAGAACACACACCCCCATTTCCAGCCCAAGACACATGCAAATCCTTCAGCACTGTGGCTCTGGAGAGCAGAAAATTCAGATTTGTTGATGTACCTCCGAGCCTATTTGCGTTCTTTCACTTTCTTCTGTTCTTCTCTTGGGGTTCTGCTGCTTTCCACAGCTCTTCTGTGCATTCTGTCCCTTCCCTGATCTCATCCCTCTCCTACACATCTTGCTCATGAGGCTGAGGTCAGGGAAAAACTGCTCATTTTCTAGGAATATCCAAGTTTTAAAAGCCTCCCAACCAACCATAAGGTGACCACAATACTTCAGTGTCTGAGCTAAGATGTGTTGGTTTTGATGTGTTCCAAGGTGTTTTAAAGGTGTTCAGACTTACCTGCTTAATGCCTGTTGTCAGTGTAAATTTAGTTAATATAGGCCATTTTTCCCTGAATTTTCTAATTCTGAGTTGCTGCAGGCAAGGAAGAAAGTGGCTGGAAAAGAGAGAGGTACAGGCTTGGGTGATAATTTTTGCACAGTAGGAGAGGTGGGGAGCAAAAGGGGAGCCAGCACTTCATAGAGATACAGAGAACTGATAAATCAGCTTTTATTGTGAGAATGAATAAAAACCTGCATGCCAAAAATGCAAGGCAAGATAGCCAGTTGCATTAAATGAATTTATGATAGAAAGGGTTGGTTGAAATTGAAATTTCTAGGAAGGAGAGTTGCTAGCAAGTCATCAGTCTCTTCCTTTCTCATCTTAATTAAAAACAGCCACAGACTGGGGGACTGCTACTTAACTGCACTTCTGTGGGGCTGCTACAGGGACCTTTCCCTCACTCTGGATTCTCTTTTTTTTCACTTTCCCTGATGCATATTGTGGATATTTGATAACAGCAGCTCTTGCAGCAAGGGTGCCATGTTGCTTTGGGTGGTTCTTCTGCAGGATACCAAGCCTAGCCCTTGTTTTTTTCACATTTCCATGAGCATTTTGACCTCTAAGCAAACATCCTGAGCTCCACTGTAGGAGCCTTCTACATTTCTTTCTCCTAAAAATGATTTCTTGCTTGTGTCCCCCTGCCACTTCCAGCAGCTGGAGCAGTGTGGCACATTTTTGTCAACTAATACAATGTGAATTTTTAAAATCTTTTAATTTTTGAGTAAGGAGGTTCATTTGGGAAGTGATGTTCATGGTGATGTTCATGATGGTTCCTGCTCAAAACAGGAATGTGAAGGGCTGGAAAAAAGGGTGGAGGTTTCTGGAGGGAATAAAGTTTGGAGGATGAAAAAGTTGACAGAAGGCATGGAAATGGGAACATCTGTTAGGCTTAATCTGTTTCTTAGGCTTAACATGTACGGACTAAGTGGATATTTGTTGTGAACAAATATTGTAAATAATAATCTGTTTGCTTTAATTATTGTCCCCTCCCGCAGGTCCCTTGTGAAAGACTCCTCTCCCGTGCCTCTGATGGACGTCACTAATTTATCCACACCTCGGAAATTCCTTGAGACTTCCCAGTTCAGTACTCCTGGAAGCTCCAGCAGTGAGTATTTAAGCCTTATATATTCATTTGTAGATCTTCAGCTGATTTTGCTGGAGTAGGAGGAGGCAAATCATCCCCTTAATGTCTCAGGGGAGACAAAAACCTCAGAGGTGATTTTGCAGTGTCACAGAACGAGTGGGTGCTGTGTCCAGGGGCAGAACTTGGCTTTTTTTCCTGATGGAAAATCATCTTTTCCCTCTCCAGCTTCTTAAATACACTCAGTTTCCTGTGCCTGTTCTCACCTTGATCGTGTTCTTGATCTCTTGAGCAGCAGAGATTTGCAGTGGGTTCATTTCTGTGTGGTTTCCTCAGCGTTATTTACTGCAGGCAGCCAGGCTTGTGTAGATATTACTGAAGTTTTTTTATTGTGTGGGAGCCAAAAGGTCAAATCTGTTCCTTGTGGGAGCTTTGTAACTTTGACTAAAGGTCTGGCTGTACACAGGAATAATCTGGGGCTGATCTTTTATTCCTGTTACTGAAACAAACAGCAAGGAAAACTCTTTTCACTGGGGGCTTTTGTCTGAGCTTTTGGAAGGGCTGCAGAGAGGGGAAATTAATCTTTGTATTGTTTCAGGAGATTAATAAGTGGGGTTGTCCTTGATGAATAATACAGAAGTGACCTCCAGTCTCTTCCCCCTTTCAAACCTGACTGTTTCAGTATTCCTCAAATGCAGAGAATATTTCCTGCTCTTTTCAGCCTTATTAATTCTTTTGTCCTTTTGTTTCTAGTTTTGTCACACTTGCCTCCCAGATTGTTCTGGCTGATTACTCTTATCTTCTGCTCCTGGAGGGGTTTTGTTCTTCAGCTCTGCTCCTGCCAGGCTGGTTCTTGGAGCCTGGGGCTGTTTTTCTGTGTCCTGGAGGTTTGTGAGGAGTCACAAACTTCCAGAGCTGGAAACTGCAGCCTGATCATTCAAAATTTGGAAGAGAAAATGAAAATACATGAAATTTAAAAATATGAAATCTGAGGGAAAATCTCAAGAATTCCTGTTCTGCTCTGTTATCAGTGGGAAGTTCAGTTCAGTTTTCTTGCAAAAGATCACAGGATTTTGAGGAACTGAGGAAATAAACCACAAAAACCTGAATCCCAGCCTCACTGGAAATAGAATAGTTTGGGTTGGAAGGCATCTAAAAGACCATCTAGTTCCAACCCCCTCTAAATGTTAAAATACTCATTTTTTCAGTGATATTTATAGTGTCTGCTACTTTCTCCCCCTAAAATATTGCTCTTCTCTATAGTAATAAAACCCAAAAAGGTCTGAAATTACGGAGCTGATGGGGATCTCCCACTTCACAGCTGGGGAACAGGGCAGGAGATGCCCCTCCTGATCTTTATTTTTTAGCAGATCTCTTCTTGCTCTTCTCACCCAATGCACCAGAAAATCTCTTCCTTGGCTCCTCCTTGTGCTCTGCATCACTCAGTGAAGTGCTGGGCAAGTGTCCCTCAGCCTGGCAAAGATGTGGATTCTAACAGAAAACATTTGATCTGCATAAAATCTGCATATGGTTCTGCTTCAAGTGCACAATGTACTTATGTAGATTTTTTTTTCCCCCTGTAATTTTATTTAAAAGTAGCCTTTTCCAGGACTGCACAACTAGCAGAGAATTTCAAACTTATGCCTAGGCATAACAAAAGCTGTTTCTGCCTGTAGTCACTTAAATTCTTTGGCTTTTTATTGATGAAACAAAGTGTCTGTGCATATTAATGGGTGCCATTCTAAAGCACTGACTCATTCATCCCATCCCAGCAAAGATGCCAAAATTTGGAGTCCTTCCTGCTCTCCCTTCCCAGAGGAGATGTTACCTTGTGCTGTAGAATCTTTATAAGGAAATTAAAGCTGTTCCTGCTGCGCGTAAAACAAACAAATCCTTTGGAAGTGCTCACCTGAGGATTGGAGATGTGGCAGCTCACCAGTAACACTTTCCCTTCATGCCAGTTCAGAGAAATGAATTTATATTTCTCTGCTTGAACTTGCTGTACTCTGAAGGGTATTTAGGAAGGTTCCTGCTTTGCCAGGCTCTTCCTGGAACTCTAAAAGGTGCTCACAAACCCAAGAGTGCCTTTTCCTGGGAAATCTGGGACAATACTTCTTAGAAATCCAGCAGAAGATGAGCTGGTGGTGACAATAAATAGTGCTGTGGGTAGGATATGTAGATTTTATGTTGAATTGCTTATTTGTTTGCTAATTAATTGCTATTTATTTATTTATATTTATTTAGAATGGTTTTTGGAGCAAAAAGAGTTTGTACGGGCAGGCAGTGTGGTGGTTCTAAGGTCAGGCCTAAGAACTGCTCTTGGTTCTCTTTCTTCAAGAACCAGAGACTTCTCCACATGTGAAGACCTCCAAAGCTGCTCCTGCAGAATCCCTGCAGGAGCCAGAGATTGAAATACCCAATTTTCAGGGTGAATCTAAAAAATGCCATTGTGCCAGTTCGTTGTCACAGGGGCCTCTACTCCAGATGTGCTCAATAAATCTTCAAAAGATTTCTTCTCTTCTTATGGCCTGGGTAAATTGCTTTTATCATTTTTTTTCTTAGAATTGAACGATCTGGGGATGTGTTTGAGGAAGGAAAGGGAAAAGCAAGGAGATTTTTAGATCCATGTGGTGAAAGCCAGGAAAGTAACACAGATTTGCTCGTTCTGTGTTATTTCACGAGTTGTTCCTGTGTGTGGTCCCAACATGAAATAACTGGCTACAGTCCACTTACTTTTTTATTTGGAGACTTAATTTTGATGCTTGTATAGATTAGGAGGATTTTGAAGTGGGGTTTCTTCTGGGTTTGGTAGTGATGCAGAGCAGAAAATTCCCAAAATCTTCCAAGGACCTGTTTCTGCAGGAGTTGCCCATTTGTTGCTCCATGAACTTGTCAGAACAAGGATTCAGCCCCAGGAATTAGCAGCTGATGTTCCTTCAAATCTGAAATTGTGCCTTTGGGCCACCAGGAACTCGTGTGCTTTTCTCTGGAAGGATTGAAGCTACAAAGGATATCACCAGAAGGACATAAATCATGGAAAATAGTACATTACATTTTACACGAGTCCCATAAAAGCTCGTGGATAATGAAACCTTCATAATGAGGAGCAGCAAATTTTGGCTGTTCACTGGAATGAAAAACAAGACCCAAGAGCCTTTTTTTCAGCTGCTTTGCTTAAATGAGTTCCCAAAGTTGGCTTTTGAGGGATCAGACAGGAGCTGTTAAAAAGCTCCTTGCAGCAGGGTGGTTCCTTGGGAAATGGCAGCGCTGAGCAAATGAATTCCGGGTGGAACAGAGGTTTTTGTGGGGCATCATCAGAGCAGGGATCAGGAAACTCCCCCCTCTGTAACTTTTTTGGGTTCAGCTTTTTGGGGTTTAAGCCACAGCTCAACTTTTGCCTGCTTGAACACAGAGTTGAGCATTTTCAGATGAGAAATGGTTTGGTGATGAAAAATTTGTGAAAGTGGCTGCAGTTTTATTAGAGAAGGTAGCAAAACCATCATTCCTTCAAGCTGTTGTCTTAGAAGGCTTTTGATGAGATGTATTTAAATGTTCTGCTTCACAAGAGGTTTGCACATTTTCTGGAAAAATCCCTTCACCCAGGATTTTTCCTCTTGGGAAGCTAAGAAGCCTCAGAGAAAAAGGAAAACAGTATTATCTGATTTGCTTCTCCTATGTTGTGCTGATGTGGAATGTGTTTGGAGATTGTTTACCCACAGGTGATTGTTCCATTGGTTTCATGTGAATTGTTTTCCCTCTTTGGCCAATCAGGGCCAAGCTGTGTCTGGACTCTGGAAAGAGTCACGAGTTTTCATTATTATATTTTAGCCTTCTGTCTGTATCCTTTCTGTATTCTTTAATATAGTTTAGTATAGCATTCTTTAATATAATATAGTGTCATAAAATAATAAATTAGCCTTCTGAGAACATGGAGTCAGATTCAGCATTCCTGCCTTCATTGGGACATTTTCCAGCAAATACAATAAGGAAGGGGACAGGAGGATCTTTGTGATCAAACAGCTTCTTGATGACATTAAATGGCAGAAGAGGATGTTTGAAGTGTGAAAGACACGAGAAAAGGACAGGACAGTTAGCCAGGGTTGGGATCTTGTCAGATCTCACAGATGAATGGGCCCCCAGAGCTGCCCAGGGCTCCTGTTTAATGGGACAATGTGCAGGGAACACACTGAAACCAGTGTGTTTGCAGTGTTCCCACTGTTTTATCAAACACCCAGATCTGACAGAGCCGTGTGCAGCTCCCAGATATCGAATTGTTCACTTTGCTCTTGTTTGTGAGAGATGTAAATCAATGTCCTGACTATTTGAGGTTGCTGGAAATTGGTTTGCTCTTTGGAAAATGGAAGAGTTTGTCTCAGTGTGCTGGCAGAGTTCTCAGCAAGATTGCTGTTTTTACTCCTCCTAAATGCTGTCCTCACATTTGGCTGCAGCTCCCTTTCCTCCCAATTGGGTGTTCATTGTGTGATATTGAGAATAATTTACAAGCTGCTTCCAGAGGGGGTGCAGCCTCGTGACAGGACCTGTCCTCTGAGAGGCTGGGAAATACCTGCATTGAACTCAGAGAAACAAATATTTAGTTTGTTGTTTTTTTGTTTTTTTTTTTTTAAAGAATAGTCTAAACCTTTCTTCCTGTAGCATTTCCAGTGTTTTTTCACAGCTCTGGTTCCAAAGGGCTCATTTTCTGTGTCTGTGCCTGAGTTTTGCTGTGGGTTTTGGAGAATAACAAATAACAATAACAGAGTGGGCAGAGACCAGGCCTGCAGCCACAAAGTCCATGGCAGCTCTGTGGGGTGAAAGGTCTGTGATGGAGCAGAGCTTTAAGCAGGAGCAGTTCTGCATCCAGTTGTTAAATTCCAATTGGTGTTGGAAATGTCTTTATTTTATCTTTGCTTTTTTTTGATTTTTTTTTTAATTACTGCATTCTGAGTGTTTCTAGTTGCTTGTCCTGTAACTTGTTCACATTTAATTGAAAGAAGAATGTGTGAGAGAGAAAAAAACACTGTTTGATCTTCCTGGTGCTCATTGGCAGAGGATCATGGAATAGTTTGGAGTTGGAAGGGTCTTTTTAAAGGTCATCCAGTCCAACCCTCCTGCCATGGCAGGGACACCTCCCCCTGTCCCAGGCTGCTCCAGCCTCAGTGTCCAGCCTGGCCTTGGCCATTGCAGGGATCAGGGGCAGCCCCAGCTGCTCTGGGAATCCCTTCCCAAAATCCCACCCCAGTCTCCCTCTCCAGGGAATTCCCTCCATTCCCAGCTCTCCCAGCCTGGGATTGGATCCATCCCCACCCCGACTCCTCTCTAGGAAGGGATTTTGGGATCTGGGGGCTTCACTGGGAATCTCAGGACTCCAGGAAGGGTCTCCCTTCCCTTTTCCATCCCCAACTTCCATAAAAATCCCTCGGGATGGATTCTGAGTGTCCCAAATCCCAGAATGGTTTGGGTGGGAAGGGACCTTCAAGCCCATCCCATTCCAATCCCACCATCCCAGGCTGCTCCAGCCTGGCCTTGGCCATTGCAGGGATCAGGGGCAGCCCCAGCTGCTCTGGCAATTCCAGCCCAGCCAGGAATTCCTCATTGCCAAGATCCCATCCATGGCTGCCCTCTGGCACTGGGAGCCATTCCCTGGGTGCTGTCCCTGCAGGCCTTGGCCCCAGTCCCTCTGCAGCTCTCCTGGAGCCCCTGCAGGCCCTGCAATGTGCTGGAAGCTCTCCCTGGAGCCTTCCCTGCTCCAGGGGAACATTCCCAGCTCTCCCAGCCTGGCTCCAGAGCAGGATCCATCCTCTCCTCACTCTCACCTGCTGCTCTGTGTTCAGATGTGAGACCATGTGAGACCATGAGCTTGCTTTGAGCCAGAGGTGCAGAGTTTGGGGTCACACTGCAGGGGAAAAGCAGCCTCTTGATTATTGAGCCTGATGTAGGTGTAGACTGGCACCCATTTATTGGGATTATTTATAAATTGGCACCAGGCTTGGGCCATTGTTTTCTTGATCTTGCTCTGCCTTAGCCCTGGTGCTGCTCCTCTGGTCAGAGCCCAGCTTCAGGCAGCCATTCCTCACTCCTGCCACGTTCCTTCCACCCTTCTGCTGGGTCTTCTGACATTTCTTCAGCTTCCTGGAAAAGTTTCAAAGTAAAAAAAAAAAATTCTGGTGAGGAGTTGAAACCATGGGAGTCATCTGTCACCCAGCAGCCTTTTCAGAGCTCAGCCCCAGTCAGATAAAACAGCTTTTGGGTTTTAATTTTGATCCAAGGATCTGGATGGCACAGAATGGCTGTAGATCTTCCAAGATGCTTTTAATTCAGTTTGCCTTGAGGACACTTAACTTCACAGAAGTGTTTAAATATATTTATTAAATGTTTCACCCAGTCTTTAACAGAGGCATGCTTTTGTTGTTGCTGGGTGTTATCTGTAAATTAAGAAATGTTGCTTAATGAACCTACTTAAAACAAGCAGAGTCTCTCTTGCTTTCCCATCCCCTGTCTCTTAGCAACAGGATTTCTCCCTGTGCAATCCCTGTTACTTCAGGACCGTATCTGCAATATCCTCTCTAATTCTTCTCACTTTACCCTTCTAGAAGCCTTGCTGGAAGATTTGAGGAACTTCATCAACCCCTTGACAGACGTAATAAAGCAGAAAAAGATAAAATCAAACAATCAGTCACTTGGGCAGTGTAAACTTTGCTGAATTCATCAGCAGTCTCTTAAGCTTGATAGTGTTTGTAATGAAAATTCCTCTCCTGTGAAGAAAATAGCAAGGAAAACCAGCTGGGGAGGAAACTGAGGGGGTTTTAGCACCTTGAAACACATTCAGGGGATTTGTAGGGATGTTGTACCTTCTCATTTGTGAATATCTTTGATTGCACCAGACTTCCTCTATTTCCTAACACGGAATTTACACCATGAATTGTTCCTATCTCACTGTGGTATTTTCTGAAAAATCCCTCTGCCAGGATTTCTTCTCCTGGGAATCTTCAGCTTCTCCATGTTTTGCTCCTCTGGAATGTGATTTGTAGAATTGTTTACCCAACCTGTGAATTGTTTGTAATTAATGGCCAATCACAGCCAGCTGTGTCGGGCTCTCTGAGTCTGTCACAGGTTTTTATTATTCATTTCTTTTCTAGCTTTCTGATGTATCCTTTATCTTTCTTTAGTATAGTTTTAGCGTATCATTATAATATAATATAATATAATATAATATAATATAATATAATATAATATAATATAATATAATATAATATAATATAATATAATATAATATAATATAATATAATATAATATAATATAATATAATATAATATAATATAATACAATACAATACAATACAATACAATATAATATTATAAATCAGCCTTCTGAGAACTTGGAGTCAATTCTCATCTCTCACCTCATCCTGAGGACCATCACAACACCACCACAGTAATTGGTGACAACATTCCTAAATCAATCCAATGTGCAGGCTGCTGTGTTTATGTCCAGGGAAGCCCCCAAGCAAACAGAAACATCCACTGCTTCCCCTCAAAATCCAAGTGTTTCTGGTTTTCTTGTTCATTTTTGGTTCCTCCACGTGCTGGGAGTTCTGTGGAGCCAGAGGAGCTCCCTGTGCTCCTTCTTCAGGGTGCTGATGTTGGGTTCTTGCTAAAATTAAAATTAAAATTAAAATCTCTTCCAGTGCGAGACTCGAGCCTGCTGGAAATCAAAGAGGACACAGAGCTGGATCCAGAGGAGAACAGTGCTGTCTTCATGGGAATCCTCATCAAGGGGCTGGCCAAGCTGAAGAAGATTCCAGAAACAGTGAAAGCCATCCAGGACCGCTTGGAACAGGAGCTCAAGCAGATTGTGAAGCGCTCCACCACTCAGGTGGCTGACAATGGCTACCAGAGAGGGGAGAACATTTCCCAGGAAAATCAGCCTAGGTAAGGAGATTTCAACTCCCAGCCCTTGATTGCTGCAAGAAAAAAAATAGAAAAAGTTTTAATTGATAATATGGCTTGAAATGAGAAAATTCATCTGGGTGATTTCGAGTGTAGCAGAGTCCAATTAAGCTGATGCAGGTGCAAAGCTTTGAAATCATGTATGGAACTAATTCCATCACCAATGTATGGCCAAGTCTCTAATTGTTTTACATTAATAGCAAGGTGTGGGAGCCAACTGGGCATTGTGTTTGTGCTGCTCCTCAGAATTCACTGGAAGTGGCCTTTGGAACACAAGGAATCTCTTCCAGCTGAAATATTCATCTCCACATTGTCATGATCATTGTCCAAAGGGAATTAATGGCAGAAAAATAAAGTGTGTATCTTCATTATGGGCAATATTTGTAGTGGAAAATCACTCCCAAAGAAAATATCAGCTGATAAAAACTCCTTTTTTAATTCCTCTCATAGCGCTGCTGGGGAAACAATTCTGTTTTGAAGACTCTGTAGAGTTACAGTGCTGATAACTCAGTGAAAATGAGCTTTTTTTAGATGGGTCAGAAGGCAGAATTTTAGTTTCTGATGCCAGGAGTGCAACATATTCTTGATACTTGTTTTATGAACCAGTCTGGAGAGGTTGTGTGGCTCCTGGTTGTCTGTTGGAAGTGATAAATTGGATCAGGTCATATATCAATGCCATTAACCTGCCCAGAGGGTTGAGTGAGGCACACAGAGGTTTAATGGGTTTTGGCAGCTGTTGCAGAGTGTGAGCCTTTCAGGTGCTCATGGAAAGTGTCCTGAATTCTTGTGGAGTACAGACATCATTAGAACTGGTTCTAAACCTAAATCACTGACGTTTACAGCAAGCAGGTGAATTCATTTATATTGAAAAGAATAAATTACAAGATGGAAGGGTGTCCCCACCCCTTAAATTAGCTTCACTTTTAAATCAAAGCTCAGAGACTTTCCTAGTGTCAGGGGAAATGTAAATCAGAGCAACAAGGCCCTGTTGCTTCAACAGAGCTCTGTAAAACCCCAAATTTGAGCTCAGTGCAGTGCCCAGAAGTGCTGAACTGTTCATTAGGCTGTCAGATGATCCCTGAAGTCCCTTCCAATCCAAACCATTCTGTGACCAAGGACGAGGCTGAGGATCTGCTTGGGGAAATTGTGGTGTAATTCCTTTTGAGACCCCATGCAGCAATGATTTAGAGCCCCTCTGGTTGTACAAGACAGAAATGATTTGAAGAACCTGGCCAGAAAAGCTGCAGATCTGATAACAGCCACTGCTGGTCTCATTCTTGTTACTTTTTAAATTTAATTCGCTTTCCCTTCCTTCCTTAATAAGCTTTTCCAGGTAGCTTTGTGCTGCCGTCTTTTACATTGGTGTATAAAAATATTGTTAATTACTCCCAGATTTTTAAACCCCAGTTTTTTTTCTGGTTTTTGATGACTCTTTGAGTGCTCTCTCAGATCCTCAGGCATGGATGGGATCCTGGCAATGAGGAATTCCTGGCTGGGCTGGGATTGCCAGAGCAGCTGGGGCTGCCCCTGATCCCTGCAATGGCCAAGGCCAGGCTGGAGCAGCCTGGGATGGTGGGATTGGAATGGGATGGGCTTGAAGGTCCCTTCCCACCCAAACCATTCTGGGATCAGGGACACTCAGAATCCATCCCAAGGGATTTTTATGGAAGTTGGGGATGGAAAAGGGAAGGGAGACCCTTCCTGGAGTCCTGAGATTCCCAGTGAAGCCCCCAGATCCCAAAATTCCTTCCTAGAGAGGAGTCGGGGTGGGGATGGATCCAATCCCAGGCTGGGAGAGCTGGGAATGGAGGGAATTCCCTGGAGAGGGAGACTGGGGTGGGATTTTGGGAAGGGATTCCCAGAGCAGCTGGGGCTGCCCCTGATCCCTGCAATGGCCAAGGCCAGGCTGGGCATTGGGGCTGGAGCAGCCTGGGATGACCCTGGGGGTGTCCCCAGTGCCATTCCCTGTTCCTGGGAGCACTGGGGGTGCTGCAGAAGGAGTGGCAGCAGCTCCTGCCCTGCCCTGGGGCTCACAGCTCCTGCTGGGCAGACTCAGAGCATGTGGTGGCTCCAAAGCTGCTGCAGGAAATGAGATGGAGTCTGTCTGTCAGAGCTACAAGTGCCTAACATATGGATTTGGGAAGTGTTATCTCCACGTTTTGGTGGGGTTATGTGGGGACTCGAGTTGCTCATTAAACGTCAGGGAGCTCCAGCAGGATTTTGCTGCTCTCCACCAGTAAAAAATGTGATGGTGCTGTATTGTATTTGCAGGGTGCTCCATGGCAGGGAGGAATGATGAATTTGACTCCATGTTTTTAGAAGGTTAATTTATTATTTTTTGTTACTATATTATATTAAAGAATATTAAACTATGCTATAATTAAGAATACAGAAAGGATATGGACAGAAGGCTAAAAGATAATAATGAAAACTCGTGACTCCCTCCAGAGCCCCAACACAGCCTGACCCTGATTGGCCAAGAAGTCAAAATAATTCACAGTAAACCAATGAAACAATCACCTGTTGGTAAACAGCCTCCAAACACATTCCAAAGGAGCAAAACACAGGTGAAGCAAATGAGATAATATTGTTTTCCTTTTTTCTTTGAGGCTTCTCAGCTTCCCAGGTAAAAAATCCTGGGTGAAGGGATTTTTCCTGAGAATGTGAATGCCACAGTGCTGCCTCGTCACAAACTGTTCAGGACATTGCAAAGGTGCTTTAATTTTGATAATTGGGCAGTAGGGAACTACAGGAGCAGGTACAGTGCAGTGCATTTAGATGACGTTATAGTTCTAACAAATAGGAGTAAAACAATGTAAGCTGTATAGGAGTACAATTGGAGTAAAATCATGGCAAGTGATGAGGGTTCATATTTCAGCCTTCTGTCATTTGAAACCTGCCATATTACTATAATAACTCAAAAAGAATCCCTTTTATCCTGGTTCTGTGGGTAAGTCAGTTTTTATTGTCATACTTTTTTCTGGGGAAGAGCAGATTGTTTCCCCCTCTGCCTGGGGTCTCACAATGGGCTCTAATATTATGTTAGTCCAGTTTAATTACTGTGGAGTTATTAATGGGTTTTCTCTTCTCTGTAGCCCTAAACAGGACATTTTTAAAGTGAGCAATGCTGATATAGGGAGGGGAATGAGGAGAAAAATCGTCAGGGATGTTCAGATACCAAACCTGAGCTGAAGTGAGGCCCTGTCACATTCATATTTTCTGGAAAAATCCCTTCACCAGGATTTTCTCCTGGGAAGCTGAGAAGCCTCAGAGAAAAAGGAAAACAATATTATCTGATTTGCTTCTCCTGTGTTTTGCTGCTCTGGAATGTGTTTGGACATTGTTTATCCAACAGGTGATTGTTTCATTGGTTTCATGGGAATTGTTTTTACTTAATGACCAATCAGGGCCAGGACTCTGAAGGAGTCAAGAGTTTTTTCATTAGTATCTTTGTAGCCTTCTGTCTGTATCCTTTCTGTATTCTTTAGTATAACATAGTTTAATATTCTTCAATATAATATTATATCATAAAATAATAAATTAGCCTTCTGAGAACATGGAGTCACATTCATAATTCTTTCCTGCCACTTAGGCACCCCAAAAATACAATACCCCAGAGAGGTGACCTCAGCATGTCACAAAACAGGACATGAACCCACAGTGCCCTGTCCCCCTGCCCTGCTGCGAGCCTATGGAACATTCCAGAAGCTGAGCAGAGCTGTTTCTGTGCTTGCCAGGTTGCTGCTGGAGCTGCTGGAGCTGCTCTTTGACAAGTTCAACGCGGTGGCCGCCGCGCACGCCGTGGTGCTGGGCCACCTGCAGCAGACTGTGGCCTCCCCCTGCAGCCAGCACGACGGGGACATCAAGCTCTACGACATGGTGGACGTGTGGGTGAAGATCCAGGATGTCCTGCAGGTAAGGCTTGGGTTTCTGTGCTTGAGATGACCCCCGAGGTATTAAAAGTCTTTTTTCCCAGCCCCACGACCAAAGAAGAAGTCAAAATTCCTTGGCTCTGCTTTTCAAGGTTTATTTTCTCTTATCTATTCCATTCTTTCTCTGACCTGCTGAGGTCTGCCCAGCAGGTTGGGTTGTGGCACAGTCCCTGCCCTTGGGGTGGTGTGTCTTGGTTTGGAAAGCCAGGTGTTTGCTAAGGAAGGCAGGAGCCTCTCCTAAAATGGAGAATGTAAACCCTCCCCACCCCTCTGAATTGCTATAAATTTTAAATTAGGGGCTCAGAGGCAAAAATATGGGGGCAGGAAATAACAGTTCTTTAATAGGGAAGAAAATAAAAGGATAAAATAAAATATGCAGTAAACTAGAACAACACTGACAGAGTCAGAACACAACCTGACACCCTGTGGGTCAGGGTGTTGGCAGCAGTCCCATTGGAATTGTGGCTGCAGCCCTCCTGCAGTGTCAGGGGTGGTTCTGTTGGAGCAGGGATCCTGTAGAAAGGTGCAGCCTTCCTCTGAAGATCCAGTGCAAGAGGCAGCTGCTGTTCCTCTGGGGAATCCAGTGGAGAAGCTGTGCTGGTGTTCCAGACTCTCCAGATTATATCCAGGTAGGAATGCTTGGCTCCTCCCTCTGGGCTCACATCTCCCAATGGGATGCTGCAGCTCTTATCAGCCATGCAGGGACATTCAATAGCTGTTATCAGCAATGTCCCCTCCCGAGGGAGGAGTGGCTGTGGAAGAGATAAAGCAAACTGCCTACATGACAAAAGACACCTGCCATCCAGATGGTAATAGAATACATCTTGCCTTGCAATCTGGAACATGGTGTTGGCTTTTTATACCAAGAACTACCTGTACTTTATTTACAATAATTTTCCAATACCTATCACCTATGTTAGACTGTCTGTCTCTACTCTAAACCAATCCAGAAGTGCCACCATCCCAGCAGAAGATGGAGGACAAGAAGTAGAAGGACAGGACACACCCAGATTCCTCCATCTTGCCTCTCGAACCCCCATTCTAAAATCCCAAAATTCTGCTTTTTCACCCTGTGACAAATTCACTGTCATTCTACTCAAACTCTTGTGGCTTGTAACTCCTCACACAAAGTTGGCAATTGTTTCCATGGGCTAAAATCAAAGGCACAGGTGTTTGTGACTCCGTGCCAAGGTCTCTGAGCCCCTGCCAGGGTCTGGAATCACCCAGGGCAGTCAGAGGGATGTCCTGGGTTCTGACAGGTAAGAATCCCTCAGGTGGGCACGTTTTCAGCTTGCAGCTGTAACAAATACAAAATAATACTAAAAAACCCCCATAAAATACAAAAAAAAAAATACAAAACCCCTTCAGAACTGTGCCAGAGAATACCTGTCGTGCTCAACACTCAGCAGTGCTGGGATTTAGCTTTGGTTTTTTTTGGTAAGTGGCCACATATACAACAGATTGTAAAACTCCAAAGAGCTTAAATATCAGCAAAAACAACAACAAAAAAATCCCGTGGATTCATCCTTATGGCGTTTGGAAAGGTTGATTCCTTTTGCCTACCAAGTGATTTATCAGCAGCTTTCAAAGTGACATTTTTGTTCTGTGTTACCATGTCATGCCTGTCTTATAAAGTGTCACAGCTCTAATGGCTTGTCTTCTGCTGTCATTATGGCTGGCTTTAGGCAGCTCAGACACTTGCTGCCGGCGTGTTTGCAGCAAATTCTTATTTGATTCTTCCTCTTAACTGCAAGAGACTAAAGCTGTGCCTTGCTTAGGCTTGATTCAGGTGCTGTGCCTCTCACCCAGGGATCTGAGGCTCTCTCAAGCAGCAGAGCTCTCATCTGTCACGTGTCTGTTCTCTCATTCTTGCTGTGTTGTATGTTTTGTGTTGCACTAAACACATGTTCAGTATTTTTTAAAAAATTTATTTATTTGGAGATTGCCCTTATACATAGTGCACAAATGTGGAACTTCACCTGCCATGTGACAGAGGAGGTTGTGGCATTCACATTTTCTGGAAAAATCCCTTCCCTTAGGATTTTTCTCCTGGGAAGCTGAGAAGCTTCAGAGAAAAAGGAAACCAATAATTATCTGATTTACTTTTCTTGTGTTTTGCTTTTTTGGAATGTGTTTAGATATTGTTGAGTGGCAGGTGATTCTTTCATTAGAATTTTGGTGTGAATATTTTTATTCAATGAATATTAAGTTGTGTCGGGGCACTAGGAGGAGAGTCATGAGTTTTCATTATTATTTTTTTAACCTTTTATAAGTATCTTCTCTGTATTCTTTAGTATAGTTTAGTATAGCATTTGTTAATATAATACAGTATCATAAAATAATAAATTAGCCTGTTGAGAACATGGAGTCAGATTCATCATCAGATTCCTTCCTGCCACGAGAATCCCAATGAATACAATAGGAGGGCAAAGAAGTGAGCCTGGCATTATTTACAGGAGGTGGAAGGATTTATGTTGGTCATTCCAGCTCCGGGCTGGTGATGGAAAATGCTCTCTGCCTCCTGCCCTAAGTCACATTTTCAGTTTTGGGTTGCTTTGTAGCTGTTGCTCTGCAGGATTGTTTGACTGTGCAGTGATTTTTTTTCCTTACCCAAGTATCCCAATGACTTTAAATACTTGGGTATGATAAATGTAAGGTGTGGGCCTTCAATCCCCTTCACTGACTCCTTCCCAACAGATTTTTCTTTCTAGAGGAATTATTATCAAAGGAATCTAAATCACTTCTCCCTATGCTACAAACTTGCAGCTCCTTTCACAGAATTTACAGAATTCACAGAATTCCCAGAATGACCAGGTTGGGAGAGACCTTCAAGGCCATGGAGTCCAGCCCAGCCCCTGGCACCCAGTGCCACCTCCAGGCTGGTCAAACACCCCCAGGGATGGTGACTGCACCACCTCCCCGGGCAGCCATTGCAGAACTTTCTCCCCCTTGCTGGAAAAGCTTTTTCCTGCTCTCCAACCTGAATTTCCCTTGGTGCAGTTTGAGATACTGTTCTTGCAAAAATTGGCTTGGAAATGTCCAAGGTTCATGAGGGGTTTTCTGAGCAACAGAAAATGGCACACAACTGAAGTGGGAATAAATAAGGAAAGAGTAAAAGAGAAGAATTAAATTTAAGGATATGTGGGATGGGTTTGGGATGGGGAATCTGCAGCCATCTTCCTGTGATCCATGAGGCTCAGAAAAGCTTCTAGCTTGGAGTTCTGCAGATTTTGCTCCAGAAAGACAAACCCTTGGAGTAAGAACACTCCCAAGATTTTTCCTTCAGTGCAGCAGAACATCAAGGCTGGATATTCCTGTCCTCTGTGGGAGTTTGGGATGGGTTCAGCCCTGGTGTGTGGTGAAATTTGGAATGATTTCTCTTGGCTGTTCCTGAGCAGCATTGCTAGAACTCAGACCTGTGGTGTGAGCACTCAAAGTGCTTTCTGTGCTGGGCAGACAATGCCTGAGCAAGATCTCTGGGAAAAGTGTGCCAAGAAAAACAAAACCAACCCCCTTGGAAAGGTTTCATTGTTCTTGGGTGCCAGGGGGAGTCAGAAAAGCTTCCAGAAGAGCTTTTACAATGCATAAAAGCAGCACTTTAGCTTCCATAATCTCTTGCTGGTTTAAGGTAAGAGATGAGCATTGACTGGCATGAAAGGGAGGAAATGCTGCATTTCTTTGTTCAAAATCTTGTTGGTGTTTGTACCTCAGCTCCACTGGAGTGGCTTAAAATATTTTTACCTCAGAGTGTAAGAAAACCTTTGATCCCAAAGCCTAAATTATCTCTAACCTGCTTTTGTGTGTAAGGATAATTTTTGGAAAGGAAATCCTATATTTGCAGCAGACAACTCAGTTTTAAAGGTGTTTAAAGCTGATGGGGGAGGCTGAAAACTTGGAGGAAGTGGCTTAGGGAAGTGATGCAATTCCTTCAAATCCCAATGAATGCAATTCCTTCAAATGCAAGTGATGCAATTCCTTCAAATCCCAATGATGCAATTCCTTTAAATCCCAATGAATGCAATTCCTTCAAATGCAAGTGATGCAATTCCTTCAAATCCCAATGATGCAATTCCTTCAAATCCCAATGAATGGAATTCCTACAAATGCAAGTGATGCAATTCCTTCAAATCCCAATGAATGCAATTCCTTCAAATGCAAGTGATGCAATTCCTTTAAATCCCAATGAATGCAATTCCTACAAATGCAAGTGATGCAATTCCTTTAAATCCCAATGAATGCAATTCCTTCAAATGCAAGTGATGCAATTCTTCAAATCCCAGTGAATGGAATTCCTACAAATGCAAGTGATGCAATTCCTTCAAATCCCAATGAATTCAATTCCTTGGGAATTGAATTGGGATGAAAGTGATGCAATTCCTTCAAATCCCAATGAATGGAATTCAGTCACCACAGCAGAACAATCTCATACAAGTGCAGTTCCCAGGGAAATTGTTCTGTACCTGTGCATTGTGCATCTCTGCATGTGAAATTAAAGAAAATTCATGTTACATCTCTCCATGTCTTCACCAAATAACAGGAGCTCGTGGTGGGCTGCAAATTGGGGTTTGTGGGAGAGGAGTTGTTGATGCAATTCCTGCAAATGCAAGTGATGCAATTCCTTCAAATCTCAATGAATTCAGTTCCTTCAAATCCCAATCAATTCAATTCCTTCAAATGCAAGTGATGCAATTCCTTCAAATCCCAATGAATGGAATTCAGTCAGCACAGCAGAACAATCTCACACAAGTGGAATTGACGTGGGATAATGTTCTGTACCTGTGCATTGTGCATCTCTGCATGTGAAATTAAAGAAAATTCGTGTTACATCTCTCCATGTCTTTACCAAATAACAGGAGCTCGTGGTGGGCTGCAAATTGGAGTTTGTGGAGGAGGAGTTGTTTTCTGCAGCTCCTTTTTGGAGCTGGATTTGTGGATTTCTCCCTAATAACTGCACCAGGCACTCTGGTGTAGTGTGAGAGGTTTCTCAGCGTTGAGTAGTGCTGAAGTACAAAACAGACAGATATGAAATATTTTTGACCTCCTTTGAGAATGGAGGAGTAGCACAGAACACAGAGTGACCTTTTCCAGTTGGTAGGAGAGTGCTAGAGAACAAACAAACAAACAAAAGCAGTTTGTCAAAATACTAGAGCAGCCTTGTTCAGGAAAACACCATTTGAAGTTATTTCCTTGTCTCACAGCCAGCACAGCCCTTGGTCATTTTGTTCCATCAGTGGGAGAAGGGGAGAAATTTGTTTAAATTTTAGCTTAAAGTTTGGCATTTTGTGTGGAGCTAATTGAGCTCTGTCACTGACATATTTTATGAAAAATCCTTTTGCCAGGATTTTTTCTCCTGAAAAGCTGGGAAGCTTCAGCTTCTCCATGTTTTGCTATTTTGGAATGTGATTTGGAGAACTGTTTACCCAGCATGTGAAATTGTTTTTAATTAATGACCAATCACAGGTCCAGCTGTGTCATGGCTGCGAGCAGTCACAAGATTTTATTTTCATTCCTTTCTTTTCTAGCCTTCTGATAAAATCCTTTCTTCTATTCTTTAGTGTAGTGTTAGTGTATCATTTTATTTTAATATATATCATAAAATAACCACTTTCTTAGTGGTGACTTTGTAGTTGATGATTCTCAATTTTTTGGGGTTTATATTTTTCTCCCTCCCACAGAAGAGAGGGAAAATCACACGTATTTTCTCTGGGACATAAATCTTTAGCAGGCTCTCTGGTGAGCTGTCTGCTGAGAAGACACTGACAATTAATATGTTCCTTTTTTTGGGTTTTTTCTGTCTAATGCTTTCCTGTGTTTTCCAAAATTGGTGTCATCTAGCAGCCCAAACATTGCTGAAACCATAAGGAAACTGGGGAAGGAGGAACTGAAGCCTCCTCTCTGCCCACACACTCCTGTTGTGCTACTGCAGAGCTGGGGATAGCAGCCACTGAGCCTGGAGAAACCTCTCCTAAGGATGCTCCACTATCCTCATATCCTTCCTTATCCAAAGGAATGGCATTTGATGGAGGGAGCAGGGAAATGAAATAATTTTGTGCCTCACATCTGGGCCTGGTGCTGGGCAGGGGAGTGGTCTTGCAGAAAAGCTGCATTTAAATTCCATTTGCTGGGTCACATTTGGCCAGGAGTCCTGGGAGAGTGTTTGGAGATGAATTTCAGGGCTCTGCTGTGGGAATCTGAGTAGTTGTCTGGTTTTTAAGGGAATTAATGGCATAAAATCCTGGTTCCCATGGGCACCCAGGTCAGTTCAGTTCTGCCCTGGAGCAGAGGCTGGGCAGAGCTCCAGAATAAAGCAGGGATTCATTCCAAGGATCTCCTCCATGGATGCACCTTGGGCAGCACCAGAGCCCAGCCAGGGCTGCACCCAAGATGACCCAAAATGGCCCCAAAATGCACGAGCGCTGCCGGGGTCTCTCCCTGGGATCAGTTCTGCTCCATTTGCACCTTGCAGTTCATTGTCCCATTCCAGCTTCAGCCCCTGCAGTCCCACCCTGCTTGTTTTTCTCTCTGCAGCCCACGGGGTTTGTGCTCCTGGGCTGAGGTTTGGGTCATTTGTTGTGGGGTTTGCTGGGTCCCCAGGATGAAGGAGGAAATGATGAATCTGACTCCATGTTCTCAGAAGGCTAATTTATTATTTTATGATACTGTAATATATTAAAGAGTACTACACGAAACTATACTAAAGAATACAGAAAGGATAATTACAGGAGGTTAAATGATAATAGTGAAAACTCCCGACTCCTTCCAGAGTCCCGACACAGCCTGACCCTGATTGGTCATTAATTAAAACAATTCCCATGAAACCAATGAAACAATCACCTGTTGGATAAACAATGTCCAACCACATCCCAAAGCAGCAAAACACAGCAGAAGCAAATCAGATAATATTGTTTTCCTTTTTCTCTGAGGCTTCTCAGCTTCCCAGGAGAAGAAATCCTGGTGAAGGGATTTTTCAGAAAGTGTGACAGTGACAATTTGTCCTTGGTGCCCAGCTGGAGCAGGAATTGTTTTGTCTCTCTGCTCTGTGCACAGAGCTCACCATCCCATAATGTGAAGCTCAGACCCACACACTAAAGCAGCACAGAACGTGAAAAATACAAAAGCTAAACTTGAGGCATCGCTTCCACTTCACACAAGACTTGATTTCAAGAAGTAACCAAGAAAACTGAATTTTTACAGAATCACAGAATGGGTGATTGTGGCACACATTTGTAAGTTTTGAACCTTCTCTGCTCCAGGCTGTCCCTTGTGCTGCATGCTCCAGGTGTGGCCTCTGCACTCACCCAAATTCCTGCTGGCTTCTCCCTCAGCTTCTGAACCATCCCAGCCTTGGCTTGATGCCTTGAGAAGGTTGATCTAGGACAGAGGCTGGGCAGAGCTAAAGAATAAAACAGGGATTTATTAAAAGGATCTCCTCCATTGTTTTGTCTCCCTGCTCTGTGAACAGAGCTCACCATCCCATAATATGAAGCCCAGACCCACACACTAAAGCAGCACAGAATGTGAAAAGTATAAAAGCTGAACCTGAGACATCACAGCAGCCTCAGTTCCTTGGTGGGAAAGTTGTGGAGAGGTTTCAGCTCCATCCCACATCTGCCATCCCACTGTTCCTTTCCCCAGCCCAGGATGTTCTCCTTGCTCTGGCAGGATTCTCCTGTCAGCAATCTGATTTGAAGGAGCTCATTTGGCCAAGGTTTGCTGCTGGCTGCTTTCTCTGCTCCCTCAGGTCCCTCAGCTGTGGCAGGGCTGGCACAGGAGCAGGTGAGGGAGGGAAGGCACCGTGGAAAAGGGAAGGGAAAAGGATTTTTCCCAGCAAGGGAAGAGTTTTCTGTCAGCTGAAGCTGCTCATGGAAAACCCAAGTGGTTTTTGCTGGGTGGCTCAGCACAGGTCTGAACCTTTGCATTTAAAAGCATGTTTGGGCCACAGTTGGTACTGAGAAAGTCAAATCAGCTCTTTGCATGAGAGCTGTTAATGTGCCATAAATCCTGGCTGGGATGCCAGAGCAATCTCTGAAATTGCTGCTGCCTCTGGGAAGTTCACCAGGTGATGGTTTGAACCCACAGCAGTTATTTTGCACAAAGTGGCTCCACAGATATTTAATGGCTTTGTGGTCACCCTCCAGATAATGGGCCTGACAATCTTTGTGGTTCTTTTTAAATGGTCTGAAGTGTGTGGAGCTGCTGCCCTTGGACTCCTGACTGGTTTGGCTCATTAATGCTCATCTCCTTGAGAGAACGCTGGTCATAAAAGGGATTTGTCTGCAGCTTTCAAAAACAAACACAGCTTCACTCAGGCTCGAGCAGGAGACAGTGAGAAGAGAGAGAATTCCACTCCTCAGAATGCTGATATTTAAAAATGGAATTTAAATAATTAGAGTAGGTCACTTGATACTTTTCCCTCCCCCTCTGTTATTTGACATGAGCTCAGCACATGCAGGAATAAATCCAGCAGGGTGTTACAGTGTTTTCTGCAAATATGTGCTGCTAAGAACATGAGAATTTCTGGGGAAATCTATGGCCCAGGAAGAGTTTCATCTTTCTGGATCTAAGAAGGGACCAGCTGACTTTGCAGGAAGGTATTTTTTTTAAATTTTGGCCTTGCCAAGAAGGTTTGTAATGTCCTGCCTCCCCTCTCTATTAAAATGTTTTTTTAGATTTGCTCCAATTTACCTAAAAAATTCAAGTCTTTTTGCAATTTCAAACAGCAGATAAATTGGTAATTTTGCTAAGCTCTTAAAAAGATGCAATTGCAATTTGGGATGGTGGAAATGGCCTGGATAAAGGTGAAAAAACGTGTCAGGAAGTGCAGAGAAATATCATGGAATCAATTGCAACGGCAATGGCATCCTGGCCTTTTAAAAACAGAGAATATGAAGTAGAAATGCCCCAGATTGATGTGTTTTCTCTTTGACAGGATGATCCTGGCTGAGCTCTGTTCAAAACGAACTGAATTATGTGGTAACATGTACCTGGATGAGCTCCAGAGCTGAGCTGGCTGCAGACACTGGATTATTTTCTTTCCCAGGATGGCCCTTGTTGACCAAGCTGTGCCATTTTTGATTTTATATTCTGTTAGCAGGGTGACAAAGCAGAATTTTTCTCCCATACTCCTTCATTAACAGCTTTTGTTTGGACACTTTTTATCCTGGAGCTGTTGATCAAAATGCATTTCATAAACACCAACATTTATGCTGAAGTTCAAAGAAATCAAGCCCAGAATAAAAATTATTTGTTTGAACAATGCACAGTCACTTGTGCAGCTCATTGTAGAGGAGGTCAATGGGCTTTGGGGAGATTTTAAAAAACATTAATCCTTTAATGAAATATTTGGAGGTTTATGAGCAAGGAAAAAGATTCATCATCTTTGTTCCATGCTGTAGAGCACCAAGCTTCTCTGAACTTCATTGGAGGTGGATTTTCCTTTTAATTGTTCATCACATTTAGTTTTATTATAGTTTTAAATGGGTTTTTAGGGTTTATGCCTACATATTCATGTAACTCAATCCATGTGAGTTAAAAGCAACTTCAACTCTGCTGAAGGTGCTGAAAAAGGTGCCCAAATTCTTGGAGAGAGAAATAATTTCAAAAAGCTGTTTGGTGGAGTTGTGAAAGTCAAAGTCAGCTCTGCTGGGTGTTAGGCTGAGAGGAGAAGGTTGGGAAAGCAGGATAGGGAATGACACATTCCCTACTTTGATATTTGGCAGTTGGCACAAAACCTGTGCCTTGTGAACCCTGGGCCATCATTAAATCCTTTTGAATTGATACAACTTGAGAACACAGGATTTTTTTCCAGCTTTTTTTCCCCCAGTGATGCCACTTGGAAGCTTTTCTTTCTCAAGTTGGAAGAGTCTCTGACAAGGACTAAGAGGGTGTGAAGTGACCATCACACCTGATGTGACTCTGTGATTCCAACAGGAATGTGAGTTTTGGAAATAAAGGATGCAGAATTCCTGCCCTGTACAGGGTTTGTTAGCTACCTTCTCGAAGCTGATTGATAGGGAAAAAATGGAAATTCTGCTGCAGATTTGTACCATATCTTTTATTTTCACCATTTTTGAACAGTTTTGTCAGGTCTGGTGTGGATTTCTTTCCCCTGTGTTTTCTGTTAGTGTCTGCTGCACTTCATCCCTGCTGTCAGCTGGAATTAGGAGGTGCTACAAGGAGTTCATCAGCATTTGTGGACATGTTTTATAGGACTATAAACCTCTCTTTTGATGTGCTGAGCTCATACTTGTCCCTGTGTGAGTGCCTTTAAAGGCAGTGACTGGTTCTGATGCCTTGAGAATCTGCCCTAGAGCAGAGGCTGGGCAGAGTTCCAGAATAAAGCAGGGATTTATCCAAAGGATCTCCTCCATGGATGCACCTTGGGCAGCACCAGAGCCCAGCCAGGGCTGCACCCAAGATGAACCAAAATGGCCCCAAAATGCACGAGCGCTGCCGGGGTCTCTCCCTGGGATCAGTTCTGCTCCATTTGCACCTTGCAGTTCATTGTCCCATTCCAGCTTTAGCCCCTGCAGTCCCACCCTGCTTGTTTTTCTCTCTGCAGCCCACGGGGTTTGTGCTCCTGGGCTGAGATTTGGGTCATTTGTCCTTGGTGCCCAGCTGGAGCAGGAATTGTTTTGTCTCCCTGCTCTGTGCACAGAGCTCACCATCCCATAATGTGAAGCCCAGACCCACACACTAAAGCAGCACAGAATGTGAAAATATAAAAGCCAAACCTGAGGCACCAGTTCCCTTCCCAGCACCATCAAACCACTGTGAAAGGAAAAAGCCAAACACTCCTCATGTCCTCCCTGCAGGGATTCCTCCTCTGAGGGATCCATGCAGGCAAATTCCTGCAGATGGGAGAGAGGAGTTGACCTCCAAGGACAATGTTTGGATATTGAAATTCCTTGGAAGGCTCTTTGGGGTCTTCATTTACTGGCAGAGACTGAAGAACTCTGGCTGTGGGTGTGCCCTGGCTGAAGGTGGGAGCTGCAATCTGATTAAAAACCAGCAGTGGTGCATTGTTAATCCATATATTCCAGTCAGAAAAGCTGCACTCCCTCTGCTTTGCATTGGAAAAAACCCAAATATTAAAGGAGAGAAGGAGAAATCCCTGTGTGCCCCTCTCTGTGGGCCCAGTGCTTTTACTGAGTGGAGCTTTGCCCTTTATTTTTAGTGCTCCAGAGCCCTGGAATGTCACTGATCACTTCTTGCCACGGCTCCTGTGGGTGAAATGTCATTTTCCAGTGGAAAATGTGGTGGTGGTGCCCACTATTCCCAGTGCAGCATTGACTGAGTGGCCCTGGAAAGTGCTATAAAATTAATTCTCAATGTGTTAACTCAGACCTTGCTTTTCTGCAGTTTCTGGTGAGGCACCCTATGAATTTCTGTGATGGATGAGGTTTTCCAAAAAGAGCCAAAGGCATTTAGGATCTAACTCCCTTGGCAATCTAGTGGGAATTGGACAACTAATTACTTTGGATTCTTTGGAAAATCCCAGATCTAATTTTGTATTATAATAACATGATTTTAAAGGAAGGTAAACCTCCAAGAAAAATAACATTTGGTGTAATTTTTTTCCTTTTTTTAATAGACACTAGAGCTGTTTTTCTGGCCAATTCTCCTGTGTTGAAGCTCCTTTGGAAAAGGCTTGGAGCAGGAGGTTGGATGGATGGGCTGGATGCTGCCTTTTCCAAGGGCTGACCCGTGCAACACCTGAGATGAAAACTCTTGTCTGATGCACTCCAATTGCACAGAGGTTAATTGTGTCATTAATTTTCTCTCCTGGGCTCAAACAGTTGGAATTTGCTGCCCGTGACAGGGAGAATAATCCAAATTAGTTACACCTCCCAGCAGGTCAGTAAATAAATAAATCAGAGCTGTCCCTTAAGTGTAATAGCCAGAATCTGTCTGGTTTTACTGACAAAGGACACTGGAATAACACAGAATTATCTGGGACACAGGAAAGGGATGATCTCACTTTATTACAGTGATTTGGTGCTCATTCCCTCACTGCTTAATCAGGGTGGTGCCCTCCTAGAAAAACTGCATTTTCCAGCCCCTTTTCCTGCCAGAGTGATAAATGATGGTGCCTCTGAATTGTTCCTCTCCTGATGATTTGCTTTAATTCACGAGGGTGACTTTCCCTCAGAGCCCATCGTGATCCTAAGGTGGAAAAAATGAAAAAAAATGAAGATGTTCTCAGAGATTTCTGTGGATGTGACAGCTGTGGTGGAGAATGTTCCCAAAACTTTGTGATCTCTCAGGAAAAGTGATGCTGGTTCCTTCCTGTTACATAAAAATAATAAAAAAAATTTTAAAAAATGTTCATCAATCAGTATAAACCTAACTATAATAATGACTTCAAACTTTTTTTTTAATTACAACCTTCTTTTTACCTCAAACTACTTCAAAACAACCTTCAAACAATTAAATTGAGTATTAACTAAATAAACAATCTCATACCATTTCTCTCACATTAAACAATTTATTAATTAACACTCAAAATACAAACCAAACAACTCTCCAAAACAAAACCACAATTAATTTTCTTTTATCAATACATAAACTTTAATAAATATATTATATATATATTTACAATATATATATAATATACAATATATAGTATGTTATATATATCAATAATATATATGTTATATATATATTTACAATATACATAATATACAATATATATAGTACATTATATATATCAATAATATATATGTTATATATATTTACAATATATATAATATACAATTTATAGTACATTATATCAATAATATATATGTTATATATATATTTACAATATATATAATATACAATATATAGTACATTATATATATCAATAATATATATGTTATATATAAAAAATATACTATTTATATACACAATATATATATATTTGCAAAAACTTTAATAAACATATTATATAAACCTTTCCAAGCATTCAATATCTATACATTAAAACATACAACAATTACAAAAGAACAGAGCCAGACTCAAAATCAGATCCTGCATTTCAGGGGGGTTGCAGCTCTCCCACAGGACACTTTTCTTTTTGGTGGGACCAGTTTTAAAGTGTGGATTTGTGAGTGTTCATCTCTGCCAAGCCCTCCCTGATTTTTCTGTGTCCTGCCTGCCTTGCAGTTCCTCAGTGCTCACCAGGACTGCTTGGCCATTTAGAAAACAGAGACTTGAAAGTATTTCTCAGGAGATTTTCACTTTTGCTGTCACACTCAGAGGAACAGCGGAAAAAAAACCCCAGGCATTCCAGAGGATGGCAACATTTGTGAAAATGTCTGTGAAAATAATTTCCAGTGCATGGTGAGGTTTTGGTTCTTACAGGCCAAAACCCTGTAAAACATCACCTGCAAGCAAAACTTGAGCATCCTGACCCAGGAATTTTAAAAAATTTTAAAAAACCCAATTGCACTGATTGGAATTGGTTACAATTGCAATTGTAATTGTGACCAAGTTTTAGTGGGGAGTGGGGTTGGAGGAGAGAGAATTCCATCCCTGCCTTCATGTGTGCCTCAGGACTGGGCTGTCACACCAGCAACTCCTTCATCCACTGCCTGGAGCAGAACTGTGACTTTCTGTTAATTATTAATTTGTCATTTTCAGATCTTAGTCTTTTGGAGCTGTTTGGAAGGATGAGGGGGTTGGAACTGGATTCTCTTTAAGGTCCCTTCCCAGCCCTTTCAGAGGTTTTCTGATCTTTGTGCAACAGGCGCCTGAGTGCATCAGGGTTTATGCAGATCAGAGGATGTGATTTGCAGGAATTTGTACAGTCAGCCTTCCCTTCATGGCAACCTCTGTGATTCCTTGAATTCTCTGAGGTTGCAGGTTGTTTAAAGCAGGTTAGAATTTGATCCTGGTACTCCCAAATCCCTCTTTCCTTCGCAATGATTCTTTCAGCATAATGTTCTTTGGTTTAATATTCTTCAGAGACTGAGTTTGAGCTGTGTTCTTTGTTTCTTGTGCCTCATATCTGCTGGTTTGCCTCTGCTCCCTTTGCTTTCTCTCTTAGCTGTATTTTCTGAGAGCCAGCCAGATGTTAATCTGAATTTTAGCACTGACTGTGTGCTCTGTGCTCCCACAGCAGCAGCAGAATGATTTTGGGCGCTCACAGCCCACCCAAACACCCTTGGACATTGGCTGCAAAGTCACTTGGAGGAAAATCCCAACATCAAACAGGGACTGAAGGGATTCTGCAGGTTGAGATTTGATAAGATTTATCCCCAAGGTCACCACAATGTGCTCTCCCTTTCCAGGAATCTTTACTGGGGAGGTCATTCCTCTTGTGCTGCTCAGCCCCCTGGGAGGTGCCAGCCTTGGCATTTTCTGGGAGTGCTTTTTTAAGGCCAGGAGTTCAAATGGAAAGTTTGCTTAAACATTCTTCCCTTTTCCATTTCGTTTTGCTGTGAGCTATAAAATTACCCATTTCCTTAAAGATCAACTTGAGGGTTCACAGATTAATTGATGGTCTAAAAACAGCCTCCTGTGATATTTCCTCATGGCCTGTGTAGGATTATTGTGTGATCTGGCAGGGAATTGTTCTTTTGGATGCATAATTTTGTGCTGTATTCATGATCCTGAGGGCTTTTGGCTTTATTTTGAAAGGTGCTGTAGAAGGAATGTGAATCCCTTTGACATTTCCAAGCTACAACCCCCTCAAAATTGTAACTCAGTGTCTGCTGAAGGAGTAGATGCTGGCAAACAGGAGCAGCACAGTGAGCAAACACATCCAGGGCAGGGCCATACAGTTAAATTTAGGGGGAATTCAGTAATTTTGGTTTTTTTTTTTTTTTCTATTTGAGGAACAGACAGGAGGCTCTTCCACACCTCCACTTTCCATGTCCTCCAGTGTCCATGAATTCCTGAAAAAGTCTTTTATCTTTCCAAAAGTCTTTATCTTTCCACTGTAGTCCTGGCTGAGATATTGGAAAGGCAAAACTTCCTGAGGGTGTGGAGAGTATTTAAAATACCTTTGTGAGCAGAGAACTGAAACTTTTGGACTTTTTCGGGTATCTGCTTGAAAAGGCTCTGCATGATATTGAAAGAGCTGCCCAGTGAAAATGTGGTTGCAGGGGTTGTTGGTCCTTTTAAGCTTCACAGTGCCATGTTTGGGGTTTTTGGGGATGTTGTGCTAATGTGGCATTAAGGAACAAAAAAAAAAAAACAACAACCCAGCAATGACTTTTCTATTGTAGGGGGAAAATTGATCTTTTTTGGGCTGCAATTGATTTGTATTTGCAGGGTTTTTTGCCTTGCTAAATAGCCTGGCTGTGTCAAAATAACCCCAGGCCCAGCACCTCGGGAGGATGCTGATGATGTTGGCATTTCTGCACCTGCATAATTTGGGTTTGCAAGGGAGGCCAGTCAGGCTGCCTGGGAGACTTCAGTGCAGAGATGTGCTGGCTTGGCACAACAGAGCCCATGCACTTTAATGAATCTGAAATCATTTCCACCTCGGATTTGCTGAACCTCAGCTTATTTCTGCAATCCTGAAAATGGCTCATTAATTGCTGGGAGCCTGACCATCCCTTTGGAGCAAAGAAGTTGGGGCCAAATTAGAGTTTCTCTTAAGCAGAGCTGACTTGTTCCTTTAGAGCAGCCCCGGGTTTTAAAGGAAACTTTGTTTTAAAGGAAACTTTGGGTTGAAAACATTAATTTTTTGCTTTGTCTGCCTCATTTTGTATCTGAATTTTTACAGAATCATAGAATGGGTGATTTTGGCATACACTGCTAAGTTTTGAGCCTTCTCTGCTTCAGGCTGCCCCTTGTGCTCCAGATGTGGCTTCTGCACTCACCCAAATTCCCGCAGGCTTCTCCCTCAGCTTCTGAACCAGCCTTGGGTTGATGCCTTGTAAATCTGCCCTAGGACAGAGGCTGGGCAGAGCTCCAGAATAAAGCAGGGATTCATTCCAAGGATCTCCTCCATGGATGCACCTTGGGCAGCACCAGAGCCCAGCCAGGGCTGCACCCAAGATGAACCAAAATGGCCCCAAAATGCACGAGCGCTGCCGGGGTCTCTCCCTGGGATCAGTTCTGCTCCATTTGCACCTTGCAGTTCATTGTCCCATTCCAGCTTCAGCCCCTGCAGTCCCACCCTGCTTGTTTTTCTCTCTGCAGCCCACGGGGTTTGTGCTCCTGGGCTGAGATTTGGGTCATTTGTTGTGGTGTTTGCTGGGTCCCCAGGATGAAGGAGGAAAGGATGAATCTGACTCCATGTTCTCAGAAGGCTAATTTATTATTTTATTATATTATATTATATTATATTAAGAAATACTAAACTATACTAAAGAATACAGAAAGGATACAGACAGAAGGTTAAAAGATAATAATGAAAAACTCCTGACTCCTTCCAAAGTCCCAACACAGCCTGACCCTGATTGGCCAATGAGTCAAAACAATTCCCATGAAACCAATGAAACAATCACCTGTTGGATAAACAATCTCCAACCACATTCCAAAGCAGCAAAACACAGCAGAAGCAAATCAGATCATATTGTTTTCCTTTTTCTCTGAGGCTTCTCAGCTTCCCAGGAGAAGAAATCCTGGTGAAGGGATTTTTCAGAGAATGTGACAGTGACAATTTGTCCTTGGTGCCCAGCTGGAGCAGGAATTGTTTTGTCTCCCTGCTCTGTGCACAGAGCTCACCATCCCATAATATGAAGCTCAGACCCACCCACTAAAGCAGCACAGAATGTGAAAAATAGAAAAGCTAAAACCTGAGGCATCAGATTAGGATCACTTTTGCTGGGATAATCTCTTCATATTTTAGTGATTTCCCTCTCCATGTTGCTGCTGTGTTTCACTGGAGGCTGAGGTTGTCCTCTGTAAAAACTCCCATGAATTTTAAATAAAATTTCTACAACTTGATGCTGCTGCTGTCCTGCACAGATTGAAAACATCCTGGATTTAAATCTTATTTTCTTTTGGTGCTGTCATATCCTCTCAGATCCTCGTTCTCCTGTGATCTGGTTGATGGAACAGGCTGGGTTATTCTGGAGTGGATGTTCAGGAGCTGTTCACTGCTTGCCTGGTGTATTTTCCTCATTCCCCAAATTCCCATCTTCCCTGAATTTCCTGCTCTGCTCCTTCCTTTCTGCTGCATTATTGTCTGCAATACTTCCTATTGATTGTGTGTGTTGGGGATGATTTCCTCTGCTGAGCACAGTTGTGAGGAATTGGAAGTCATTTGCTCAGAGGAGGGTTTGGTCTTCCTAAGATGGAGAAGATTGTTTAAAATCTCTTCTGCAGCCTGATTTGAGGAGGTTTGATACTCTTGTTGGGAGAGTTGTCATTTTATTAAGGCCACTTGGTTCATCCCTGTCTCTTTGGTTGTCTTTGTTTTCAGCCAGCAGGAAAAGCTGTTTCATTTCAGTTTAAAAAAACTTATGAATTAAATTCCATATTCCAATTTGGGGTTCTCCAAACTTTTTACTGAGAGTAAAAAACAACAACAACAAAAAAATCAATTTAGTCACTATCAGATCAGTCTTGTGGGGACTTCAGGGAAAAAGAGCATTTTGAGGTGGAAAGAGATTTATTTCCAATATTGCCCTGCAAGTTGTGAATTGTTGAGAGAGGTAAATAATCCACGTGCCGTAATCTGTCATTATATTATATTATATTATATTATATTATATTATATTATATTATATTATATTATATTATATTGCATTATATTACATTACATTACATTACATTATATTACATTATATTACATTATATTATATATTCCATTACATTATATTAATTATACATTATAATATTATATTTTATATATTATATTTAATTCTATATTTTATATCATTTGAATTTTATATAATTTGAATTATATGTAATTTGGATTTTATAAAATCCCTAAAATTTTCAAGATTTTAAGGTGTGTGAACAGAGCCAGGAGTTGGACTGGATGATCCTGATGGGTCCCTTCCCACTCAGGATATTCTGTGATTATAATAAATATTTTATAATAAATAAGCACAAGTCCAGCCTTTTCCAGAAGGTGGTGGCAGCTCATTTTCATATCTTTCCTGGGAAATAGCCCAGCCTGAATCTTCCAAGGTTCAGAGCGTGTTTTATGGAATATCAAGTGTGTTTTATTGAGTGTCTCTGGCACTTCTGGACCAGGAGGATAAGGAAATAAAGTTGTCATTTGTATTCTGCTGTTTGTCAACCTGCAAACAGGGGGATCTGGGGATAACAGTTCATTATTTACTTAACAAAATCTGTCACGTTGGGGATTAAAAATGTCATTTCTCCTCAAGTGGAGGGGTTGGATGTACTGCATGAGCCAGCACCTGTGTCAGAGCTGTTGTGTTTCCATGTGGGAATGGATAACAACATTTTCTCCTTGTTGAAAAAGAGAAAATGGGGAAATTGCCCTGCACTGAAAATGGGGAATTGACATTTCTTTAAAGAGAGGGCATCTAATTGCTCCAAGAACTGGAGTGTTCTGTATTCCTGCATTATCCTCATCAAAAAGCTGCCCTTGAAACTCCATTCCTGACCTGCTGAACAGATTCCCAATGCATCCCAAACCTAAACAGATTTACAGGTTGATTTAAAGCTCCAATTAAATCACACAATCATCTTGTCCAACCCTCAACCTGTCACCAGAGCATGTGGGAAAAGTAGAAAAGTTTTGGGGTTTTGCTTGTGTTGGGTTTTTTTTCCTTCCTTGGTTCTCCAAACTCATGAACTTCTCCAAAAAAGAGAAGAGGTTTTGAGTCCAGAGCTTGCTCAGCTCCCATGAAATTCGTGTTTCAGGCACTTCTGAAATTCTCAGTTTCAAACCCTGCCCTGGGTTGAGAGAATTGGATTCAAGTGGAACTTTTTGCAGAGAAGTTGCTGCAGAGTGCAGGGAGCAATTAGAGAAGGCAGGAGACACCTTCTTGCTCATAAAATCCAAGACAGCTCAGTGACCCAGCAGCTTCAGGGAACAGAGTAAAAGAGATTTTTTCTGATTATTTTTCAGAGAGAACAAGTGGTGGGTGGGTTTTTTTTTGTTTTGTTTCTTTTAAGAGAGCAAAAATGAATAATAGGCCCTTTCTGCAAACATAACTTAAATAAGAGATGTTAAATAAGAGATCTTTGAAACTCCATTCCTGACCTGCTGAACAGATTCCCAATGGATCCCAAACCTAAACAGATTTACAGGTTGATTTACAGCTCCAATTAAATCACAGAATCATCTTGTCCAACCCTCAACCTGTCATCAGAGGATGTGGGAAAAGTAGAAAAGTTTTGGGGTTTTGCTTGTGTAGGGTTTTTTTTCCTTCCCTGGTTCTCCAAACTCATGAACTTCTCCAAAAAAGAGAAGAGGTTTTGAGTCCAGAGCTTGCTCAGCTCCCGTGAAATTTGTGTTTCAGGCACTTCTGAAATTCTCAGTTTCAAGCCCTGCCCTGGTTTGAAAGAATTGGATTCAAGTGGAACTTTTTGCAGAGAAGTTGCTGCAGAGTGCAGGGAGCAATTAGAGAAGGCAGGAGACACCTTCTTGCTCATAAAATCCAAGACAGCTCAGTGACCCAGCAGCTTCAGGGAACAGAGTAAAAGAGATTTTTTACTGATTATTTTTCAGAGAGAACAAGTGGTGGGTGGTTTTTTTTTTTGCTTTGTTTCTTTTAAGAGAGCAAAAATGAATAATAGGCCCTTTCTGCAAACATAACTTAAATAAGAGATGTTAAATAAGAGACCCTTGAAACTCCATTCCTGACCTGCTGAACAGATTCCAAATGCATCCCAAATCTAAACAGATTTACAGGTTGATTTACAGCTCCAATTAAATCACAGAATCATCTTGTCCAACCCTCAACCTGTCATCAGAGGATGTGGGAAAAGTAGAAAAGTTTTGGGGTTTTGGTTGTGTAGGGTTTTTTTTCCTTCCCTGGTTCTCCAAACTCATGAACTTCTCCAAAAAAGAGAAGAGGTTTTGAGTCCAGAGCTTGCTCAGCTCCCGTGAAATTCGTGTTTCAGGCACTTCTGAAATTCTCAAACCCTGCCCTGGGTTGAGAGAATTGGATTCAAGTGGAACTTTTTGCAGAGAAGTTGCTGCAGAGTGCAGGGAGCAATTAGAGAAGGCAGGAGACACCTTCTTGCTCATAAAATCCAAGACAGCTCAGTGACCCAGCAGCTTCAGGGAACAGAGTAAAAGAGTTTTTTTACTGATTATTTTTCACAGAAAACCAGTGGTGTTTTTTTTTTTTTTTTGTTGTTTGTTTGTTTATTTGTTTTGTTTCTTTTAAGAGAGCAAAAATGAATAATAGGCCCTTTCTGCAAACATAACTTAAATAAGAGATGTTAAATAAGAGACCCTTGAAACTCCATTCCTGACCTGCTGAACAGATTCCCAATGCATCCCAAACCTAAACAGATCTACAGGTTGATTTACAGCTCCAATTAAATCACAGAATCATCTTGTCCAACCCTCAACCTGTCATCAGAGGATGTGGGAAAAGTAGAAAAGTTTTGGGGTTTTGGTTGTGTAGGGTTTTTTTCCTTCCCTGGTTTTCCAAACTCATGAACTTCTCCAAAAAAGAGAAGAGGTTTTGAGTCCAGAGCTTGCTCAGCTCCCGTGAAATTCGTGTTTCAGGCACTTCTGAAATTCTCAGTTTCAAACCCTGCCCTGGGTTGAGAGAATTGGATTCAAGTGGAACTTTTTGCAGAGAAGTTGCTGCAGAGTGCAGGCAGCAATTAGAGAAGGCAGGAGACACCTTCTTGCTCATAAAATCCAAGACAGCTCAGTGACCCAGCAGCTTCAGGGCACAGAGTAAAAGAGATTTTTTACTGATTATTTTTCAGAGAGAACAAGTGGTGGTGGTTTTTTTTTTTGTTTTGTTTCTTTTAAGAGAGCAAAAATGAATAATAGGCCCTTTCTGCAAACATAACTTAAATAAGAGATCTTAAAGGTAGTAAGACAGTGACAAAGAAAACACCTTCTGCAGTTTTATCTTTACAAATGGAAATGTCTAAAATCCATGATGGCTCTTCAGTCAGAGGTGGATGAAGGGGTATTATGTGGCTGCATCTTGTTGTCATGATAATTCAAGAGGGACCATTTTCTTATCCATCTGAAAGCTGGGTGGTGATAGATGTCAAATATTTGTCCTGGGTGGTAAAGTAAATATTTGCCATCTACCTGTCCCCATCAGGGAGCAAATGGCTTGCAAACAACACCACATTGCAAGGAGGAGGAACAAAATGGCATAAAAATTAAAGATGAAGCCACTGAATGAGAAGGAGACACTGAATAAACCTTAAAAGTTAAATAAGAACGAGGTGGATGGATTCCCTTGTGATGGAGAAAGCCAAATTATAGAGTGCATTATGCAAAGGTGGTGAGATGACAAATGTCAGTGGGAATCTGTAAAGCTGTTTGCAGACCAGGCAGGGAAGACAGACTTGTTGTAGGAGGTGGGGGAACATGCCTTTATTTAAAAAATTCCTCTGTCTAGGGAGAGAAAAATTCAGAGGAAGAGGGGGCCATGTCCAGGTAAAAAAAAAAATAAAAAAAAAATATTATAATAATAATAATTAAAAAATTAAAAAATAAAACCCCCTGTGCTGTAGGAACTGGAGAGTGTAGGCAGGAATTCTGTCTGGGGACCAAGGAGTGGGAATGGAGTGGAATTTTTCCTTTTATTTAAAGGAATGAAGCTGTGTCAGGAGGTTTAGGTTGGATTTTAGGAAAATTTCTTTCCCCAGAGGGTGGTGGGTACTGAACCACCCTCAGGGAATGGGCACATTCCCAAAAACGTTTGGACAATGTTCTCAGGGTGGGATTTTGGGGTGTTTGGACTGGATGGGTCCCTTCCCACTCAGGTTATTCTGTGATTAAACATCCAGAGGAGCTGGCTGAGTATCAATAAAATCAACAGAAAAGGAGATAAAGCAAAAACCCAAATTCCAAAGTCCTAAACAGGCAAAGAAAGCAAAATTCTTCACTGGCTGCTGCTTCTCAGTTGTCCAGACTTGGAATGACTTTGCTTTGGAGAGGAAGAAAAACACCAAACACACAAACACTGCAGCTGCCAAGGTTGGAGCTGTGTTTATTTGGCACAAATAACTTAAAATGTAGAAATTGAGCCCCAGGAGAGCTGATAAGCTGAGATATTTTTGAGAGGAGGCTGTAGGAGGGAAGATGAGTGTTGTGGGTTTTGTGGAGCAAATCTATTTGATGGATCTTCAGACCCTTAAAAACAAGACACCTGCAGAAGGCGTCGTGGGTTTGTTGAATTGCACAAGATTTTGTGTTAAAAAAGGAAAAAAAATCAACGCTATGGGAAAGAGAAATGATTTCTTTGAAACCAGTCTGGAGTTGTGAGAGTGTAGACGAGGAAACAACCCAGAAGCTCTTAAATAAGAGTTTCCCTTCTGATAATAAAAACACCCAGGCAGAGCTGGAGGCTTTAGAAAGAACTCAGAAATGAATTTAAGCTCCAAGGCACGATGTCAGAAGAGTTTTTTAGGGAGGAGGAGTCTGAAGTCACTGAGGAGCCAGGAAAAATCAGCAGCCTCTCCTTAAAGCCTCCAGCTGAGGATTGGAGAACAAGCAGAAATGTCTTATTTACATCTACAAAAGAGCCTGCAAATTATTTATGTAGTGGAAAAATTGGCTCTTGTGAGGTTTATTTATTTATTTAATCACTCCGAGCACTTGAAATGGATAAAGAACTCTGCAGTGGAGTTATTTTGTTGGTTGCTGGGGGTGTTTTTTGTTGTTTTGTTTTGTTTTTAATTGACAAAAAAACCTGACCAGGAGATGTAAACTTAGGAATTGATGGAAAATTAACATAAAGGAAGGAAGGAAGGTTAATTCTGCTTTGGTGATGATCCTTGTGGTGCTGAGCAGGGCTTCAAGAAGGGCTGTGACAGCAGGGGTGTCAGCAAATTTTGATGCCTGCCACAAAATCCTCTGTGTTATTTGGGACAGGAAGGGACTGATGGATCTGTGAGATGTTTACATAAGTGCAGTGAGGGGGAAAATAAAATTATTTGTGGAGATTCCATGGTTCTGAAAGAGGCAAAGGCAGGAAAGTGTCATTTTTAGGAGGCTCAGTGGCAGCCGCTGTGGAAGTGCAAAGTGCGATCCACACTGGGAGATGGTGGGGAGCGTAAAGGATGGATATCCAAAGAAATTTTATATTATTTTATAGAAAGGAATGCTGGCAGCCTGACTGGTGTCTGCCAGGAATTGTCTGGGCTCACCTTGAAGGGTATTGCAGGACAGGAAGGGATTAGGACTGGGAGAAGGGATGTTTGGAGCACATTTACCTTTGTCTTGGTTTGAACAGACAGGTGTCTGCTGAGGAAGGCAGGAGCCTCTTTTGAAATGGAAAATGCAAACTCTCCCACTACAAATTATTGTAATTTTGAAATTAAGGGGCTCTCAGGCAAAGATATAGGAATAAGAGTTTACTAGGAAAATTAAAATTACAAATATAATAGTACAAAAAACCTGACAGAGTCAGAAATTACCTGACACCCTGCGGGTCAGGGTATTGGTGGCAATCTGTCCTGGTTTGGAAAGCCAGGTGTCTGCTAAGGAAGGCAGGAGAAATGGAAAATGCAAACCCCCTCCCTCTGAATTATTGTAATTTTGAAATTAAGGGGCTCTCAGGCAAAGATATGGGAATGGGAATAACAGTTCTTTATTAGGGAAATATATGGGAATGGGAATAGTTCTTTACTAGGAAAAGATATGGGAATAGGAATAACAGTTATTTACCAGGAAAATTAAAAATACAAATGCAATGGTACAAACAAGAAAACCAACCCAGTGGCAGAGTGAGAGCAGGAGCTGCCCCTGTGTGTCAGGGGGTGGCACAGCCCCATCCCATGGGGGCTCAGCCCTCCTGCAGTGCCAGCTGTGGCTCTGCTGCAGCAGGGATCCTGCACAAGGGGGGAGTTTTCCTCTGCAGCTCCAGGGCTGCTGCAGATGGGCCTGGGCTCCCTCTGGCAATGCAGGGCAGCAGAAAGCTGCTCCTCTGGCAATGCAGGGGGCAAAGGCTGCTGTGCTGTGCCAGGCTCAGATTGGATCCAGGTAGGAATGCTTGGCTCCTGCCCTGGGCACAGCATCTCCCCATGGGATGCTGGAATTGGATCAGCCCTGCAGGGACACTCCCTGGCCATGGACAGCAGAGATCTCCTGGAGGGAGGGTTGGCTGTGGGAGAGAGAAAGAAAAAACTGCCCCATGGACAGAGAGAACTCTCACAGATGGCAAATAAAATACACACATATCTTACAGCCCAGGAGAACCTTCTGCCCTGGGAAGAAAGGCTGGAAAAGTTGGGTTTGATTCCCTTAGAAAGAGAGCAGATGAGGAGGAATGATAAAATAATGGGTGGGAAGGGGAGGTGGCAATTCCTGCTTCTTCCTGCTCCAAGACACAGAATTACAGAATAATTTGGGTTGGAGGCACCTTAAAGCCCATCCAGTTCCCACCCAATCCATGGGCAGGGAGACCTCCCACCATCCCAGGGTGCTCCAAGCCCCATCCACCCTGGCCTTGGGCACTTCCAGGAGCCACCAGCAGGGCTGTGGGTGGGGGAAAGGTTTTTGGGACTGCAGCTGAGTGGAGGAGCTGCCGCTTGAATCAAACTCCCCGTGCCAAAATCCATGTTCTTGGAACCATGGAATTAAGGTTGGAAAAGAACTTGGAGAGCACCAAGTCCAACCATCACCACCAGCATGGTCACCTCTGAAATATGCCCTTAAATGCCACATCCACATGGTTTTTTGGACACTTCCAGGGATGGTGACTTCACCATTTCTTCATCATTTACTGTCTCTGCATGGGTTTGAAATTTACAACTAGAAATGGACTGAAGTGGGAAGATGTTCAGGCATGAAATATGTTCCAAAAATCTGTGTTTCATATGAATTATGGGCAGATTTACAGGTGAAGTGAATGAAACTCCTTGTCTGCTCTGCCTGACAAATGTCAGATTTAAGGAGATAAATCAAATCCGTGGGGTTTAGATGCTTCTCGGTGGGTTTTGTTTCCTCTTGCAGAGAATTTTATTACAGGCTGTCACCCTCCTCTCCCTCTCTGTAGTACCAGAAATGAGGTCAGGTCTGAGGGATTCAAAATGAGCTGAAAAGTTGGACAAATCTGAAGAAAATATTGTGAAACCCAGTGATGATTGTAGCACTATTTTGTATGAAAAATATATAACTTTTATATATATATTTAAATATATAAATATATTTTATATTTAGAAATAGAAAATATTTAGAAATATATAAGTGTATTTAATAAAAATTTAAATTAAATATTTAGAAATATATAAGTGAATATATTTAGAAATAAATCATATATATAAATGTATGAAGTGTATTTATCACTATGTGGTCCCTTCCAACTCAGAATATTCTGGTATTTTTGTATTATCTGAAGAAAATAATACACGAGATGCTATGCAAGCCTGTAGTGCAATGGTGGCCAAGTTGTGCCAGGGGAGGTTTAGGTTGGGTATCAGGGAAAATTCCCTCATGGAAAGGATTTTAAAGTCCTTTAAAGTCCTGGCACAGCTGCCCAGGGCAGTGGTGGATTCCCCATCCCTGGAAGTGCCTAAAAGCAACTTTTGAGGATGGGGTTTAATGGCGAACATGGTGATGGTTGGATTTGATGATCAGGGAGGTCTTTTCCAGCCTAAATGATTCCAGGATTCTGTGATCAAGGATTTAGGGAAAAACCTAAGGTGGAGGGAGGGCTTTGGCTTCAAATCCATCCAGAGGGTTGGAAAGGGAGTGTGATTGGGTTTTCCAGGGTGTGATCCTATAGGAAGGGCTGAGCTCAAGCCTGGCCAGGGAGGCTGGAACTGACTGGGAGTCATTTGCTCAGAGGGGTGTCACTGTCACATTTTCTGGAAAAATCCCTTTGCCCAGGATTTTCTTCTGGGAAGCTGAGAAGCCTCAGAGAAAAAGGAAAACAATATTATCTGATTTGCTTCTGCTGTGTTTTGCTGCTTTGGAATGTGGTTGGAGATTATTTATCCAACAGGTGATTGTTTCATTGGTTTCATGGGAATTGTTTTAATTAATGACCAATCAGGGTAAAGCTGTGTAAGGATTCTGGAAGGAGTCACGAGTTTTCATTTTTATCTTTTTAGCCTTCTGTAAGTATCCCTTCTGTATTCTTTAGTATAGTACAGTATAGCATTCTTTAATATAATATAGTATCATAAAATAATAAATTAGCCTTCTGAGAGCATGGAGTCAGATTCATTATTCCTCCCTATGATGGGAGACTCAGAAAATACCACAGGAGGGTTTGGGCTTCCTAAGATGGAGAAGATTGTTTAAAATCTCTTCTGCAGCCTGATTTGAGGAGGTTTGATACTCTTGTTGGGAGAGTTGTCATTTTATTAAGGCCACTTGGTGCATCCCTGTCTCTTTCTTTGGCTTTGTTTACATCCAGCAGGAATATTGTATTTGTAGGGACCCTCGTGGCAGGAAGGAATGATCAATCTGACTCCATGTTCTCAGAAGGCCAATTTATTATTTTATGATAATATAATATATTACAGAATGCTATACTAAACTATACTAAAGAATACAGAAAGGGTACAGATAGAAGGCTACAAAGATAAAAATGAAAACTCGTGACTCTCTCCAGAGCCCTGACACAGCTTGGCCCTGATTGGCCAAAGAGTGAAAGCAACTCCCAGCAGAATCCAATGGAACAATCACCTGTGGGTAAACAATCTCCAAACACATTCCACATGAGCACAACACAGCAGAAGCAAATGAGATAAGAATTGTTCTCCTTTTTCTCTGAGTCTTCTCTGGAGAAAAATTCTGGGCGAAGCGATTTTTCCAGCAAATGTGAATGCCACACAAGAAAAGCTTTTTCTTTTAAGTTTAAAAAACCTGATGATTTCCTTTTTCCCTGTCCATCCCAATGGAGACTGTGTGTAAGCAGGGAGTGATTTTGGGATGTCTATTGTGCTTCTGTATCCCCCTTAAAAACTTCCAACCATCTCTGAGACAGGACAACATTCCTGGGAAGCGTTGGGGATGGACTGGGTGATCTCCTGAGGTCTCTTCCAGTTTTTTGTGATTCCTGGAAAACCTCTGGGATTTACAGCCCCACCACCCACAGGAATGGGTGAAACACCAGAGAGCCAATCCACCAGCTCAGGGGTGCCAGAGCTGTGCAACTTTTCCTGTGGGATTCAATTCCTGCAGGTTGGGACTGGGAAGAACATGGCAATTAAATGTGGAATTACAGGAGGGGGAAGGGATGTGTTGCATTTAACTTCACACTCGTGATTTAAGTGCCAGAATTAAAATCATCAGCTCCCTGTGTGGTCTCCTTATTTGTAAGAACTCAAGTGACATTAAAATTGGATTAAAATGAGCTTTTGGTTGAAGGGCCAATATTAAAATCAAGGGAAGCTGAAGGAGGAGGGGAGGGGGTGGTTCCCCTGCAAACTCCCCGTTGGCAGAGGGGAATTGTGTGTTTTTATATGGATCTGCACCCATCCTCCTCCTCTTAAAAGCTTTATCCTCACTGCAGCCATGCCCCAGCATCCTACTTGCCTTGATTTATCAATTATTTACACTTGGGCTGTAATGCATTGAAACTTTTGGAAAATAAAGGTGGATATTAGTGCTGCATTTCTGACTGATAGGAGCAGGGGAGCTGCAGCAGCCTAATGGAAGGGAATAAAGGCAGCACTTGGGAGCTGCTGGCTCATCCTTGACAGTGATTTGTGTGTCTGCAGGATTTCCAAGTGCTCAGAGTGTTTAAAATGTGCCTGTTGCCTTTCCTTTGTCTGCCTGCAACCTGTGGACCTGGATTTATTTATTTTTTTTTCCCTTCCTTGGATCCTTCCCTTCTCCAGGCCATTTTTATTTGAATCTCTGAGATATTAATGAATGCACTCTGGATCTCTTGGATTCCTGGGCCTGGAGCTTTGTTCCACCCTGTGTGATCTCTCCTAAGCCTCTTCCTTTTATCCCTTGGAAATAAAAGTGACAAATCTCCCTGTCCTGTTGTCCGGCTGAGTAATGGAACTTCTTCCATCCTTCTCTTCTCTCTCAACCTCCGTGCTGTGGGGATTTTTAACTGATTATTTTTTTAAATGTATTTGATTTGAAATAATTCTGTTTGCTGGAAGCTGCTGGGAGGGGGATGGAGAACTCCTAACTAAGAGCTTTTTTTAATCCATGGGAAGGGATTGGTGTCACACACCAATAAATAGGTGACTCTCCTGGCTGCCAACATTATTAGATTGCAGGAGACAGTAAATTCACAGACTCCCTCGTGAGTCACAAATGTCTTAAAAAAACCTCACAAGTAATTATCTGAAATGGAGACAAGTTAATGTAGGTTTGTCTCTTCTAATTCTTGTTCATGGTTAGCAGCCATGTAGTAATTAGCTTTTTTTTGCTGAAGTTATATTTATATATGTTAAATGTACCGTGACACAACTGGACATGTGCACTGATAGACTGACAGGCCTCTTGATTTTATTTTTGGTTTTTTTTTGAGTTACAAAGGATTCAAGAAGGGGTTTTTTTTGTATAATTGTGGTAGCTTGAAGTGATGGGTGAGTAAATAAATGCACTTTGAACCTCAGAAATTTCAGAGCAGGAGGGAGCTGGTGCAGGGGGAGTGGCTGGACCTCAAAGGATGGAATTCACCATGGCAGTGGCAGCTTTTCTTCTGAGCAAGCAGCACTTCAGTGCTTGGAAAACTGGCAGGGTGGATGCTCAGCCATCTGCTTTGTCCTGGCTCCACCCTGTGGCATTCCCCTGCCAGTGGCACACACATTCCAAGGAATTCTGCATCAGCCTGCACCTTGCCAGTGCAGGATTTGGTGTTTTGTAAAGGGCTGAGGTGTTAAACACATGCTCTCTGTTTTCCTGCTCCTCTCCCACGCAGGGTCAGTTTTGCTTGGAATGATCCATTCTGGAATTAGCCATTCTGGAATTAGCCATTCTGGAATTAGCCATTCTGGAATTATCCATTCCTCTCTTGTTCAGTGCCATGCACCAAGAAAATGAATATTCAGGGCTGTTGGAACCTGAATTCAGATATCCAGCTTTCTGGCCCACATTAGTTACTGACATGAAACATTTTACTTCTTTTCCTTCAGTTTTCAAACCAAACCTGTCCCCACCTCTCTCGTGCAATTGCAGTGGAAGCAAAGATCATCATTAAAAATGTCCTGTGTGGAATTCCAGCAGGAAGGGCCAGGCAGTGGGGACAATCTGGACGAAGTGACACCTCAAGCAATGCCAGAGGTGTTCTGCAGCCAAAGGCAGGATGGAGATGTCAGGCTGCTGTTCAGGAGATGCTCTTCCAGAGCAGCAGCACCAATCCATTGCTGAAATCCTCTAAGAACACAAAGTGGGGGGGTTTTGTGTGAGGCTTTTAAAGTGGATTCCTGATGCTACTGCATCTACACTGCCTCTGGGCAGTCTGAGGGTCTGTTTTTACTGAAGGGAGCAATGGCAGGTGTGGTTGGGCTGGGTGTGGGAGGCCACAGAGTGAATCCAGCAGCACTTTCACTCTTCTGGGCAAACAGAGTGGTGGCTGCAGCTCCGGCTGCAGAAATTTTATATAAAATCATTTGAACAATTGCCAAATCCAATGTGGTCCAGCAGGGCAAAGGGTGTTCTCAGGGCTGGGGAGTGCTTTGGAATTGAAGTGGAGGATTCAGCTGGAGGCTCAGGTGAGGCAGCCCCAGCTGCTCTGGCAATCCCAGCCCAGCCAGGAATTCCTCATTGCCAAGATCCCATCCATGGCTGCCCTGTGGCACTGGGAGCCATTCCCTGGGTGCTGTCCCTGCAGGCCTTGGCCCCAGTCCTTCTGCAGCTCTCCTGGAGCCCCTGCAGGCCCTGCAATGTGCTGGAAGCTCTCCCTGGAGCCTTCTCCTCTCCAGGGGAACATTCCCAGCTCTCCCAGGCTGACATTGGATCCATCTCCTCTCCAAGACATTCATGGACCCAGGGGCTTCACTTGGAATCTCAGCAAACCATGAAGGGACACCCTTCCCTTTTCCTCCCTTTTCCGTTCCCAACATCCATAAAAATCCCTCAGGATGGATTCTGAGTGTCCCAAATCCCAGAATCCCAGAGCAGTTTGGGTGGGAAGGGACCTCCAAGCTGATTCCAGGGACACCTCCCCTATCCCAGGCTGCTCCAATCCTTCCTTGGCCATTGCAGGGATCAGGGGCAGCCCCAGCTGCTCTGGCAATCCCAGCCCAGCCAGGAATTCCTCATTGCCAAGATCCCATCCATGGCTGCCCTCTGGCACTGGGAGCCATTCCCTTCTCCAGGGGAACATTCCCAGCTCTGCCTTTTCCTTCTCAGTTTCATTCTAATAATCAATGGGGCTTTTTTACCTGCCAATACTAGAGGAGGAAAGATAATTTCTCCCTGGGAATTGAAAGCCTCTTGCTTCTCCCTGCCCATTCCTCGTCCCTATATAGGAATTAATTTCATTGTTCCTACTCCATCCCTTTAAAGGAGTCAGAAGTGTCTTGAAGGTCACATTCCTCCTTGAAAGTAATGATGGTGTTTTTCCTAATCCCATTACAAGGCCCCTGGTATCATTAGATGGAGCTGCTACTGTTGAGCTTCATTTGATAAGCTGATGAAAGGGGGAGGAAAAGGCTCCCTGATGCAGAAAGGCATTCAGGGATCTGCTGGAATGGAACATGTTCACAAACATTATAATCTGCTTAACACTGGCATTTTGGTGCTGCACCTTTAGAGAGCAGCATAAAAGGCAGAAGGGAGCAATCCTGATGGATGCTTTAAAAGCTGCAATGCCTCCTGCACAGCAGCTGGAAACAGCTGGAAATTTTTATTGGTTTCTTTTTTTTTTCCCCCTCCAAGCCTGAAAATGGGAATTTTGTCTATGCTGTGAGCTCCCCCCTCTGGCTTCAGAGTATTTGGAATAATGTCAAAGACCCCCAAAGCCTTACAGGTATTTCTGCAACGAGCTCAGGGGCACTTTGCCTTGTTCAAAAGTGATTTTTAAACCTCCAAAACCAGCCTGCTGCCAGCACTGCTGCACCTCCCACCCGTTTGGGAAGGGGATGGATACAAAGCCATGGCTATTGTAGGTTTGACAAAGAGGTTCTGTAGTTCTGCTCTCGTTTCAAAGACCTCAGTGGCCTTAAAGCTGGGCTTGAAATGGAGGCTGCTGGGTTGGTGTCAAAGGGGAACGTGGCCTTTCATCAACCTCTTGGTGGCACTGGGCTCATTCTACAGAAACCTCCATTCCTGCCCTGGAATTTTGCTGTTCTTTTGTAGGAACTCTTCGTGCCTCTAATTTTTGGGGCCGTGTCTCTCTTTTAGGTGCTTTTCCTTGTGAGTTCAGCTGTGGTTGGATCTCAGAGGGTTTGGTCAATTACAAAACGCCAGTGTGGCTTTAAAAGGGGTCACGAAAGCATTTGGGGTTGGTGCAAGGGGGATGGTGGGTGCCAGGGTCTGAAATCTGAAAAGGGGGAGATCTGAAAGTCAATTCTGACATGCAAGAGATGAAATGGGAATCTACAAAATGTGGGATTTTTTACATGCAGCATCACAGCCCTTCCTGTGCTTTTAAAGATAATGAGGTAACAACCCTGAGTTTAACTCTAGCAGATTTCCTTTTTTTCCTCCACTTTTCCTCATTCACACCAGTTTGTGAATCCCTTTTTGGGTGATGTCTCCTGTTACAGCAGCAGGTTAGGAAGAGGTGGGTGGAAGTTTCCTGGGGTGGAAGTTTCCTGGCGTGGAAGTTTCCCTGCTCATCCTCCTTTTTTCAAGTCACTCTGATGATGTTTTTAATTGATCTGGAGGAAGGTGAAGCAACTGGTGGCTCTGTAGTTCTCTTGCTCACTTTAATTCATTTGCATTGTCCTTCCACCATTTCTTTTCTCTCCATTTACACTCTTCTCTCACTATTTGCTATTCCAAGGCCAAAGTCTCTGCTCCTCAAATCCCTTGCTCAGCCTCTGAGCTAATCCCAGGTGCAGCTGCTCTTCCCTCAGATTAGGATTTGAACAAAATACTTATTTTATAATATTTTGCCATCAAGATTCCTTGGTGGATGCCACAGGGAACAGCCCTGCAGGGAAGGGCAGGATGCACACACTGATAATAAAATCCACGTGTGAATTTAAACCAGAGACTGAAATCCTCCCAGTTCATGAGAATAAATCTTAACATTTCAGATTTAAAGCAGGGCTTGGACTCCTGTCTGAGCACCATATTCAGTTTTTATATTGGTTCTAGCAGGTCTGGAGGTCATAAATGTGCAAATCCAATAAAATATCAGCAGGAGGAAAGGAGCTCAGGGCTTGAACTGGTCACTGGGAGCATCGTGGGTGGCTCAGGGCTGGAGCTGGGTGAGGGAATCCATAAATTCAGGTTTTGGGAAAGCTACAAAAGGCAGCCTCAGAGACAGCAGAACTGTGATTGGAGCTGAGCAGCAGCCATGAGATTGGTCAGCAGAAAAATTATTTAAAAAGTAGAAAAGTAAGGACAAACAGAACAATGGTCTGTGTATTAATGCTCGTCTAGAATAACTCCCTAAGCTGCAAAAAAGTTGATCTGGTGAGATATTGGGGAGTTCTGAGTTAATAACAGAGCTCTGTGCATTGTGTTTAAGGCTCACAAGCAGGGATTGGATTTGAAATAAGCCAGCACTGTTTAACCAAAGGTACCTGTGCTTACAGTGGTTGGATGGAACTCCTGTCAATGTGCTTTTGCTTTGTGGGATTGGTGAAAAAACTGTAAAAGTGAGTTGTGACATTGAGTTCTGTGTCTGCTGCCTGGGATGTGAGCTGAGGGCATCTTCCCATTGTCACAGCCATGGAATGAGGCTGATGCTGGAAAATCAAACAGCTCAAGGCACATTCTCAGCAGTCCCATCCCATTTGTGATTTGTACAGAGACCCCCATAGTGATCTCCAAAGGAATTCCTGTCTGGAGGCAGCTCAAGGCTTGGTTTTGGAGTTGCTGTTGGGATTGTCACAGGAATGACTGCAGAGCTGCTGGATAAGAGGCCAGGATGGTCCAGCAGATGTTTATACCTTTGAAGGATGGCTGGTGGGTGAGAAATCAAAACAAACTTACAAAACAAAGACAGAAAGGAGGTGAAATAACTTGAGATTTCATTAATATCTGGCCTTTTTATGGACCACACCTCTCTTTTAAGGGGAAAATTGGACAAGGAGAGGTCTGTATGAAATGGCTGTGGGATTTGTACACAGACCCCAGCCTGTGATGCTGAGGAGCAGCAAGGAGCACTCTGGCTGCTCTCAGGAGTGTCTGGCACCAAAGGCAGCTGCAGACACACTAAATTTCCTCCTGCTGGAGAAGTTTGTGTACTTTTGACTGGTGCTAATTGATGGGCTGTGCCCTGGAGGGGCATAAATCTCTGCGAGTCAGATTTATGAGGACCCTTATGTTTGTTTGGCAGCGTGAGCCTTGTTCCAGGGATAAATGGAGCGAGCAGGGAGAGCTGACAGGCTGAAAAATGGGAGATCCTGTTTCTCCCCTGGAATCCTGCACTTCCAAAGCCATAAAACCTGAATTCCTGGTGTTTGGGACGAGCAGCGCAGAGCTGGGAGATGTGCAGGTGTTTCCTGAGGGAAGCAGCCCCAGGTATTTTTGTTCCCCTGTGCTGGAGGGATATCACATGTTTTTGTCAAGTGCCTGATTAAGTTTGACATTTGAAAATAGAACTTCACGCAGAAATAAGTACTGTACTTGTGAGTATTTAATTAAGATGTTTAGTTCCTGTCAAGGTTGGTAGTTTCTCTTTCCCGTTAAGGGCAATACGTCTGCAACTGCTGAAATTTCAGAAACCTGTACTTAACCTTTCCTCGTCATCCCATTTCCATAGAAATCTGATTAACAACTTTTAAAGTTCAGAAGCTGCCACTAAATGCAATTAAAGCCCTTGTGGAGTCTGTTATTAAGAGCTGGCATTTAATGAAGACTGAGGGCACATTACTGTTACCATCCACACTGGAGCAGGATGTCTTCAGCAATTAGCTGAAGGCACGGAATACACAAAGTGTGCTGTATTACCCAGCACTGAACATGCTTGGTATTTAAGCAACATGCTGCCTTTTTTTTTTTTTTTTTTTATTTTTTGCCCCTCTCTTTGCTGGATTTTCTGTGGCAGTTTGAGCTGCAGCAGCTCAGCTCAGGTGGGTTCAGCACAGCCCTGGCTTTGCTGTGCATTAGAATTCTTCCCTGCGAGGTGGATGGCACTAAACAGGAGTGGAGGAAGCTCCTTTCTTTGTGATTTAAAAATAAAAATGTTGAACTTTACTTCACTTAGGAGTATCAAGTTCTAGCTGTATTCTTCCCCACCTCCAAACTGTGCAGAGCCACTGGAGCTTGGCTAAATTATAATTGCAGAGCAGAAATCTGTACTCAATTACTTGTTCAACTCTTCCCACTCCTCCTTGACCTTTTTGTGTGCTGCATGAGCAGAAGGAAGTCCAGTCAAACTGAGTGGGGCATTGAATCCTTCAGAGAAATGTTTTATTTTGTGCCATCTACAAAGCAGGTGGTGATTGCACCTTTTTGGTCAAATTCCTTGTTTTGGTGCATTTTAGGCTGCGTTTGGCTCGTAGCTGGACCAGATTTATTTCACCAAGTTATCATTCATACCAGAAGGACCATGTGCTAAAGAGGTACATGGACTGGAATTGTAGAGCCATGGAATGGTTTGGGTTGGAAAGGACTTCAAAAATCATCTCATTCCACCCCCCTGCCGTGGCAGGGACACCTTCCACCATCCCAGGCTGCTCCAAGCCCTGTCCAGCCTGGCCTTGGACACTTCCAGGGATCCATGGGCAGCCCCAGCTTCTCTGGGAATTCTATTCCAGCCCTTTCCCAACCTCTCAGCCAGGAATTTCTTCCTAATATCCCATCTACATCTCCCCTCCTTGTGTATAAATATATGTGCAGACATAATATGTAAAAACACACACAAAGTGATTTTTATTTGGTCATCAAAATCATAGCAATGACAAGCTACCACCCTGAAGCTGTCTGGGCTCACTTGTCAAAAATTCCAAAAGGATTTGTTTTTCTTCCTTTGTTTTGTGTTTTGTTTGTGTGCTAAGAGGTTGATAGCAAAATGAGGAAGTGGCCTTGTTACTTGGATGCTTTCTGCCACTGTAATCTGTGTTTGCAGAACAGCTGAGGTGCCTGGAGAAAAATAAATGCTGTCCAATTGTTTTATGACCCAGTTAGTCAAATTGACTATTGGTAGCTTAAATAAATTTGTCACCAGTGTTTGTGTCTCTTTTATTAAAATATATAAATAAACCAGCAGAAATACGGGGAAGGATGGGGGGGAAAAAGGACAGCAGAGATCTTGTTCCCATTTATAGAGACCACGTTGGGTGGGGTGTGGAGCAGCCTGGGACAGGGGGAGGTGTCCCTGCCATGGCAGGGAAGTGGAATGGGATGAGCTTGAAGGTCCCTTCCCACCCAAAACCATTCCATGATCCAGCACAGCACATTTGCCTTCAAATTGCAGCAGAAAATTGAAATCCCTTCTCATTTCTCAGCAATATGAACTCAGGGCCAGGCTCAAAATCCTGGCAGCTCTTGGCCTCCAAAAGCAGCCTCAGGTTTCCCTTTCTCCCTGCCCTGGGACCTCCCTGGTGCTCCCCAGGAATCTCCAGGGGTTCCCTGGCTCTGGGCAGCCCCAGCTCCCCCCTTGTTCTGCTCTCATCATCCTCACGGAGCATTTTAATCCATCTCACAAGTTGTGCTCTGGCCCTGTGCTTATTAAAAACCACAGCAAGACAGAACCTGAAAATCCACTTTAAAGGCAAGAAAACCCCAGATATTAAAAATATCCACTTAAAAGCCACCCAAAGCACCTCCATTTAAATCCTTAGACTGGGCACTTGTTACTGAGCCAGGGTCTCTTCTATTGGAGCTGCTGTGGCAGTTTGGGTGAAAATTGTGCATTTCAAGTAATTTTGAGGTTTGTTCCTTCCCTTCCTCCCTCCCGAGGTGTGCAGCAATTCCCAATTAGCATTGATAATGAGGGGGGCACTGATAGCATTATCTGCAGAGTTTGGGAGGGTTTTTTTCTTTTTACTTCTTCCCAAAAATAAAAAAAAAAAAGAATTTTTCTGGTACAGGAATAGAATTGTGAGGTGCCTTTAAAGAATTAACTCTAGAAGGGATTTTATTATTATGTATCAGTTAAATGAATTGGAGGAGCAACAAGAAGATAAAGCAGGTTGAGCTGCATTACAGGTGTTCACAGCCTCCAAAAACTTTAAATTTTGTTCCTTCAGACTTCCCTTCTTGCTTCCCCTTTGGTGTGTCTGCCAGCCCATGTTCTCCATGTGACAAACCTGACACAGGAAGCTCAAAGCTCTTCCAATTCAATTAACTCTTCCTCTTTTTTTTTTAATTTTTATTGAAATGCCACAATTCCTGCAGCATTTTAATTATCAAGACTTTTGATACAGCAAATTACTGGTAATTAGCTGCAGACTGCTGCCTCACTGAGCTTGTCTTGCCTGGTTCTGGCACTTTGTGAACATCTCTCCTGTCTCCAGAGCTTGTGACTTGGTTTGGAAAGCCAGGTGTCTGCTAAGGAAGGCAGGAGGCTCCCTTGAAGTAAAAAATCGTAAAAATGAAAATGTAAAAATGAAAATGTAAAAATGAAAATGTAAACCCCCTCCATCTGAATTGTTATAATTTTGAAATTAAGGGGCTCTCAGATAAAGATATGGGACTAGGAATAACAGTTCTTTACGAGGAAAATTAAGAAATATAAATGCAATTGTACAAATAAAGAAAAGAAACCACTGCCAGAGTCAAAATGGACCTGACCCCTGTAGGTCAGGGTGGTGACTGAAGCCACCATTTATGGGACTTTTAATATTAAATTTCCAGCTGCTCTTGTGCACCTCCCACCTCATTTCCCTGATTTCTTGGTTTGTCATGTGTGGTGGTGCTTGCAGGGGTCCCAGGACAAGGGGAGAGATGAGAATCTTGACTCCGTGTTTCAGAAGGCTGATATTATATTATATTATATTATATTATATTATATTATATTATATTATATTATATTATATTATATTATATTATATTATATTATATTATATTATATTATATTATATTATATTATATTATATTATATTATATTATATTAATATTATATTATATTATTTTAAAACTATACTAAAAGAATAGAAGAAAGGATTTCATCAGAAAGCTGGCAAAGAAAGGAATAGAAAAGAATGGAATGATAACAAAATCTTGTGACTGACCAGAGAGTCTGAGCCAGCTCCCTGTGATTGGCCATTAATTAGAAACAACCACATGAGCCCAATCCCAGATGCCCCTGTTGCATTCCACAGCAGCAGATAACCATTGTTTTAATTTCATTTCTGAGGCCTCTCAGCTTCTCAGGAGGAAAAGATCCTAACAAAAGGATTTTTCATAAAAATATGTCTGTGACAGTCATGCCAGGGTTTGATTTGGTATTCCAGATGTGAGATCAAAGCTCTGCTTTTTACAGCCATTTCCAGTGAACTGATGAATTCCCATTACTTTTAATATTCCCAAATTTTCCAGACTCAACTTTACACAATAATCCTGTAGATCAAGACTTCCTTTACTTTCTGTAGAAATCTTCTACAGAAACTTTCTACAGAAAATTTCTACTTCTGTAGCATTGAAATCCTCCCAGTACATTGATTATATTTTTGAAAATAGGAATAAAAAGCACCAACAGGAGATGTGATTTTCTGTGTTCACTGTATTGCTTGCCATTTTTCTCCCTAAACATTATAATTTATAACCATTCTCTAGTATTTCTCCATAGGAATGTGAGCCAGGCCCATTCAGTCCAGAAAGGGATTAAAGCAACATTTAAAGAATTTAAATTTAAAGAATTTAAATTTAAATAATTAAAATTTAAGTAATTTAAAGAATTTAAAGAACATTTAAAGAATTTAAGTTTAATTAACATTTAAAGCCACATTTAAAGAATCATGGAATGGTTTGGGTTGGAAAGGACCTTGAAGATCATCCAGTTCCAACCTTAACATTATCCCAGGCTGCTCCAAGCCCCATCCAGCCTGGCCTTGGACACTTCCAGGGATCCAGAGGCAGCCACAGCTTCTCTGGGAAAAACCCTTTTCATTGATTCACCTTCTAATTACTGCTGTTTAAAAAATGAAGATGAGACTGAAAATGAGTATTGAGACTCAAAATGAGAATTGAGACTGAAAATCAGAAGGTTTCCATCCAACAAAAGAAAAGGAGGCTGGAATAATCTGGTATTTCTCTTGGAATACAGAGGACTAAAAGAGGAATTAAGATTTCTGGGAGCTTGTAAAATGCAGTGTCAGTGATTTTCTCATTTCTAGTTGAACATTGTCCTGCACCTGCCTGGATTTCTTTGTTGACTTGTGGTGTTTTGGCTTTTGTCACATCCTTGGTGGACATAAATCTTTATCTCTTTCTGTTTATTTCAAGCTGAATTTGTCACCATCATAAGAACACTTTAACCAGGACCTTTTCATCTTCTGGAAATCTTTGTTGCTGGACATGAATTCTATTATTCCCCCTTAATTCTTTTTTAATAGAATCTTCTATCATCTGTTTTGTGATATTGCCCCTGATCAATATGAGGTGGAGAGGCCAGTAATTACCTGGGCTTCTCATTCACCCTTGAAATATTCGTGGTGTGTTGGTTTTCCTTGGATTTTCTGGACTCCTCAAGAACAGGAAGGATGAGGAAAATCAGGGTTTATGTTGTGGAGATTGAAACTGGTTTGGTGATGGAGCAGAGTGTCCACACTGCAGCTTCCATCTGAGCTCAGGGGATGTGAGGGTGTGAAATAGCAATTAAAGCTTTTAATTTATAGAATAGAATTTATTCAGAGCTCAGCCCTCCTATCTAAAACCTCACAAAAGGTACAAAAAAATGAATTAATTTATCTGTCACCCTGGCCAGGTGTGTTTTACTGCCTATGCTTTGTTCAAGTCAATCTTGGGTAT